>CM076584.1:346176859-346285494 GCA_034641835.2 Pinus albicaulis | reverse complement strand
TATTTATAAAAATATATATTTTTAATATATTATTTTTATTTAATTATATTTTAATTATTAATTAAAACAAATGATATTATTTCAAAATATTTTATAAAAATCAATTCTATATTCTTTAATATATTATTTTTATTTAATTATATTTTGATTATTAATTAAAACCAATTATATTATTTTGAAATAGTTTATAAAAATCAATTCTCATTATTTTTGTTGAGATGATAAGATATATAAAAATAAGATATATGTTACTAATAAAATTTTATTTTCAAAATAAATAAAAAATAACTTATATTTTACAATTAAAATAACTTAACGCTAGGTGAACTTCTATACCACCAAGATATATCCAATAGCCAGAACCAATTCTTATGATTCAGCCAGAGCCAAGACCCCTCTAGAAGAGCAAGAGCCAAGACCCCTCTAGAAAGGAAAAGCGCCAAGATCATAGCAAGCCACATACTCAATAAAATTTGAACTACAGTCTCTTGAGTTTCACCCAAAAAAAACTTTCAATCAACCCACACATCACTGTAGAAGGTGAACTTCCATTCTTAACACATCAACGTAGAGGGCGAACTACCATTCTTAAACTTCCATTCTTAACACATCACTGTATAAGGTGAACTGAACTTCCATTCTTAACACATCACTATATAAAGTGAACTGAACTTCCATTCTTAACACTATATAAAGTGAACTTCCATTCTTAACACATCACTGTATAACGTGAACTGAACTTCCATTCTTAACACATCACTATATAAGGTGAACTTCCATTCTTAACACCTATTCACTCTTAACATCTACAAAAATACAACTTTCAAATAAAAACAGATCTTTCACTTATAATATCAACTTTAATTATTTCCATATATCTGGATCTTGAATTATTGAATATTATATTATTTCTTTAATTCTCTTTGCAAAAAACCAAAAAGAGTGAATATTTTGTTTTCAAAAATTTCCACGGTTGAAAGGGACAGACTTTGACTCAGAGTCGTACATTGAATAATGGAATCACGTTTATTAAAACTGAAAACAATGAACCATGCACAAGTGAGCCAAGACCATCAACAGTCTTGAACACATAATTCCGAAAAACAATGGGAGAACGAACAATCCTTCTCGGCAAAAAATGGCGCAGCGGGGTGCTGCCATCCATTCATTGGAATCACAGCACTACCTACGCTTTCTTCTTTTTCAGAATTTTGTGTTTGAGCCTCTTCATTAAATAACAACCTGTCAACATCTCCTCCTTCCGAAGGAGAAACCAGGATTGGAGATAACAAGGGAATTGGGGTTCTGCAAGATAACACCATCGATTCCGGGGACTGCCTTTTCAACTGCATTTTAGCCGGCGCCCGCTTCTGCAATCGGCTAAGAGGCCGCGGCTGGGGCTGAGAGACGCAGGGTCGAACCTCGGCCGCATCATCGTCATGTTTCTCCATTGATTCAAACGACCTTTCCTGCACAATATCAACTGTAGCATCACCACCAGTTCGGCTTGCAGCCATTTCTCCTGGCTTCCTAACAGCAACACCACAATATCAACTGTAGCATCACCACCAGTTCGGCTTGCAGCCATTTCTCCTGGCTTCCTAACAGCAACACCACACATTCGCCCGGCAGAAGGCGCCTGTTCGAATCCCCTTGGTTTATGAGAAAAACCCCTTTGCTACCACATCCGATTGCCTGGAACTGATCAGCAACTCGCAGATGGGACTATATAAAGAGGAAGGAAATTGAGAGGTTGTAACGGATTGCAAAATATATTGGGTAGTGGAAGGAAGCGATCCACGTCAAAGGAGTTCCTCCTGCGACTTGTCATGTTACTATGCTTTCGGCCATGGTTTGTGGATCAAATATTCACAAATTCGACAGATGTGAGTTAAGAAGAGGGTATGCGTGTACTGACCGCAGGTGATGGATCGATTTTGAAATCATTCGTTGTGGATTCTTTTTCCAAAATCGTATTTACTGAAAACGACGGTTAACACCGTTGGGGATAGAGTTATAAGAATGAACATGTGGCAACAATGGATCGTTTTGTGCTTCAACCATGTGATTCTGCTCAACAATTTTGTTTCGTTTTCTTTTCTTTTTTTATAACTTTTTTATGGAGAGATTAAAGCATCTTTTCACAGCAACCTTTTTCATCTCGGACACTTTTGGTCTTTAATTTCTATTATAGGTCGAAGCTGACAACCCTTATGGGGGTCTAATGAGCATTGCCAATTGTGAACTCCTATCGTTGTTGATGGGTAGGGTGGAGTAATACCCCAAAATATATGCAACATCTGGCATAGAGAGAACATGGTGCACACACATTGGGTCTATACACACACACTTTAATTTACACGTTTCGACTCCAACATTGCACCCAGAGTCATCATCTTGTGCACAAACCGATGATTTGACATGTTCACCAAGGACCATTATGGATGCTCAATTGAATGTATCCTACAATGAAGAAGACATATAGTGACGTATCAATAATTATGGAAACAAATTGGCTTCAACAATTACTGATGATTTGAATATGAGGGTTTCTACAGTGATTCATACTAATGTTTAGGCGGTATCTAGAATCAAATTATTTGATACACTCCATTATTATTAAAAGATCTATATAAATATTTTAAAAAATTTATATGGTTCTCTTTATAATAGTTCGAGTATCCACTTCAAACATTGAAACATTTCAAAATAGAAGTTTTAAATATAACTAATGATGATATTATATTTATTAAATGTATTGTTATGTACATTATCTATGATACAAAGCATATCAGGAAGCATTGACTCAACTAATCAAATTTACATTCTTGTGCTATGTTGTATACAATTGGACATAACATTTATATGGTAATACAAATAGTTAGACATTATAATTTGCTTTGTACACATCATTCATATGTTTTCATTTCTGCTCATGCTTCCACACTCATAACTTAATCATCACAACATATCTAAGTTTCTCTCTAATTATGTATCATGAAATAGAATCAAAGAAACATACCTAAGTATGATATGGAACTCACTTTAAAATATTGATCGAGGGGAGGGGAGGGGAGGAGAGGAGAGGAGAGGGGGGAGGGGTGAAGGGGTATTTTTAACTCACTTTAATTTTTCATTTCTTATTCTGGATTATGTACGTGATTTTTATTTATGCAACCAACATATGTACATGACTTCAGTGAATGCAAACAATGTATAACCAATACTTAATTTGTCATCAATTCCATCAGTGAGTTAATTTAATAATTGCAGTATTCGTTAATTTACCATCTAGTATGTAGTAAATAACCGATAAATCACAGCACATAAGCAACACACATGAAACACCAGTATTTTAGTTAGAAACCCAATGTGGGAGAAAACCACCAGTGACGTCATCTTTTTCTTCTTCTTTTATTATAAGGAAATTTTCATTACATTATGTACTAGCACAAACTCTTACCAGTATGCATACACCCACCTGCAGGAGGCTACAAACTCCACTCGTTCTCCAACACCCATTGGAAGGGAGTTATAATCCCCTGGTCTCATTTACGAGCTCCTACTAGAAGGGAGCACCTACCCCTGAACAAGTTTACTAGCTACTACTGGAAGGAAGCTCCTAACATTATACAATTGAACACATTTCATAATATTTCATACTGGATCTACCTGACATCACACCCTTAGGCATGGGGTTTTATTTTCTCCCTCATGTTGCATCCTACAATGCTTTATCGTGCACATCTTCATCAATGGCTACATCTTTGAATACATTAGTGTTCGCCATGAAATCCAGTATCTGTTCGTCATCATTGAAAATGTGAAATTTATTGATATTATCAAGTATGTATGGCTTGTAGATAATATCAATAGAAAAGCCATCCTTTAGCTGTGACAACCTAGCAATAGAATTTTCTAATGCATCAACAATGACATTACGAATCCTGGGAACAAAAAAGAAGTTGAAGGAATTGCGAAATTGTTATACCTATTTTTGATAACTTTTAAGATTAGGTGGCACATAGTGTATGATGTTTCGCACTTGTGGTATGATGATCTCAGAGTCACCTATCGCTTTCCTGAACTTTGAGGTGAATGACTTTCTTAAGGCCCAAGATGAGTGCTGCATATTCTGTGACATTATTGGTGCTCTCAAATTCCAAGCAACAATAAATCAAAACTAATGATGATATTGTATTTATTAAATGTATTGTTATGTACATTATCTATGATACAAAGCATATCATGGAGCATTGACTCAACTAGTCAAATTTCCATTCTCTTGCTACGTTGTATATCACTGGACATAACATTTATATGGTAATAAAAATAGTTAGACATTATACTTTTCTTTGTGCACTTCATTTATACGTCTTCATTTCTCCTCATTCTACCACACCCATAACTTAGTCATCACAACATATCTAAGTTTCCCTCTAATTATGTACCATGAAATAGAATCAAAGAAACGTACCTAAGTATTCTATGGAACTCACTTTAAAATATTGAGCCAGGGGGGGTGAAGCAATATTTTTAACTCACTTTAAATTTTCATTTCTTATTCTGAATTACATACTCTATTGTTATTTAGGAAACCAACATATGTACGTGAATTTAGTGAATGCAAACAATGTGTAACCAATACTTAATTTGTCATCAATTCCGTCAATGAGTTAACTTAATCATTGCATTATTCATTCATTTACCATCTAATATGCAGTAAATAACAGATAAATCACAACACATAAGCAACACACATAGAACACCAGTATTTTAGGTGGAAACCCAATGTGGGAGAAAACCACCATTTTCGTCGTCTTTGTTTTCTTCTTTTATTATAAAGAAATTTTCATTACATCTTGTACTAGCACAAACTCTTACTAGTATGCATACACCCACCTGCAGGAGGCTACAACCTCCACTCGTCCTCCAACACCCACTAGAAGGGAGTTCCAACCCCCTGATATTGTTTACCGGCTTCTACTAGAAGGGAGCACCTACCCCTTGAACAAGTTTACTAGCTACTACTAGAAGGAAGCTCCAACTCCCTTACTAGAGGCTCCAACCCTTAGCACCCTTCGTGGATCAAATTTCATAATATTTCATATTGGATCCAACTGAAATCACACCCTTAGGCATGGGGTTTTATATTCTCGCTCATGTTGCATCCTATAATGCTTTATCATGTATGTCTTCATAGAATGGCTTAATATTTGAATACATCGGTGTTCACCATGAAATCCAGTATCTTTTGGTCATCATTGAAAATGTGAAAGTTAGTGATATTATCAAGTATGGATGGCTTATATATAATCTCAATATAAAATCCATCCTTTAGTGGTGACAACCTAGCAGCAAAATTTTCTAATGCATCAACAACGACATTACAAATCCTAGGAACAAAAATGTTGTTGAAGGTTTGGAATTGTGAAATTAATTTCCATACCTCTTTTTGATAACTTTTAAGATTAGGTGACACATAGTGTATGATTTTTCGTACTTTCCGTATGACGATATAAGAGTCACCTATCGATTTCATAAACTTTGAGGTCATTGGATTTCTTAAGGCCCAAGATGAGTGCTTCATATTTTGCAACGTTATTGGTGCACTCAAATTCCAAGCATCAAGAGCTCAAATTTTTCATGTGTTGTGGGTCTACTAAAACACAACCAACTCCAGATCCCTCCTGTGTTTTCGAACCTTCAAAACAAAAATTCCAAAAAGAGCTATGTCCTACGTTAGCACTACCTATATCTACTATACAAAGGTAATTTTCACTAGTTGGATTTCTAGGAAGGAGTTCCAACTATTCATCTGGTGGGACTGGTGAAGTTTGAGCTAGATAGCATCCATGATCAACCTCCAATTTTTTTTTCCAAAAATGACTTCTGTGAAGCCCATCGGTTCGTTCTTGTCTTCAGCTTGTGTCATGGCACGTTTCATAATAGGCTCACTATCAACTCGAATTTAATTATTCCTACCTTTGTACGAAAGCCATAAGTGATACCATTCCATCGCAAAGTACCCTTAGAGTTTGCTAAACTAATCTCTGCTCAAAAGTAAACCGTATGCTTCTGGAATGTCCACAACCACAATACTTATACACTCGTGAACTTGGTGATCAGATGAAATATAGATAAGAACATTTATGAGTTCACCTATAGCTTGGAAAAATGACCTGTCCAGTTGTATGATTCATGCATCTATTTTATTCCATTGTGCATTGATTTTATTTGATAGAGGCAATGACATTACATTCACAAATGCACCAGAATCGACTAAACAATTGTGAACATTATAATTGAAAATTTTGAACGTTAGCAAAAAAGATGGGAAGATATTGTTTGGATTTAAATTAACTTCATTTTACAACAAATTCAAGGATATCACAGGATTCATCGAACATTACATGTGATGCATAACTCTCTTTACCTGTCAGAGTGTGCGATGAGAATGCTTGGAAAATCAAGTCACACTAGCCCGTTATTCTTATGAGCTTGAAAAGTGAAATATTTACGTGAGCTCTCTTCATGTCCTCCATAATGTTGTAAATTGTGTGAACCATTGCCATGGGGTATGCTGATGAGTCAAGTGGTGTAAATTTATCCGCGACAGTAGGAGTGGTGGACTTGTTTTTATTATTGTTGTAGGTGTTCTTTGTAGCAGGAGCACCTCTAGTCTCGTTTTGTGAATTCTGAGCATGCATTTGATGGTGGAAAAATTCTGCGTAACAACTTCTTCTTGGTCTCCTACTCAGAATCAAGTCCTTCTCTCCTTAGGTTGTAACAACCGATCGACTGCTTAACAGAGATTCACTCTCTCCTGTTTGATTAACACTCTATTTTTCAGTGTTAAATACAATGTTGAACACATTTAATGATTGTCCAATGCTCGTGTTATCTTTGGTCGCGAAAATTTCACTTGTTTCTTCATTCTGCTCGAGTTATTCCTCTAGGATATTATCCACAAGGTTTCCCATAATTGTGTTCATATTATCATTCCATTGCGAGCATGTTTTCTCATAATGTATTCATGATGAAATGTGTAGAAATTATCCATACCCATGGTTTCAATAGTGAAAAATGAGTTGGAACTTTGAGTAGAATTGGCCTATTGTGAATTATTAATGCTTTAAAAAAATGAAGGCCTCGAAGACTTTTTGGTGGTGGTGGATTCCTTGCTTGACCATATCTTCATTTTAGAAACTTCATTTGTGAGAAATTTCAGAGACTTAGTCATGCTCTCCATGTCAAAAGAGTCTTTCTCTTTCGTTCTGCTGGAAAAGGCTTGGTTCTTCTTGCTAGCATCCTTGGAGTCTTTTGAATCAACATTATTTGAAATGAATCCAATGCATCACAAGTCCTTTTCTACGACGATGTATTCGACAAATTTAAAGGCCAATGTTTCTTTCAAAAAACTCTTTACAAATACAGAACTGTTAACCGACAAGGTGAATGTGTAATAATCTCTTGTAATATCATTATGGTGTTGCACACTAGCGGGGAACTTGTTCAACAATCACATGAATCTTTGGTTCATTAATTTTCCCCCACTTTCAAGTTCCCTAGTTCTTTCAGGTTCCCAAGTTCTTTCAGCAACATGGCGGGAGTCTTATCATCGAAAAATTTCTCTATAAAAAATTTGTAAACTCCCTCTAGTTTCTAATTGAATTGGATGGAAGAATATTATACCATACAAACGATCTATCTTCTAAAGTGTATTGGAAAAGTTGACAAGCGACATCATCAAAGAGTACCTCAAGCATCCACTTTTGCATGTACAACTTGTCTATATGATCTTTGGCTTTAGTCTTCTTATCTAGATCGAACTTTGTCAGCATCTTTTTTTACTTCCTAGGCATCTTGAGAAGATTGTCCGGAAGATCGAGTGGCCCTTGGGCTATCCAATCCAAATATGCATCAACCATTTCTGTGTTTGCATCCTCCTCCTCTTATTCTAAATTTGAAGAAGCTTCTTCTTCACTGTTAGGTTCTACGATGTGATCAAGGTACTCCTTGTAAAAAAATTGAAAATATTCGCCTTCAACATATAGATTCTCCTCAACGGATGGAAGTTCCCCTTGATTTTCTGTAGGTTCTACCAAATGTTCAAGGGATGTGATAACAAAATCTTCCATTGTCGAAACTAGTATGCTACTGGAATTTGTTTCTTTCATCACGTGCGATTTTGCAAACTGATGAGTGACGGGTCTTATAGTCAGGAGTTGGTCATAGGTAACTTCAAAGGATTGTCCTAGGCTAGACTCAATATTTTCTTCATTTTTAAGAGCACAAGTAGGAGTAGTGAAGGGAAAATTGTTGCCTTGCACAAATTTTTTTTTGTTAGGACATGGAGAAACTTCAGCCAAAAAATGGTGGCTTCCCTCCTTCTAGCGCTAGAATGTTGATTGTGTTGGAAACTGCCAATATGCAAGGGGTATCCCCGATGATAATTCCCAATTATACTTCGCATCGTTTGGTATAGGAGTCCTTCCGGAATAAAGGCTTGACTTCCATATATTCTTAAATATATGCCTTGGCTTCAATTTTCAACACGAGAGAGTTATGCACAGGTAATTTTGGATTAGTAGTAAGTATTCCTTGTGGCTTTTCAACTGTGGAATGCATCAAGGTTCTTCTACCTAAGGGAAGAGGAAAAGTGAGCCTTTTAAGGACAAGTAATAGTACTAATATAGAAAAGACACACGAGCATAACATATAGATGAACTATTGGACATCTAGAAAAATAGTTCACATAGTAGCCACGATTGTTAAAACACATACAACATGCTTTAAACAAGATAAGTACCAAAGAGACTGAAATAGTTCAATTTCCTTAATACAGGTGAAAAAAACATACATAAAAAACATTTAAAGAATATTCTTACAATATTTACGACATACGCATGAAACTGTGTTGACTCAAAAAAAATTTTGAATTAAGTAAAAGCTCCAAGATACATCATGACAGTGAACACCACTAGCCCTAGTATTGGAGCGTTAGAGCAACCACTTGCTCCTCCAAATGAAATAACTTCCTCTCTAATTCTTGGTGGGAGGAGCCAAGGTGAAAATTCCATTACATGGGCAATGAAGGTGTATATATAGCAATGGGGTGATACTTCACCTCCCTTCTGACTCTTGGACTACCTTCATGGTTGTTTGACTTCCCAATGACCCTTCGAATTCCTACATGACTTTTCACATTACATAAATGACTCTTGGACATTATCATTACATTACATTTTCAACAAAATTTTCATAATCCAAAAAATGATATGGCACATGATGACTCATGAAATGACATTGATAACGTGGACTTCATGCTAACATGGCAATGTCAGGCCACTCTTTGTTACTACTTCCTTTGAGTCTTCATGAAATATGAGCATGATATTCTCCTTCCTCCATATGGATTGGAAATAAGGAGTCTTTAATGTAAACTTGATCTTTTATTGTTGTTGCAAGTTGATGTCCCTTTGTATTCTATAGATTGATCAACTTGTCCGTGCACTTTGAAGGTGTGCTTCAGTAGTGTTCCCTTCTTCATTCCCTTAATCATCATCCTGTCACAACAAGATAGAATAACTGTAGCTAAAATCCTACTCATGATAAGACAACATCAGTCTGATAAAGCCCCTAGTATAACATGTTGCATAAACATACATTAACTTAGCTGGAACTGGGTGATAGATTGGGAATCAGGCTCAGGGATTGTGAAGTTGCACAACTTAGGATGTCAGGGTCAGGGACTGATCCTTGAGACTATGTACTGTGCAGTTCAGGAAGGCCATAGTTTTTCATATGCACAGTTGAGGAGAGCAAGAGGTTAATTTGAGGGCTTGAGGCTTGAGTTTTCCACGTCATAGTTTCCCGAGAGAGACAAACATTGAGTGATTGGGAAATTGCTCGGGGCCCGTATGCCCAAGGTTGAGGCTTGATTTCCGAGACCGTGCGCGTTACAAGATATTGTCTCGAGTGCGTTACCGTACGCATTGGAGCTCAAGGGTCGGGATTTTCCACCAGGACTCGTAGTGCATATATTTCGGGGGGGGAATATCGCATACCAGTACAATTACAAGAGGCAAGGCCGAGGCTTGAGGACTGAGACTGCACAATGTGTAGTTCTTGAGGGTTGGATGATACTACGTTTCTCGGTCAGGAATTTTCCCAGATTTCTAAGTGTGGTATCCATGAATCCAAAGTGAACAGTGATAAGAATTGAGCATGACCACACACTTAGAACACTTGACGACACAACATAGATCACCCAGAACATATTAACACCATACTTTCCTCAATGTGAGGACATTGGGATGGCTTACCCCAAGTGAAACACTAAAGTTGTACTTTGTGACGATAGTGACAACGCTTGTGCGACAGTGCTTGAAACTTTGGAAATGAGTGTGATACATGTCTACATGGTCAGAATAACTCATTGACACACATGTCAACCCTTTAAACAAAACCAAAACCACATATATACAATGTGCGACACTTGCAACTGTTGAAAGACAACACTTTGGCTTTCTTCAAAAGGGAGCAAGAATACTTAGAAAAAAACATGTGTGATGACTGTTGATACTTGCGACGACAACATACAAGTCAAAGTAGGCTCTGAAATTTAAATGTAGGAAAATTTTTTGGAGGGTGTTGTAGTAGTGACAACACAAGGTAATATTTTCATTGCTTGCATTTATGTTGATGATATGATTTACATAGGAAATTTGTAGTTTGGGATATTTTCAAACAACTATGGAGAAGTAATTTGGGATGACCAATCTTCGTCATGTGAAATATTTTCTTGGAATAGAAGTTAAGCACTTTAAAAAGAGAATTTTTATTTGTCAAAGAACATATGCAAGGGACATTTGACAAGGTTTAGGACAAGTCAATGCAAATGAACAAACACACCAATTGTCCTAGGAACCAAGTTAAGCAAAGATGGCAATAGTTCGGCAATCAATTCCACTTTGTACAGGAAACTAGTAGGAAGCCTAATGTATGTCACAACAACAACGTCTCGCATAATATATTCAATTGACCTTATATCTAGGTTTATGGAGTCACCAAAAGAAACCTATTCGAAAGCAAGAAGAAATTATTTTAAGATATATTGCAGGAACATTACAATATGGAATTTTGTACACTATTTCCAAAGGCAACCATCTTATAGGTTACAAAAATAGTGATTTTGCTGGAATTATTGATGACATAAAGAGTACTTAAGGATATGCATTTCATCTAGATACAAGAGTGATTTAATGGGCTTCTAAGAAGCATCCCATTGTCTCCATTTCATTAGCAAAAACAGAGTATCTAGTAGCAACAAGAGCAACATACCAAGTAGTTTGGTTAAGAATATTGATAGATGATATGAAGCCTTAAGAGAAGAATGAGACAACTCCTATCTTTAGTGATAATAATTCAACTAGTGCACTTTTCTAGAAATCGTGTGTTTCAATTTAAAAATAAAACACATCGAAACCTCTTTTTTCACTTTATCCAAAAGCTGAAGCCAAGAATGGTGAAGCCAATCTTCAGCTTTTAGAATTCCAAAAGTGAGGGGGCGTACATCTTTACAAAGCTAGTGAAAAAAACAAGTTTTGAATTTTAGCATCAATTAGGAATTGTCTCGTGATGAAAATTGTAGTGAAGATGAAATCAAAAATCAAAGAAAAGTGTTGAATGTTAAATTATTGACTACATCTCCGAGCTCTTAAAACAAGTTTTGAATGAAACATATCAATTAAAGAATTGTCGTAATGAAAAATTGTAGTGAAGATGAAATCAAAATCAAAGAAAGTGTTGAATACAATTATTGACTACATCTGATTAACCTCAGATAGTTTACTTAATAGGTAGTTTGAACAATGTAATACATTCAATGCACAAATAATAATTTACAATAATAAGTTAAACCTATCAAACAAGGTGTTAGACTGACCAAGAACAAATAGTTTTATATATTCTAAGTTACTTGCATTTTATAAATTAACCTTTAATCAAACCATAAAAGATATAAATCACACTCTGGAATAAGAATATATATCGACTTAACTTCACCATATATCTCGATCGTGAATCATAAGAAAGATACAACGCCCGCTTGATAGAAGATGAGAGATAAGACAAACTTTAGCTCTTCCACTACTACATGAAGGGCATTTTAAGACATTTGTTTAAGACAAAAGAAATCTTTTGTCTTAAAAATTTACTTTTTATTTTAAGTTATTTTACATTAAAATTTAATATCCATTAACTGTCTTAAATATAAAATTTAAGAAAAAATTAGTTTGAGACAAGAATATTTTAAGACAAAATTTCATATTTAAGACAAAAACAATTTGAGACAAAAATATTTTAAGACAAAACTTTTTATTTAAGACAAAAGCAATTTGAGACAAAAATATTTTAAGAAAAAACTTTATATTTAAGAAATAAATAGGTTAAGAGAAAAATATTTTAAGAAAAAAACAATTTAAGACAAACATATTTTAAGACAAAACTTTATACTTAAGACAAAAACAATTTAAGACAAAAATATTGTAAGACAAAAACAATTTAAGACGAAAATATTTTAAGACAAGACTTTATATTTAAGACAAAAACAATTTGAGACAAAAATATTTTAAGACAATGGCCACTTTAGACAATGACAATTAAGACACAACTTATTTAAGACAATTAACAATTAAGACAAAACCATATCAATTTAAGACAATATTATCTAATACCAGCAAAATTGACTTTGATAGTACACCCTAAGTTTGTCAACTTGCAGGCTACTATTGTCTCGCACCTATACCGAGGTTGTTATTTCACTTACCATTCACGTTATCTTATATAAAGACAACGATTTGTTGGGCTCTTCATTTTGGTGCGGTAGTCGTCTCTGAAGTACGTAACAACTTTTCCTAGAAATATTTCTCGGACATCAAATTCCTCTTTTGTCCCTTCGATCTCTGTTGATACAATTAGATACAACCCGTCTATCGTTGACCCATAGCCAGTTCCTCTAAACAACTGAGTCCTAACTAAAAATCTCATAACCTTAGTTTTTAAAGTCTATCTAAGCATCTTATTTGTTGTGATAAAATATGTCTATGGGATTGTTCAAGACATTCATTTTCCCCAGCAACTGTGATTGTACACGAGGTGTGATATCATCATGTACAAAAGCTATAGTATATATGCTTCCTCTAATAGGAAATTTGGAAGTTTATACAAGTTTGTTTAGTTTGCAAAATTTGAAGCTAAGCTAAGTCTATCTCAACATCTTGTTTGTTGTCACAAACAAAATATGCCTATAGATTTGTTTAAGATGTTCACTTTCCCCAACACTTGTCACATTATGCATGTTGTATTATATCATCATGTACAAAAGCTACATAATATTTGTTTCCTATAAATAGGAGATAGGGAATTTGATACAAGTTTGGTTAGTCTGCAAAATTTGAAGCTGAGCTCCAACTTTAAAGTTATGTTCCTTAAATTACAACAACTAGTTTCCACTCTTCTCGATGTACATTGTGTTCCCTTGTTGAAGTTTGGATATAGCCTCTAACTAAGCAGATTCTTCAGACACTTTGAAAATAATTTCTCCCTCACCAGCAAATCATTGGCAGGTTGGTCTTCACACGTTCTAAAATAATCAAGTTGTCTTTACACTGGTTAAATATGGAAACATAGATATGGAATTTAATAGCTAGTCATAGAGGGATATGTCACATTTTGGATCTCCATGAATAGGGGATCCTCAATCATTCTAGTTTTTCCATAAATACCAATGGACATGGACATGGACATGGGGTGATATCCTAACATTCCTTGGTCTCCATAGATGGTAGGATTCAAGTATGGGAAAATCAATGCTACCTTTTATCTCTTATCATTAATAATACTAAATTAATAGGTCATGTAAATTTGATTTTCTCACGTGTAACATTTTCTTTCTCTTGATTGAATTGGTATTTACACTAGGTATAAATTTCCTTTATTGATAGTATTAGCACAAGTGGTGAGTTCCTTGTCTGAGACTTGAACACTAAGAAAGTCAAACTCTTATCTACTTTTTAGGTTTGGGTTGTGTTGCATTTCTTCTTTTTAGGATTGGGTTGAGTCTCTAGCTAGCAAAGTGGGAGTTGTTGATATTGTGGGAAGCATCGTCAAAGATCTAAAAGATGGAAGTGAATGATTGAAAAGGTAGTTTTGAACCTGGGAGATTCAGATATTGATGATGCTCATATGGAGAAATTAATCGTTGATGGAATACTTTATATCTTCCAAGAGAAGGAGTCGACTAGTGATGATGCCAATGTGATGTTGAATGGATTTTTTGTTGTGGATTTGTGAATGTTTTAAGCTAGAGAGTCAAACCATACTTTGTGGTACAACAAGTGGAGACTAAATAACACGAGTGCAAAAGCTAGACAACATGTCCTTGTACCAGAGTAGTCTTGTGAAAATATATAATGAACTCAACCTTGTAGAGACCAATAAGAAATACACACAAACACAATAAGAAGTGGCACACAAACTTTGGTTTTATTTTTCCACAAAACCATGCACACAAACAAAAATTTTAGTTTTTCTCAAAACCTTTGCAAATTTTTGATATGCAAACCTTCCCATGCAACCTGAGCTAAACTAGATTGCATATTCAGGAAGTCTAGTGGACAGGAAATATCCATAAAAATTTTGAAATATTCCAAAATATGCAACGAAGATCAAAATACAAACACAAACTTTAGCTTTATTCAAAACCCTTAAATGATTTGATATGCAAGGTTGCATTTCTAGCTTGGCCATTTTATGAAGTGCGTGAAGTTTGAAGTTGAGAGTATGTTCGATCTTCAGACTTAGATTCATATCAAATCCTTATTTTCATTAAGTTGTGCTAATTGTCTATGCACTCACTACACCGTGTAATTAGTGCACATTGTGTAGTTGCACACAAATACGCATAGATCATTACTCAAGAGCTATCATACTCCTCATTTCATATTTTCATTATTATTGTAGGCTCGCCTAGAATATGAAACGTGGAAAATTGTGGTGTTTATGGGTCATTCCATTTGAGGGGGTATTTCTTCTTTAGCCATGATATGCATGTTGTATAAAAACATGCATCCGTGAAAGCCTAAATCTATTTTATGCATCACATTTGGCTTCACTTTCATTGTTGAAAAAACTATGGAACAACGAGTTCATTGTAGGAGGTGGGTGAATCATTTTTTACATGTTGTTTTAGGATGTGTTGTCTTCTCTTGAATCTTATTGGCCACTTATATATATTTGTGTAAGCACTTAGAGACATTGTTTCCCTATTGGCCGAAATCCACGGAGAGTGGAAGGTATTTCATGGATTCCACTGACACAACAACGAAAGAAGCCCTCTCTCTAAACATAGATGACATTACTGAGTTTGTTGGCATTGTCGTTTAGCATTTTTTGGCCACAGTGAATTACAATAGTGTAGTTAACATGAGTCCCAACAACCAGTTCATTTTTGTAATGGATCTCATGAAACTAAGCCCTTATAAACCATTTTGGCATTATATTTTTTTTTCCAAGATTAGTGGAATTAAGATAGAGAATCATTTTTCTTTGTTATCTATCCTTTTTATGCCCTTCAAACTTTAGATGCTAATTTGGAAGAACACATCTTAGAGCATGTTGGTTATGATAATATCTTAGCCAGTGCCTTCTAAAACATTGTGAGGTTCAATGAGCTTTCAAAGCTTCCTTTTTCACATGCAAGATCAATTTATTAATACAGGAGGACCGTAATTAAATGCCTTTGGATTTCGAATTTAGGTAAGTATTGACATATTGATTTCTTCAATTCATTTCTTCTTGTGTCTTTCCTGCAATAAAGTTTGAGTATAAGATCTCACATTATATTCCATGTATGATATGCATGTGGTGTTCAAACTAGCATAACATTGATATGTTAGTCTTGGGAATGTAAATATTATAAACTAACCCTTTCGTATATTAGGACAAGTTCAAATTATGAAAGACAAAATCCTATAATACTTATATAAGAACTAACTTTGGATACACATGCCTATGAACAATGCGCTTGAATATATATAGTCTTACACAGCTACACTAGTAATACACTAATTACTTGGTACTTTGAAGTTGTTGTCTTAATTGTTGTCTCTCGTTTTGAAAGAATAGGGGCTTAATTTATGAATGTAAATTAAATTCTATAAATATTCGTGGATCTCCAAATCCAAGGTAACAATATAATTGTTTAAGTGTACAGTTTTGTCTTCTATTGTCTATGAAGGAAGTAGTTTTTAGGAAAATTTTAATGTAATTTATATTTTACAAACGCTTTCTCTAGAAATTAATTAGCTAGGCTACAATACTATGAGGAATGATATTACTTAATACTTTTAGATTAGGAGGGAAAGTCTATGATTAAATTTGGCTGATTTTTTGTTGTTTTATGTAGTGACAAAATCATAACCTATATGATGCAAGTTCAATAGGATAGCCTTTAAGAAGTTCTAGAAGAAGCAGTTTAATATAGTGAGATTAATTATGATGTGCTTCCACGTAATAAAACAAAACTACTCGCACAAAGAGAAGCAAAATGGTCTACAGGAGCTTGATATGCATAGAAGTTCACTTTTTAGCAAACAGTTTGAACTTCCATATTTCTGTGAGCTAACTGTGGCATTATTGGATATTTTTTTTGGCAACTTATCATCTATTAGTCTTTCTGCAAACATTTTCCTTTTTCATTTTCATCTACACTCTTCCTTTTGTTGTTCCTTGGTTTAGATTCCACATTTTCCTTGTTAAGAGTGAGTGAACTGATTAAATGTTGGTTGGATTTATTTGGATCACTTGATCCTCTAGGGGTTTCGTACCACAATCACAAATATATACTCGCAACCCATCTATCTTTGGAGGAGGAATCGTTAGGATAAGAAGAAACCCCAACAAGGAAGACCTGCCAATATTGTCTTGCCATTGAAATTCGAGTATCCCAAGTTGTGAAAAATATTAATGCTTAGAAACTCTCTACTACCTTGAAAATATCAATAAATATGAAAATAATTGACATATACCATACACATGAAAAATAATATACTTCCTCATCAATCCCAGTACATCACAAAATCAAAACTCTTGAGACATCAATATCAACATCACTAACAATCCCCCCCCCCCCTCGACATTGATGGCAACATAAACATTGCTTAGTCTTGTTGATTTGGTCCTCCCCCTTTGGTATTTCTCCTTATTTCTCATGGACTATTTATTACCTCGCCCTTTGAAATCAATGGAAATGGATTGAAATGTATTCACATTCATTACTTAAGACTCTCAGGCATCTACACTTGTAACTTGTAACTGTTATAGCCCGTAGGCTAGGTTCCCTGACATCTACTCTGCCTTACAAGTCCAACACTTAAGCTAACAAGTAGAGAAAATTTATTTGTTTTGGCATCCACATACATAAAATCTCTATTGTTATTACCATTTTGTAACTACTCTGACTATAGAGCCTATACCTCAAGTCTTCTCTTGCAACTTCATCTATAACATTAGTTGCTCTTCCTTCCAATTTCGATTATGAGATTATGTAACTATAGTGGACTAATAGATTATGTTATTATTTCAATGCATACTATGTTATGTTTAGCCTTCAGTCTGCTAGTATCAGGCTATGTATTGAAAAATTATCTGTCAATTTGAGGTATGTAACACTCTAGCTCATGCTATTTAATGCTTCCATGTTTCCATAGACTATTCCACATAGGTCCATAAGCATATTCTCATTCTCTTTTCTCTTTGTTATTTTATTGCTTATGGTTGGGGAATTCTCTCTCTTTGCTCATTCATTCTCGCAAAGACACTTAAGCATAGATTCTCTTTTGAAGGGACTGTTATTGTTGTTTATTCATGTTGTCTATTCATTCTCATGAAGCACTGTTAATTGTGACTTATGAAGATGAAATTGGCCCAAGATTTGTGGCTCTACTTAAGTTTTTCAAGTGTTCTTTCCAGCACTAGTGAAACCTTGAAATGCATCAACATTTAACTTTCAAAAACTCATTTCTTCTGCTTGTGTGACGTCATTGTCATGTATTTTTTACAAATGTTGCCATTGTCAAACTAGTAAAATAGGTTCAACCCCCCTGTGACTAATGTATTTTGTTGTTGTTGCGAGTAAATCTCTCTGCCAATATATATAATGGTTGTTGTTGTAATTCCAGTGATTGTTCTTGTTAGGATATTCCGACACATAGGAAATAGTTAAGAATAACTTAGTCTAGTGTAGAGTTAGGCAAAGTGTGTTTCTTTACCATGTACGTTTGTAACTTATAATCTGACGGTCACGATTTGTAGTGATCCGACGATTATCTCTCACCTCCGTATTAACGGCACTTGATCCGTGGCTTAACACCCGATTGGTCCATGATCTCTATTTAAAAAGCATGGAGGGTCATTTGTCCGGTAACTGTTTATGAGAGAAACATATGTAAATTTTCTTTTATATTAATAAATTCCCTGAAGTGGCCACGTTGGCTCAGGGCGTGGACTGTCTCCCTCTTTGAGGGTTTTAACCACGTGATTATACTGGTGTATAGATTTGTGATATGTTTGTGAGCAGTGACCTTTGTTTCTTGATCTACGGAACTTACCCTGTATATTCTTACATGGTATTAGAGCTATTTTGAGGGCCGCGTCCGTTGTTGATCAAAATCCGAAGCCGGTTTGACTGCATGCGAATGTCGTTTTGTAGATCTACTATTTCTAAACATTTTTGGGCTTGGAGAATTGCTCGGTTATGTCTGGAGCATATGTTACAGTGAGGAACGCCTTTCTATTTCACAAGAAAGGTTTCAAATGCCTAAGTTATGTCGCCAGATCCGGAGGCAGGAAGCATCTATTTTGCAGTTATATTTGTTAATAGTTCTACTTCTTTCGGTTTTTTTTTCCTGTATTAAGGTTTTATTTATTTGTTGAATCTATGTCCTCTTCTTTGTGTATGCTCTTTTTTGTGCGCCCCATGCGATCTCGAAAAATCAGAAATGGGAAAAAGGGATTTTTTTTGCTATGTATGCTCTTTCCCCACGTCTTTGTGAGATCTCGGGAAATCAGAAATAGTAAAAAAGTGATAGTTTCCAGTAAGGCTAACTGAGAATATAATATTCTGCCATAAGGCTTTTCATTTCATTTCTTTTGCTCATTTTTTGTGCAGGAAAAGGCACGCACACCTCCCATAATAATAATAATAATTTACCCTTCCTCCTTTCTAAAATAACATAATCCTTTTACTATCTCACTTGGTGACGTGTTAGTTTATGAGAATAGAGGTCTTGGGTTCTTGGGTTCAAGTCTCCTTCTCAAGCTTCTTTTGTAAAAAAAATTTGTTCAAAGGGGCAGATTTTTTTTTTAAAGAGCCGCACTTCATCCCGTTCCTGTAACTATTCAACATCTACAACTCAGTTTTTTTCAAAAGGCATAACTTCTTCATCTGGAAGCCATTTTTCAAGCCGTTTTATTTAAATAGCCTAATTTTTCGAGATCTTTCCATTGGAGCACTTAGTTTCAACTTTTATCAGCTTCAGTTTTTTTTTTTAAATGGAAAGTGCATGCCCGGTTATTCTTAACAGCACCAATTATTTCCAATGGCTACCTCACATGGTAGATATACTTAGAAGTAAAGGGCTTTATAAAATAGCCATAGGGCTAGAAACTAAACCTTTTGATGATGATAAAGTTATTAAATGGGAAAATAAACAAGATCAAGCACGAGGGTTGATAGGAATGTCCATTGCTCAAGATCTTTGATTCAATATCCTTGACATTGACACCCCTCATGAAGCCCTGGACAAGCTAAATATTCTCTTTGGAATTCAAAATCAAATCAGTGCCCATCAGCTTGAAAATGAGTTTTTTACTTTGGACCCCAATAATTTCTCCTCTATTCAAGAATTTTTTGTCCAAATTCAAGACCCTCAGAGTTCTTTTAGAAGGTTGTAAGGTCTAAAAGGAAGATGGTAGCCTCATTTATTGCATTCTTACTAAGCTTGGCCCTGCATACTCTGTATTTGTTTCCACCTTCCATTCCACTAGAGAAGCCATCATTTCTTCAGGAACCACCTACAAAAATCCCTCTTTTGATGCCTTTTGTGATTCTTTGATAAGAGAAAAAGAAAAACTTTTACACCTTGGTCTTATCACTGCTGGAAACGCTTCTAAGAAAGCCTTAGCATCCCAACATCAATCATATCAACCAAAATCTCAAGAAGCAACCTCCAAAGTAAACTTCTTGGCCATATAATTTAGAAGAGGGAATCAAAATAGACCCACAAGGATGAGTAGCATATTACAAATTAGCCATCCAAGGAGCCACTCGAAAGAATTACAATCTTTTCATTGGAAGAAGATTAATTTACGAGAGTTTATCTAACAACAATAGTATTAAAAAACATTACAAACGTAGCAGAAATGTTGGGTGTAAAATGGACTTTATCAATTTGAACAATCATTCAAACTAGTCAAACAGCTCTTACTCCGACTTTTGATCTGATTAGTCCAGATTTTATGAAGACTTTTTATATCTTTTCTTTTATAGTTTTCTAATAGGCTAGTGTTTACTTCAAAAGAATGACTTGGGGCAAGAACAACCAATATCCTTCTTTAGTAGGGCCTTAAGAGATGCTCCTCTCAAATATAACATCATGGAGAAGCAAGCCTTAGCATTAGTGAAAGCTTTAAAGGACTTTAGAGTCTACATTTTACACTCTCACATAATTGCTTTTGTTCCACATACTGTTGTCAAGGACATTCTAAGTCAAGACCCTGATGGTAAAAGGGGAAAATGGATTGCAACTATTCTTGAGTATGACTTAGAAATCAGGCCCATCAAACTAGTTAAGGGGCAAGGATTAGCAAAAATTATGGTTGAGTCTAACTTCCAGGCACTAGACATAAATATGGTAGATGTTTTGGAAGAAATAGAAGAATCTACTGCTCCTTTCATTGAAGAAACATTTCTAAATTTTCCTTTGTATGCTGACATTATTTATGTGCTTTTATATTTGAATGCCCCTCCTTCTTTGTCTAAAACTAAAGCTAGATTTTTAAAACAAAAAGCTTCGAGTTATTGCATCTTAGATGGGGTATTATATTGGAAAAATTCTGTTGGAATTTCGCTTAAATGTTTACTTGAAGATGATGCAGGGAGAATCATGCATGAATTGCATGACGAAGAATGTGGAGGACACCTCTACTGGAAGGCAACATCAAACAAAATTCTTAGATCTGGTTACTATTGGCCTACCCTTTTCCCAGACACTCAGAAGTTGGTCATGTCTTGCCATAAGTGTCAAATTTTTTATGGCAAAAGAAAACTTCTTCCCTTACCCTTACATCCTATCAGAGTTGAGGCACCTTTTCAACAATGGGGTTTAGACTTCATTGGGGAAATTCACCCATCCTCCTCAGCCCAACATAAGTGGATCCTTACGGCCACTGACTTATTTACCAAGTGGATAGAAGCTATACCCTCTAGGAATGCTAATGAATCTGTCATTATCAAGTTCCTTAAAACAAATATCCTATCCAGATTTGGTTGTCCCGAAAAAATCATAACAGATAATGTTGCTGCTTTTAAATCTAAGAAAATGGTTGATTTCTATTAGAAATACCACATAACCTTGGGCCATTCTACTTCCTACTATCCCCAAGGGAATGGATTAGCTGAATCTTCCAACAAGAGCCTCATCAATATCATCAAAAAGTTGTTGGAACAGAATCAAAAATCATGGCACAGTAAGTTGGTTCATGCCTTATGGGCTGATAGGTTAACTACAAAGAAGTCAATAAATATGTCCCCCTATCAGCTGGTCTATGGCATGGATGCGATTTTTCCCACCTCATTATGAGTTCCAGTCATGAAACTCCTTCAAGAAGTGCGGGTTGAAGAGAATGATATGCAGAGGAGAATCAATCAAACCATCCATTTACAGCAGACCAGAGAAGAAGTCTATGAAAGGATGCAGTTAGTCCAAGAAAATGTAAAGAAACTATTTGATAAGAGGACTAAGGAAAACAATTTCCAGGTTGGAAATGTTGTTCTTAAATGGGATTCAAGGAGAGAAGATAAGGGAAAACATGGCAAGTTTGAGAACTTGTGGAAAGGCCCCTACATTGTTCATGCTGAGAGGGGTCACAATGCATTTTTCTTGAAAGAATTGAATGGAGAAGATCTGTATGGACGTCCTGTCAATGGCAGGATGCTAAAGCATTACTTCTGCCAGGAATCATGAGTTTCAAAGAATTTATTTTTTCATTGTAAATATCATAGTCTGAATGTTGCATTCAAAGTTATAAAAATAAAAATACAAAAACAGTAAAAGAAAGAAAAGAGGGTAGATTGTAAAAACAATAAAGGTACAGCCCCATACCAAAAAAGAGAAGAAAAATCTGAAAGTGTGCAAGCTCAAATGCCACTACTGAAACACACTTCTAGTTAGCCATACAGCCTAATCATGGCTAATTAGTTTTAAATTGACTGCTGATAGGTTAGAGAATTCGATTTGCCAAACAACTTAATCTTGGCTTATCAGTAGGTAGATTAGGTTAGAAATTAAAGGTTCAAACATGCTCAAAATCCGAACCTTAGTTCTCAAAGAGAAGAATGACTCCAATTTGTTTTAATTCCTAAGTCAAAACATAGGTAAAACTAGTTCTAATCAGCTCAAAATCTGAACCAAGGAACAAGCAAAGAACAACTCAAATAGAAATGAAAACAGAGCTGAAAAAAGATGAAGGAAGTGCTTGAACTTTCAGATCTTAAGCCTTCCATTTTGATTTAATTTTCTACAAAATAATATCTATGTGCAGCTTGTTATTTTATGCCATATATCAACAACAAGTTAGACTGTCCAATCCTGACTTGTATGCTTTTAAATTTCTGTTTTAGAAGTTAGTGAATAAAAATATGTTAGACTGTTTAATCCTAACAGATTAGTAGATTAGGTAGAGAAGCCTATGAACTCAACTATTAAATCTGAGTTCATGGAGACATAAGGAGTAGAAATAGATTAATTTTATGCTTTCAAAAGAATAAAATGTTGTAAGAGAGTTTTCCAATCCAAGTGCACTCTAAAGAGGAAAAAATGTTAGATCAATAGGATTGGGTAGGTAGAAAACTTGTGTTGATGAAGTTCCATTGTTTTTCATGGCTGCTAATATTTTCTGAGAAAAAGAATAACATCCAAATGAAGAAAGGCAGCCCAATGGATAAGGCACTGATCAGCCCCTAGAGAATGCAAGTCTGAAATTCTTGATACCTTCAAAAAAGGCACCATCCCCAAGTGGAGCCATTGTTAGCCACCTATAAAATTTTGTCATGACAAGTAATGGCTAAATCATTTTGGAAAACCTTCAAGAAACAGTTTTGTTGCCAAAATTGTTGATGCTTAAAGTCTTCTGAAGATATTCTATCCTTTGGTTAATCGTCATTGTTGTTCCCTTTTTTGAACTTAAAAATTTTGTTGTTTTTCCATGAAGAAAAAACTGCTGCAAAATCTCATTTTCCCACTCCTCCACTCAAAAAACTAACCTTCATTTTATCCCCTTTTTTCCCCTACGAAATTCCTCTATTTTTCATATTTTCCCTTCTTCCCTTCATAAAAATCCCTTTTACAAAGTCTAAAACTCATTTTTATACTTTACCGAAACCCCCAAATCCATCAAAAACTATGAAAAATTTCATAAAAAATAAGTTTTTTGAGCTGCAGGCTCAAGCCCCTTTGGGCTAAGTCTAAACCACTTCCCCCCATGTGCCCATGCCCTAGAACTAGGTGCTAGACTCATAAAGCTCTTATCGCATCGGCAACAAGCAAAGAACGCAAGTCTTCGACCTTTATAAAACTTCTGATGCGATTGGCCTCTGGTTATAAACCCCGAGCCCTTTTGCCACTTCATATAACCCATAGCCCCACAATCGAGCGCTAAAACTTGTGAATAACTCATCTCTGATGCATATTTCCCTTTGTTAATTCAAAAACCCACATTCCCAAGTTTTGGTCTAAACCCGCCAAAATGATTTTTTTTAATGTAAATGGGTAGATTGAAAAGCCCCACATCATTTTTCCAATGCGATTGAGCCCCTTCATATAAACCTTCTCTTTTTTCATATAAACCTACACCCAGGACCGAGAGTTAAAGTCCTGAAGCGCTAACCACATCAGGAAATTCTAAATGGGTAGATTGAAAGATCGGCACCGAAGTTCCGATGCGATTAGCCCTTCCTATGTATAAGCCCCGGGCTTATGGCTCCTCATATAAACCCACGGCCTCGTAGACAGGCACCAAAGCATTTCATACATATAACCCACCCCAGTCATAAACCTTTGTATTTCATTAAATTTTTTGGTTTTCGCATATTATAAGGGGTCCCGCCGTTAATTAATCTAACCCTTTCCCGAATGTTTATCTAAAGCCGATCAACGATCAGTGCAACATCGCATCGTAGATTTTATCGAGCGCATTTGATTTTCCCTTCCGATTGGTCATTCCTTCAATTCACTCCCCACCGTCGATCTGATCTGCAGATCAACAATCAGCGCTCAATCGCTTCGGCACCTTACAAGTTCTTCCCCCCTTCGATTGCATGTCCTCGATTGTATCTGGACCATCCACGTGTCCAGATCGAACGGTCCAGAATGCGTCTCCTGACTTTGGTTTAAAAACATGCAACTCCGCTCATAATTTTTCTCATCCAATCACAGCCATTGATCTCTACAGATCAATGGTCCTCATTAACCCTTCCTCCACCATTGTATTATTTTGTTTATTCCCCAGATGCAATCTCCGCCGTTGATTCTTAGATCCAACGGCTCATATTTAACCTGACAGGCCTGCCTCCTGTGGGTATTACCTTCTTCAAAATTTGATCTCGGTTGTCCATATTAGATGCGATAGCTCAGATTGAAACCACCCCACCTATTATCACATGTGCACTTATCTGTTATCGCGCTCCTCCCACAACCGTCAGATCTGGGACCCCTGATCTGACGGTCGACGCGCGTTTTCACGTAACTTCAAGCGCGAAGGTTAATTTCCCAAAGGTCGCACGATATAAGCTGCTTTTCAAGGATAGTGTTGGGCGGGAACACATATCACGTTCGAAAAGGAAAAACCGCCTCCCCGCCTTTTTCTCACGCGAAAACAATTGTTTTTCCCTCCGAAACTGCTTTTCCCCATTTCTATTATGATTCATTGCGCGTGGTGCCTGCTGTTGATCTCTGGAGATCAACGGCCCAGATCTAATCTGGCCATACACCATCACCCTCCACCCTCGCCAAATTATTTCAATGAGTAATCTCAACTGTTGATCACCCAGGTTGATCTCATCCGACGGCCTGGGTTATATTCGAAACCCCAAATTTCATTTAAATGATTTTCCTCTTCCAAAGGGTTTTTAACCTTATATCTTCGCGTTTTCTTCTATTTTCATGATAATGTGACTCCTTCACATTATTAGTTCACCGCTAATCTCGACCGTTGATCTCCTTGATCAGTCATAGATCGACAGTTCTAACTTAATTCTTCCCTCACTTTCCTTTTGACCTCCCGCAAACAGATCATCATCATTGGATGCTGCCATCCAACGACCATGCTCCCACCCACAACCTCTGAAGCAATTTTCCCAAAAAATGCAGGATTTCTTAATTATTTTTTTATTTTGCAGGTGTTGAGTGGTTTTTTCCATTATATCAAAGGAAAACCAAAGGCCGAGGATGGCGATCCCTGCGCCTTTGTTCACAAAAAGGAAAGCCATATATAGGGTTCAATTTCACGTTTCATCAATGACTAATGGGCATTGATGCCATATGGACTTTGTACATACCTGCACATCAACAAGACACAATAAGATTAATATTGAATCAAAGAGTATCAGTGTCGAAGACCCAGACACAGCAGAAATGAAGGATTAAACATTAATTGTACAGTTTAATGGATTATGGCTAAAATTCGATTATCAAAGACCTATCCATTGAATTAAACATAGTTAAAGGAAAATAAAGGATATTTATCAGACAGAGGATGCTTCCACTGCCACATCAGAGGAAAATTGATTCCTCTCAGCTACCAAATTGCCACTTGTGACTTCACAGCATTTAAAAAAAAAGGCCGAGTAATGACCAGAGCGGAGGATATCTGCCCCTTACAGCTGAATAGTTATTTCGAATCAAAGAAGCTAATATAAAATATCAGCAGAGTTATTGCAAAAGATTACACATAGCCTTAAAGTCAACATAAGCTTCCAGCAAGTCGAAATAGTTAATATAAACCAATTAATGCAGGAAATATCTATAAACTTCTCCCTTGAGCCCCTCAAAGGCCGAGAAACATTAACTGTATTAATTGAACTCGGTAGATATTTTCTCTCTTTCAACCTCCTCATCCCACTATAAAATCTTGTTGAGGAATCCATTGTAAATGTTGGTTGTTTGATTACTAGTTGTAATACTGAAACTCTCTAAAATAATACATAGTCTGTTGAAGTTAAAGAAGAAATTGAAGTCTTGGAAGTCCTGATGATGTTGTTGCATGCTTGTTCTTGAGAAGGCTCTATCATTGGATCCATGAGCTTGGCTATTGGTGAAGTATTTTGAACTGTTTAATGTTTTCCCCTGTTTTCATTTTGTTCCATAAATTCTTACTATAGTAGGAGGAAAGTTTTAGGCTAAGAAATGACTCTTGGAAGCACCTTAGACCTGTTTATCCTTCACTATTTTATGTCTTCTTCTGCTGAAGTATTTTAGAGTCTTTAATCTCTCTCTTTAGTCTTCATGCTTTTTTATTTCCTTAATAGTTCAAATAGTTGGTTTCAACATGATTTATGGTTCTCCCTGCTTGTCTACTGCCACTTAAAGACTATTATTGAAGTCTCCCTTTGAAGTTTATTTGTTTACAGTGAGACAAGGAGGTTTGTTCTAATCATGCCCCTTGTCCTTGCTTGAAAAGTTGGCTTAAAGGTATTTATAGTTGTGATCATAGATGTATTTAGGTGTTCCCTCTTCTATGACCATAATTATCAGTGAATATTTTATGTTTTCTAAGTCATTTGAAATAAAATCCTTGAGGAAATAGGGTGTTCCCCGAATCTTAGATTTCATTTTAAAATTTGTTTTGAAGTCATTATTTGCTTAAAGTGTGATTTGTAGAATTCATGGTTAGCCCTGTCTATCAAATAGCTCTTTATTTTTCAAATTGTGTTTTCAAATTCCCTTTGTTGAGAATTAAACTTCTCTTTCCAAATCATTGATGTCCATCTCATTCCAAAACCAAAGGATCCTGCGGCCAAGTTAGATTTTCCCTTTGATATCCCATATCCATTGATAAGTTTGTCATGACTTCTTTTTGACTCCATTGCCCAATGAAGCTGACATTTCCCCTTTCTATCTATCTTTCCTAGACCTTTTAGGTTCTTCTGTGAACTCAACCAAACAAATAAACAAACACTTGCACTTAATAACTAGTCTAATACCAATACTCAAAGCACACAAGATAAACCTTTGCAAAAACAAATAATTTGAAAGATCCCTCTCTAAGAGCAGGAGGACTAGATCCTGTAACTCTAAAGATTGGTTCTGATGTTTCCTTATCTTTTGATTTTCCAAACTATCAAAACACGGGACTCCAACAGGTCAATTGTCACCAAGCCATCTGTAGTGTTGTTATTTGTTCAAGAGGAAAGTTCAAACAAACCATTCATCTGCAAAATATATGTCATCCATTTTGACCATCCTTGAGTCAGTCCTTGCCAATACATTTCTTCAAAACTTGATCTATGATTTCGTGTTGTGGGCTTGCCTATGACGAATCATTTCCTATCGATGACAGCTCATTATCTATGAAGTTGATCTAGAAATCGCCAGTACCTTGAAATTTTCATGCCTCAATGGCAGGTTTCTCGCTTTTGATGACAGGTTGCATCATTGACCTTCGATCGAATGATTCTGTGACATGTTCGACTTCAGCTCATTCATTCACATTTCATGGGTTGTACTGAGTACTTTGAGGGCCATTGACATTACTGGTGGTTACTCTCACACTTGTTGACAGTATACATTATTGACTGGTATTCAAGTGGTTTCTACCATGTTCGACTTCGACACATTTACTCACATAGATAGAATCGTACTTGTTCGAGAAACGGAAATCAAGACCCTGGATCTAGTTTCTACCATCTAGGCTGGAAGGAATTTTTTTATTCATTTATACAATGGACTATTCATAAATAGATGGATGTGTCCATACTGTGTCTACACATGTCTATAATGTTGATGTATTAAAAATCATTCCTGTATCAGAACAGTTTAAATCAATTTTCTAGTTAGTTTTGATCTGAGTATGGGAATGCCTGCCTCAGCAATGATATATCTACATATATATATATTGCATTGAATGTTTTTATAGGTTCTGACTGGGGTGTCCACAAGATGATATTTGAAGTGATAAAGTACTTCACTCTTCATACATGACAGACTCTATCTTCATCTATTCCAGACTTTGCACTTTAGGGGGAAATCTGTTGCACTGAAAATTGTCATCTTGATATTCTGCTATTTGTATGAGCTCATTATCACTCATACTTCCTCCTTTGCAAGTCTAACACATCAGTTCCTCATGTCAAGCCTCAAAAAATAAGAGAAAAGCTCTCAAAGTCTCCAAAACTCTGGTATCACATTTTCTCTTTGTCTTACCTGCGGTCCCACACCTAATGTTCATGACTCCTGCGTACCTGAACGCACTTTCTTTGTGTTAAAAGTTCAGACCCCTGTAAAATATTAAAAAGGTGCAAAGTAAACCCATAAGCTCACTTTCAATAATTTCTAGAAGCCTCTGGAAGGAATCTTGCGGTGGCAGAACCGCTCTTTTGAGGTTCATGTATCCCTTGCCTTAAGGAGCTAACCCCTTGATGTGAGGAGCTTGTCCCTTTGAAGGAGGACTTTATCCCTTCATAATTGGAACTGTAACCTCCTCTTTTGCACTATAAAAAGAGGCCTTGGGTAGCCTCAAGGGGATTTGAAGCTTTATAATTATTTGAGGTAAAGTGCTGTTGGGATTCAGACTCATTTAATTGAGATTTTGTGAGGAAAGATCACATACCTATATTTGTCTCGGTTGGAAGAGTGCAAGTCTTGTCAGAGTAGAGGAGATTCCTGCTTTGGACCCCGAGAAGGCCTGTTCAACATCAAGGCTAAGGTTGTAAGGTTTTCTTTCATTCAAAGTTAATACAAATGAATTCATTTTTCTCAATAAGATTTTAATTAACTGTTTATTTCATGGATTCCTTGATCACCATGATAAGCATGATTTATAATATTTACTATACAGATACTATTTAATGTTTGCTTGTTTGTGACTGCAGGTCTTTAAAGATAACTCCTTCAAGTGACCGAAGGACAACTACTTCGAACAAGCATTGGATCTACGATAAGAACTTAACACCTTTATAGTATTCTTTTGTAAATCACATATGTCTAGAGAAAGATAGGTTCATTTGGCTGTTTGTTGCTAGATTACCTTTTGGTACTAGGGAGATCGATCTTGTCCACAAGATTGATTTATCCGGTCAACAACTATCATCATGAAGAAGTGGAATATCCATGGAGGAAACAATATGATATGTAGAGGCCTTCTCGAGGCATGGAATCTGAGATACATTGGGAATCATCATTCCCATTTGAAGCTCCCATCTCCAAGCTATCATCCACACAAAATGAGTCACCCTCCAAAATGGTAACTCATGGAAAAACTCCTCCACCTTTGGCTCCTGCAATGTATATGGGATGAAAATATGAACATGATAAACCAAATGGCCTACCCCACGCTATATTTCTCTCCACTTATGGAAAGTGTAGAGTTGCTTCTGAATTTGAGCTGCACTAGTGTTGCCCTCAAGAAACAAAGGGACTGCTGGATCTTCAAAGACCCCTTCTCTAGTATCATGAACCTTGCTAACCCAAGCCATCTCATACAACGTGAATAGAACATCATCACCATATGGAATCCAATCCAGAAATATGTTGAGTGTTATGTGTAATGCTAGATGGTGCCAATGGTTTCTCCAGTGGATACAACGCAGTTTTTCTAACTTATATTTCAGAACATCATGTTGCAAGTTGTCCTCCATCAATTTTCTAGTTGTGCATGTTTTCTCATCTACTAAGAAGTAGCAAAATGTTATTATATATCAGATACGCATAACAAGAATAACACAACACATGCTCGAAGTTATCTAAGTAAGGGCTTCTTCCATCACTGATATTGGTCTTAGAAAGACCATGTAGAAAAAATAGAAACTTGCCCTCTTGTGGAGAAATTCACTGTACATATATGGCAAGAGAATGAAAATATTTTGTTAGATGAACCATAAGTACAAACATACCATTTTTACCATGCATTGTGAGTACGAAAAAATATGAGGTTCATGGATGAGCCCTCCCATGAGAATCTCCTCATAATGGTCTGAAATGTAAAGTGATACATACTCCCATTGGAACACTCCATCAAGAGATGCATACTCCCAAGTGACAATGTTGTTGGCCTTAGTGATAAGTCTCTTGTCACCCCATGACTCCATTCTTTGACATGCCACATGCCAAAGTCATCCACCTTGATGCTGCTATAAGTGGGAGATTCCTCCTTATGTGGGAGCACCTCCTGATTTTTCAAAACTAAGGAGTAGCCCCTTTGCACCATGATTGTGCCCCCATCTAATCCCGTAATATCACGCAAATTATGGGAGAAAATCATCCCATACTCTCCCAAGAGCAACCAAAGAAATAATAGCTCTTGTTGCCTCCCCACATCTCCATTATACAGAGCATGGAGTGCAAACATGTTGATTGATAAACAAATTGTCGCATCACCCAAATGCAACCAAACTCCTTGATGCCATATAATGAAAATGTCATGCCAAGTCCCAACTACTAACACACCATCAAAGATAGGATATGTTATATGATGGAAAAATTATTTCAAGAGTAGCCAGCGTAGCCATGGCTCCTACTGCCTTGTGTCATAGATATGAAAGTGGCTCACCAACGTCATGTTCACCACCCAAACCCCCTCATCCAAATGTGGGTGCCTGATTTCATGCTCAACATTTGTATCCATCCAATGGAGAATGCCATCCTCCCAAATCAAATCAAAATATCTACACTTCATGGGATGTTGAAGAGAAGCCTCCTGGAGATCTCCATATGAAGACCACTCATCAATGATCATGTTGAATCCATAAGGATCCAAGTACACTGAAGGAAAAATATTCTCATTGAGTTGTGAAGTGCTCATCAAGAAGGATCCATAATAATAATAGGAGAGAAGATGTCTCTCATCAACCATCTGCCTATCCCCTGTTACACATGTAGAATGGTCATTGGAATGCTCCAATAATGGTTAGGCCCCCAACTCATCACTGCTGCTCCATGACAGTGCTGTTGATCTCCATGATGGTGCATATGCTATCTCTGGATCATGCCTAATGCTAAACATATATTTCTGCATCAGATTGTTTAGGACAATGCTCATCCTATCCTCCAAAAATCTACACTCCAACCCCAAGAGTTGTGTGAAACTCATCAATGATATACTAGGATGAATGTATATCTCCTCCTTGATTCTATCAAGGTTCCTCTGCGTAGTGATAGTTTACTGCTCCAAATCAGCAGTGTATCTTGACCCTAGATCATGAAATGGTATATTCCCACAACCTTCCATAAGATGTGTGTTGAGCTGCATTTTTGTCCGAATTCTTTTATGATTTTTATCAAATAAATACATACTTGTACCTGGTGTTTTTAATCGTTATTAATCCATTATGTTGTTAATTAGAGGAATTTAGAAACAATAGCTATTATTCTTGTTATTAGTTAATTTGATGATTTTTTTTAATGAATTCCTTCTTGGTTGCAGGAAGGCTCGGTGCAGGAATGAAGTTGAGTACAAATTCACCAAATGCATAAAAGAAACAACTGTGTAGTTGAATTGATGTAGGTGAAAATATAAAATTTGCAACCAAATGGAGCAGAATCTCTAAATTATGAGACGTGGGTTTTGTTCAGAGCACCGTGTTTCATACAACCCATAAATCATTTGGCGAAATTCGGCTTCATGAAGGATTTATTTCCAGGGGAATATTCCACTAAATACCATTTTTGAACGTGAACGTATTGGGTCTCTATGAATATTGTTACTCTAGTTATGTTTGGGCATTAAAACAAATCTCCATTTACCCATCATTTATGAAGAGCATAACTTAAGCACACAATCATATTTGTTATCAAAATCCATTGAAGTGGACTACATTTCTTCGCCCGAGGTTGGGGTTTTACAAGCCATTGCACCTAGCAGACAGTGCAAGTTATCCTGGAATGGATGAAGATCAGCTAAGAAAAGTAATAGATTCTCCTAAAGAAGGACTTTATACATATTTTGGTCATAGATAGACCTGTGTTCCTTCTATCCGAACTTTTCCAGCACCCAGGAGTCCTGTCCAAAATTCAAGGTCTTTCCTTAAAATTTCACCAACTGGTCAACCAGTAACTACATTAAGGAGTCCTAGAAGTGGCTTGTTTGTGGTATCCCCTGCATGACGAACCTCAAACCCTGGAAATTCTCATGGAACCATGTCTATTGCAATGCCTAAAAAAGAAATGCATAATAGAAAGCGTTGCATTTCAGATATTGTCCTCTCAATCCCATCATTGCAATGAATTGCAGCTTTTGGAGAAGTTCAAAAGAGGAGGAAGGCTATTTGTAAGCCCTCAACCTATTAGTGCTCAGTTAAAGACTCCTCAGAGCAGTTTGGGTCGATTTATAGGCCATTCATATGGAAACATTCTTAAGGAAGCAAATCATGGAAAGCACCTTCAAGGAAACATGCTTCAGCTCTTCTTCAAGTGGTTAGGCATTGTTCTCTGTGTATTAAGCATGCTCGTCTTACAAGCTAGATGGAAGCTGTTGGCATTCCATATGTTGAAGATGTGGGTCTCCGAAAGTCGTCTGCAAAGTTTTGGTTTCGACTACCTTCTTCTAGAGAGGATGCATGACAACATATTTTCGTATGCCTTGGTAAACCTGGTAGCACCTATAGGGAGCACAATACTGAAGCATGCTGTTGTCGAAGAGTTGAAAAAATTCATTGTCTCTACTAGCTATTCAACATCTCATCCAGTTGTGCAGTGCCTTAGCCAGCTACACCTTGCTTCCACCAGCCATACGAAGTTCAATTTCCTCTAGAAACCAATTGCACCTTCCAGCAATAGTAAAATCCCACAAAAAGGGGAGCGATTTCTCCAATTTGGCATTCTATTCAAAGCTAATTCTTATTCTGGCATAATTTTTAAAACCAATTCTCCTATATTCTAATTACTGGGTGAAATCCAGTTTGTAATTAAAATGTGTATATATAAGTGACGTAATGGAGAGCGTAGGGGAGATGTGTAGTAGCTGTGCATTAGAATGAAGGAGTCAATCGAATAGAGTGATAGATGAGTCGGCCCATTAGAATGGGTGAACGATGTGTGCATTAGAATGAGGAAGTTGCGCATTAGGTAAGGGGGGGTCGATCCATTAGGATGAAGGAGTCGACATTAGATAAAAGAAGCAATCAATTTCTGAGATGTAATGGGTGTGAGTCCGTCAATTAGAGGAGTGAAGTTTCTGAGATGCTTAGAGCCAGAGTTTCTCATGTGAAGTCGATTTCTCAGATGTAGAACCAGAATTAAATTTTCCAGACTGTAATATAGAAAGGGGGATTGTTGTGATTTGTGTAATCGATTTTTCAAATGTTGTTTTAAATATTTGTATAAATCTGATTTATGTTGTGAGCAGTAGCATTGTTGCTATGATTCATTTGGTTTTTTGCATTTTATGTTTTAAATATTTCTTCAGTTGCAGCAAGTGAGCTTACTCCGGGCGTGGTAGGGCCCACCACTTATGGAGCTAAGCTTATCAATCAACAAGAGATAAGTAGATGTGTGCGTAGTTTTTGATTTCTGTATGAATGTGTGAATGTGTGGTTCAATCTTCAAGAATTTTAGTCATCTTTGCAACATGCCCATTAATGGACTAAACAATTATTACTCATTACATAATATGTTAATATGTGCTTTATTTTTAATATAGAGTTATATTATATTTCTCTTGTTAAAATCGAACACAATGGGCGCATCCAATTTCTGAGTTTAAATATGGAATAGAATAGAATGTAATGTTTTGGAATTTGAGTAAGTTAGCCTTGTCCATTTAAAATATTAAATCAACATTTTTCATTATGTGATTTCTTTGAATGTTTGCAGATTTAATGTTCATTTAATTTGTTTATTCATTTGATTTAATGTTAATAATTAGTTTTATTTTTATTATTGTCTTCGTAGTGTGATAATTTCCTTGTAAGAGCAAGTTTGAATATGGGTTTGATTGTGCAGGTCGAAGGAGATGAATTGGAATGAAACATGATTTAGTTTTAGTTATTGAGTTACATGATTTGATTTTGAAGTAGGTTTGTTTTTATTTCATCTAGATTAACATATTTGAATTAACGGTTCTTCCAGATTCTTTGTAATGTGATTTTTAATAGGATTTTTAAGTGTTATTTTACATGAAGTGAAATAGTTTTATTTTAGCAATAGTTAGGATTGTTTCTTTTGTTATTTTGGAATCCTAAACTTGTTACAAAGACTAGTTCTAGTTAGTTTAAGGTTTGAATTTATTATTAGGATAATGTGTGTTCTTTTTGTTATCTCCAGTTTAGTTTCAAGTTAGTGAGAGGAGTTAATAGATTAAAGTTTTCAAGTTATCATAGGAGATTTAAAAGTAGAATGGGATTGCGAGAATGTCATATGATTTCGAATTTCTTTGAATTTCCTTATAGTTTAATTGCAGTATGGAGTTTGCTTGATAGGAATTAGTTCAGTAAGTTTCATTTTCAAGATTGTTTATTTGCGAGCAAATGTGTGTTACATTCCAGTGTTTAGTTTATAATTACAAAGGAACATATTTATACTCTGACCATTAAGCTGAGCCAATACGCAGTACAACTCACGTTTACGACTCTTGGATTGATAATTAATATTGAGAGGTTTAATTCGACAATTAAGCCGACCAACATTTTGGTGCCATTGCCAGGGAGTTGTATTTTGGCTCAAGTAAAATTTTTCTTATAGAGTTTCAAGGGTATTGTAGGACGTTAGAGGGCAGAGAGTGTACAGTAAGACGTGAGCGAATAGCCATGCATCCACTTTTGCGGGGTTGCTCCAAAGTCTGACCATCTTGATTATCTCTTGAACTTTTATTTCCTTATCTTGCTTAAGTGTATAAGTAGAAGCATGCTTTAGAAATTTAATTTCCAAATTTCCTTGTTTTTAATAGATTAAATAGCACTTTGATTCGGCTTTTTCCTTTCATGCAAGTGTGGTGAGTTGTATTTCAGTCAAAAGATTTTAAAATTCATTTATCTTCAGAATCCAATCTTCAACGTTATATCATTTTTGGGGTACTGTAAGAACCCTTGCGTACTAATCCATGTAATGACAGAATGTACCAGTTTGCTCGTTTAAGACAAGAAGATGGTATTTTGAGGAATCATTCAATGAGGATTTTTTATGCTGCTAGAGAGACCAACAACTCATCCGATGAAGAATTCACAAGTGCTGAATTTAATATCTTGCTTGAACATAAATTTAATATAATTAAATCTTTGATTTAGAAATTGGATGATTTGCAGGAACAAGAGAAGGACAAAGAACCACTGCTTATCCTATATGCCAACTGTAGAAAGAAACATTTCCTTAGAAAGTGTCCACTTAGCAATCTAAAATTTTGTGAAATCTACGAGGATGGTCATGCAACCGAACATTTCCCATCACTGCCATGATTACGAAAGGTACTCAGGGAATCAAGTAACGAATCGAATCAAATGCCAGGTATAACTCAAAACCCAACACCATTTGATACTTGGAATAATTATTATTTTCCTGAGCAGGTTCCTCATCATGTTTATAATCCTAGAATTTCATGGCAAACTTCTGATCCTCCTCCAATTGAATATCCTACTTCATGGCCACAGTGGCCCTCTCCTTGGCCCTCATCCGTGAGCCAGATATCTTCATGGCCTCGAGAATCATTTGGATCCTTCTCTCTAGGGAAATCTCCCATGAAAATTAAATCATATGAGCACCAACAACAACAACCACAATTTATTTCCAACGCTCCATTAATTTATCCTCCTCCATGGTCCCAACCGTATGTGCAACCTTACCCTAACCCTCATCCATACCCTAGTCCTAATCCAAACCCTAACCCTAGCCCATACCCTAATCCATACCCTAGACCTAACCCTAATCCACACCCTAGAACTAACCCTAACTCTAATTTAAAGCCTAGACCTAACCCTAGTCCAAAGCATAATCCTAATCCAAATCTAAACCTTAGTCCAAGCATTAACCAAAACCCTACCCCAAACCATCTTTTAAACCCTAATTTAAACCATGAGGTTGCAAAGTAGTTTGAACCACCTATTATTTCTGTTGATTCCCATATTGAACAAAATGTCACACCTTCTATGTCGGAAAAGGGAATGAATCTGGAGACTTCCCCCATTACTGCACAACATTCACCCCAGGAGGATGTAATTTAGAGACCACCAGAGGAGAAGTATTTCATTGGAACATGTTCTGAAAATGTTGTTAAAACTCAAAACCCTAGAATATATCTCAACCATTCTTGTCAATTTGAAAATAAAATATTTGAGCCTGAACTTGAGGGATTTATCTTTTGTCTTTCACCTGATCCTTTTCGCCTCCAAGAAAGTGAATATCAAACTGTTGAAGATTTGCATCCGTTGGAAAATCATAAATATGTCGATTCCATTGAATCCTGGTTTTGAGAAGTCATCAACACATCTTATTTCCCCAGCATTCGGAAACTCTTGGCACCATATCAATTAAAGCAACTGATTTATCATGCTTTCGTATGTCTTGAATTCTATTATTTAAAACTAAGTGTGAATATAATCAACATTTTGTTATGCACATGGCTTCATTGGAAGTACTCATATACTTGAAAATGAGTCTTTCACCTCTTAGGGTAAAGTAGTGTAGGAGAATAAATGAATAAAGATGTTATAATGCTATTAGGGTTTTTAATTTTAAATCATGGTTATTAAAACTACTTTTGACCTACATTAATTGATAAAAAACACATTTGTGACAAATCTTGTTGAGTACAATTCACTCTAATACCTCATGATTTTTCAAAAGTAACCATGATTAATCACTCTAATAAGTTGTCGTCTCGGATATATATTTTAAGTTTCCCTTAGAAGGTACTATTGGAAAACCCCTATGGTGGACCACTCTTGTAAAGATCATAATGAGCTATTCGGGAGAACACTAGCATTCTTAACTCAAAGAATCTTTCAGTCATTGTCTGGGATATCTTTAACAAGTATTTAGGGTAGAGGAATTAGCCAGCAATGATTAATCATTAAAAACTTTTCACGCCATCCTGTACTCTTAAGGAGTAGATCTGTCTCCCCACTTATTAAGTAACCTTTAAGGTTAATCATAATTAGAGCTTACAAAGATTTAGGGAAGGATAGGAGGTCTCGTGATGAGCCGACCTACCACGATTATGAGACCTAGCATGCATGACATTGCTACTACTGGTCACCAAGCCAGAGTAATGGTTTTCATCCAAAAAACTGGAAGACAGGAGGTCTCATCACGAGCTGACATGCTCATCCATGTTACTTCTTGTGAGTGGCACTACCACCAGCTAGTTACCAAGCCAGGACAGTGGCCTTCATCTAAAGAGGCAAATAAGCTAACTCTAAATATGTATCTAGTAAGTGGGATACTGACATGTCGCTAGGTTAAAAGACATCCCTATCAAGGTTATGGATACCTGCGGGCAGCAGGGCCATGTATGTGGTATTAAAGTTAACTACATACTATGATTTGCTTGGTTATCCTTCTCTTTCCCTAAAACTCATCCTTTTTCTTGAAAAATGGTTTTAGGACGATTTGAAGATAATGCTTTGAGTTCTATCTTTCAAAAATAAAGGATCTTTGAATGATGTGGTACCCTTAGTGAAGGTAATCCATTGTACTAGATTAAGAGGAAATTTATTTTTGAATTTGGATGACAACGTAATTTAGAGTTTTCAATAAAGAGGTTGTTGATTGGTATCATAACTAACCTTAATTTTCATGGTATTAAGAGTGACGAATTACTAAATGATGACTACTCACAAGGTGTTGGTTGTCGACAATGTGTATTGATTATAGTTTCCTTTAAATATGTGCTGCATGACCTAGGTACAAGATTGCTATAGTAGGTGCATGAAACCTGTGGTAGTATTTTCTGCACCTCTTTAGTAAAATTGATTTTCATCATAAGACTTTGGGAAGAAATAAAAATTCATTTGGGACAAGGTAAAAAGTTTGTGCAAAAATATTTTATCCATAAATGTTACTTTTGGTACCTGATCTTGTTTTATCATCTCACATGGTTTTAGCCGGTGCCGTAATAATAATGTTGCGAGTTAATAAATGCATTACAGTACCAAGCTAAACTCTTCATTGAAATTTTCCCTACCTTATTTCATCATCTTATAGTTTTTTCTTGCACAAGGTCGTGCAAGAAGTTCAGCGTGGGGGGATTTTCAGTTGCATTTTTGTCCGAATTTTTTATGATTTTTATCAAATAAATACATACTTGTACTTGGTGTTTTTAATCATTATTAATCCATTATGTTGTTAATTAGAGGAATTTAGAAACAATAGCTATTATTCTTGTTATTAGTTAATTTTATGAGTTTTTTTAATAAATTCCTTCTTGGTTGTAGGAAGGCTCAGTGCAGGAATGCAGTTGAGGACAAATTCACCAAATGCATAAAAGAAGCAACTAGGTAGTTGAATTGATGTAGGTGAAAATATCAAATTTTCGACCAAATGGAGCAGAATCTCTAAATTCTGAGACGTGGGTTTTGTTTAGAGCACCGTGATTCATATAACTTGAAATTTTTTTGGAAACATTCGGCTTCGTGAAGGAGTTATTGACTGGGGAATATTCCACTAAAAACCATTTTTGAACGTGAATGTATTGGGTCTCTATGAATATTGCTACTCTGGTTATCTTTGGGGATTAAAACAAATTTCCGTTTACCCATCATTTATGAAGAGCACAAATTAAGTGCGCAATCATATCTGTTTGCAAAATCCATTGAAGTGGACTACATTTCTTTGCTCGAGGTTGGGCTTTTACAAGCCATTGCACCTAGCAGACAGTGCAGGTTATCTTGGAATGGATGAAGATTAGTTAATAAAATTAATATATTCTCCTAAAGAAGGACTTTATATATATTCTAGTCATAGACATACCCGTGTTCCTTCTATCCGAACTTCTCTAGCACCCAGGAGTCCTATCCAAAATTCAAGGTCTTTCCTTAAAATTTCACCAACTAGTCAACCGGTAACTACATTAAGGAGTCCTGGAAGTGGCTTGTTTTTGGTATCCCCTACATGTCGAACCTAAAACCCTGGAACTTCTCATGGAACCATGTCTGTTGCAATGCCTTAACAAGAAATGTGTAATATAGAGTTTTTCCTTTCAGATATTGTCCACTCAATCCCATCATTTCAATGAATTGTAGCTTCTAGAGAAGATCAAAAGAGAAGGAAGACTATTTGTAAGCCCTCAACCTATCAGTGCTTAGTTAAAGACTCCTCAGAGCAGTTTGGGTCGATTTATAGGCCGTTCATATGGAAGCATTCTTAAGGAAGCAAATCATGGAAAGTACCTTAAAGGATACATGCTTCAGCTCTTCTTCAAGTGATTAGGCATTGTTCTTTGTGTATTAAGCATGCTCGTCTTAAAAGCCAGATGGAAGTTGTTGGCATTTGATATGTTGAAGATGTGGGTTTTCGAAAGCCGTCTGCAAACTTGTGGTTTCGACTACCTTCTTCTAGAGAGGATGCATGGCAACATATATTCTTATGCCTTGGTAAACCTGGTAGCACTTAATGGGAGCACAATGTTGAAGCATGTTGTTGTGGAAGAGTTGAACATATGCGATGTCTCTTGTAATATCCCAAAATGGGATTGCACAACAATTCCTACTGAAATAACGCACTTCTGGGAAATTTTTGCACATAAATGAGTTTGCAGCCCTTGGATCCCTTAGATCAGTAGATCTGGGGTCTAGATCCAAAGGGGGAGAAAAAAAAATCAAACTAGGTGTGGTAAGAAAATCTCCCACCACCTAGTCTAGCTGAAAAACACGTTACAAGAGGGGTTGCAGCTATGTACAAAAAACTCCTTCAGAAATAAAGCAGTATTGGAAATCATGAGAAAGAGGCTATCAAATAAGATCAAATTTTGAATATACATCAGAAAATCAGATTTATAATGATGCTCTTACATTATACAGTAGAATACAAAAGACAAGAGAGAAGGAAATCTTCAGAAAAGAAGGTTGCAACACATGTATATACTGCAAAATGGCTTAACAATGTTATTTTATGGAGCTGCAACAGTTGAATGTTACACTTCAGATCTAGAGCAGATCTGTGTACAAAATATCAGATCCATTTCAGATCTATACACTAGAAAGGCTCTATTACAATATCCCCTTGGGGTTTTGACCAAATCATGCAATACAAAGAGTAGATCTAGGTTTTAAGTAGCAGATCTGCAATATGATTCAGAAATTTCTGAAGATGGCTTTATATTAAAATAGATCAGATCTATACATAACATGGATCAGCAAGCTAATCCATGGATCACCAAATTAAAAGGCAAAGCCCAACACCAGAGATCTCTCATCAAAAATGGGGTCAGAACAACCTACTAAACCTCCACTGAAAATAATGCAGTCCCTCAAGGGAAACTGCGTTGTAGCTTGAATAACTAAGTTTTCCTGATGCCAAGATACAAATCTGAAGCTTAAAACACTAATGCACTCTTCCAGGAAGTTACAAGACACACTCACTGAGAAGAGGCACTAGTACAAGCTAGATCTGAACAGATCTAGTGTTTCACTTGCTGCATCCTACAAAAGCAACCAAATCCTCACTGGATCTGCATTGCAGTTGGAAGTAGAGCTTGGCCAAATGCCTGATAGTGGATGAAATAAACAAGACTCCTCCAATAATCCTCAATGGAAGAGGTGAAATCTCTGCATAGGAACTCCCAAGTGCTAAGCAGCACTATTCTCAGCTGAACAATATAGAATGGTATTTGTCTAAATAGACAAGATACTCAGAAATATAGACAATCAACAACCTTCTCTTGCTGCCTTCCCCTTCCTTTTACAAGATGAAAGCCTTTGCAAACCCTAAACCACCTTGATGAGTTAGCTCCTTTCACATGAGGGGCCTCCTTCTAGAACTGCGTTGTCCCTTCATGAGGTACATTGTATCTAGACAACGCTATAGATTTGGTCAAGGTTGACCCAGTCTCATAGCTCAAACCGATTTCACACCTGCAAGTGATTTGTTTACATGGCCCATATTTATCCTTGTTCATATGGGCATTGATTTATTCATTCTTTTAGGAGTTTTACATGTCCTCCTTTATTCATTTATTCATGCAACAGAAAATGAGACAAAATTGCATATTCCTCTTAGCTTAGGCTAAGTAGGAATATTACAGTCCTCCCCTCCAAAATGTTGCTTGTCCTCAAGCAACTGATAGGGTGAGAGATGTAGTACTTCCCCTCCTCCATTTATGACACCATCAAGGATCAAGTTCTTATCATAATCCAATTGTTCATCAAGCCAATACATCATGAATTGTTCCTCCAAGGTCATCATAAGATGTACATAGTCCATCCCACAAGGTGTGAAAAATTCAACAAAAATGAGCATGGCTGGAGCAATGCTTCCTCTAAAACATGTAGCATGAGGTACAGGGAGAAGTTCCATTCCATGTGGTACATATAAACTGCCCATCCCCCCTCCATACAATCCCATAAATAGTACAACTATATCATCCAAGTATGGAAGCAAAACTGCATATATGCAAACAGAAATCTGAGCTTGAGGAGGTGGGTCAAAATCCCACATGTGATGCAAGCGCAGTGCATTCCCTACCTGCATTAGATTAAGGTGTGGCAAGTGGCATTCCCACCACACATTTGTTGCATGAGTCATCTTAACATGGTTGAAAGTGTCAGATATGTTTGGTGCCTTTAGAAAGCACCCATCATGGAAAGAAATATCTCTTTGCACAACAAGGGAGTGGCCAAGTTCAAAATTTCTATTGGCCCACCAAAATCCATGAGATCCACATGATCTCTCACTCCCTTTAGGAGTCATACCCTACAAAAACGTGGTAAAATAATGTGATAAATCAGAAAATAAAGCTTGCTCTACATGATAATATCTTTTACCATCAAATTTTCTCATACACATGGAATTGTGCATGGGCATTCCCCCTCTCTCAAAAGAAGGAAGAAATGGCTGAAATGACTCTTGAATAGAGTCTGTTGGTTGTTCCAACTCCACATAGCTCATGCACTCTTGAAAATGTTGATGTCGTTCCTCTCTCAAGCCTTCCCAATCAAAGCTCCTCATGATTAGGGTGTAGATATTTATTGAATGCATATGGATGAGAAAGAATTCTTTATGTGCCCCTTGTAGTATCTTCTTCTTGAGCTTGGAAGATCTAGCCAAGAATACCCTACCATGACGATAGATGAATCCCCCTTGGACTGAGTATCCCTCTTCTTGTTGCATGTCATCTAGTATCATACATGTGTGGAGATCTTTGGAATACTCTACAAGTAGTTGAGATTTCCAATAGAGATCCACATTGTTCAACAATGACAGCACTAATGATACATCCATGGAAGTGTCTGTCATGTTGTTGATATCTTCTTTGACATCTCTCATGCCAAAGATGTGTGTTGGAAGACTGATCCTCCCATTATTCTCCACCCACAATGCAGATCTAGAAAAGAGAGGGGGTGATAGTGATGCAGGAAGAAGATCCCCCTCACTCTTGAGCTGTCCCAAGCCCTTCAGCGATGTAGCTTGGTCTCCCATTGCTCCAATCCCTCCTGGATCTAAATTTGGAGCAGCACTTTGTAAGGCCTTCCCCACAATATTTGGATCTGGTGGCCTCCCAGGTGGTTTGCCACTAGATAGGAATGTCCCCTACATAATTCTCATGAACATAAGAGAAGGGACTGTGAGATCCTCGCTTCCACTGCGCAAATCCATCTTTGTTGTTTGTGTGGAAGTGCTAGGTGAAGGGTAAGTATGCATGCCTTAGATCATTTTTGGTTTACCACTCTTCATGTTGACCCACTCCATTTGCAAAGCCTTCCAATCAGTGGTGACCTTTCCCAAGGTAATCAACCATTGGACACCCAAAATGACATTGGTGTCTGGTATGTCAACTACAAAAAAGTGATCCACCAAGGTGTAGGAACCCATAGTGACTGAGAGTGATGGGAAATAATGCATGCATTGCATTTTCCTATCTCCTGGGACCAAAACATAGAATCCCTCAAAAGTATCAATGGGTATTTACCTCCTCTATACAAGATGAGCATCAATAAAGTTGTGGGTTTCCCCACTGTCAATTAGTACAGAAACCCTCTGATTCATGATTGAAACTTGTACTCTTAAGGTCAAGTACTTAGGTACTCCTCTCAAAGATGCAAGAGTTCCTCCTATTGGAGAAAAGGCTCCTTTCCCATCTCCAGATGGTGTTGGATATCCCTCAACATTGTCAGCGCTGTGACCTCTTCCTGGTTCATCATTTTCTTCTTCCTCCTCAAAATCTGAGAAGACTTCTATGTAGTGTGCTTTCCCAGCAGCACATCTATTTCTAGGTGCCCATGACTCTTGGCAAGTGAAACATAGTCTCTTCTTCCTCAGCTCCCTCCTGAACTCAATATCAAGAGGCTTCTTGAATGAGCTCTCCTTGGAAGGAGCAACTTTCTCTTCCTTCCCTTTAGAAAGGTAAGGGGCCTTGTTCTAAAAGGTTGCCTTTGCTTTTGGCAAGGAATCTTGGAGGTCTCTAGCCCTCTCAATGGCATCATGAAGAGTGGTGGGCTTGGTAGATTTAACCAACCCATGCAAAGGCTCATCCAAGCCATCGATGAACATTTACACCCTCCTTTTTGTAGACAGATCAAGAACCATAATAGATAATCTCAGAAACTCAGAGATATAAGTTTCTGCATTTCCTAACTGTTTCAACTTTGCAAGGCTCCTGAAAGGTGCTTCTGGATCCTTTTTGTCGAACCTCTCCACTAGTTTTCTAGTGAATTCAGAATAGGCAGTCACATTGGCATGGCCCAATGTAGAAAACTCATGGAACCACCAATTGTTTGCTTCACCTTCAAAGTGCAGCGTTGCAATATTGATGGCTTCAATCTCAGGGACTTTGTTCAACTGAAAATAGATATCCAACTTTTCTACCCATGCCTTAGCAGAACTGGTGGATGACCCATCAAACTTGGGCAAAACAAATCTGCCCATAGAGTGATGTCTATCATGATTTTGAAAGAATCCACCATCTCTATACTGGTGCCTTAGTCTTGTTTTGTCCTTGAGGTGAAAAAACTCTTGAAAACTTAAGTGGTCCTTGAATCTATGATTCTAAGAGCCATATTCCTAAAATTAGTCTTCAAAGGATGCTTGCTCTTGTGGCCCTTAATTCTCCACAGCCAAGAAGGTAGGCATAGTAGAGCATTGTGGAACTTGTGGAGCTTGTGGCTGGTTCACTGGTTGACCATTCCATTGGTGAGACATGCCAGAGCTTTCCCCAAAATTAAATCTCCCAGGGGATTCCTTCATCCTGTCCATTCTCATCTCTTTGATCTCTTTAGCAAGATCTTGCATGGCCACCAAAAGAGTTCTTGCAAACTCTTCTCCTTCCTTATCACTTCCAGTTTCAGGGGATTTACCCTTGTCTTGATCATCAGTGGTGTAATCAAATTTCTTGTGGCTTCTATTCTGATACCTCTTCTCCCTCTCAGTAAGAGGCTCTTTTTCTTCTAAATGCATGATTTCTTTGGCTCTTCAATGAAAGCACAGGCTGTGCCAAGAAAGGAGCTCTGGTACCACTGTAATATCCCAAAATGGGATTGCACAACAGTGCCTACTGAAATAACGTACTTATGGGAAATATGTGCAGAGAAATGATTTTTCAGCCCTTGGATCCCTTAGATGAGTATATTTGGGGTCTAGATCCAAAGGGGGAGAAAAAAAAAATCAAACTAGGTGTGGTAAACATATCTCCCACCACCTAGTCTAGCTGAAAAACACCCTACAAGAGGGGTTGCAACTATGTACAAAAAACTGCTTCAGAAATAACGTAGTCTTGGAAAGCATGAGAAAAGGAGGCCATCAAATAAGATCAACTTTTGAATATACATCAGCAAATAATATTTATAATTATTCTCTTACATTATACAGTAGAATACAAAAGACAAGAGAAATCTTCAGAAAAGAAGGCTGCAACACATGTATATACTGCAAAATGGCTTAACAACGTTATTTTATGGAGCTGCAGCAGCTGAATGTTACACTTCAGATATAGAGCAGATATGTGTACAAAATATCAGATCCATTTCAAATATGTACACTAGAAAGGATCTATTACAAGATCCCCTTGGTGTTTTGACCAAATCATGTAATACAAACAGTAGATCTGATTTTTAAGTAGTAGATATGCAATATGATTCAGAAATTTCTGAAGATGACTTTATATTAAAACAGATCAGATCTATACAGAACATGGATCAACAAGCTAATACATGGATCACCAAAGTGAAAGGCAAATCTCAACACCAGAGATCTCTCATAAAAAATGGGGTTAGAACACCCTACAAAACCTCCTTTGAAAATAATGCAATCCCTCAACGGAAACTACGTTGCATCTTGAATAAATGAGTTGTCCTGATGCCAAGATACAAATTTGAAGCTTAAACCACTAATGCACTCTTCCAGGAGGTTAAAAGACACACTCAATGAGAAGAGGCACTAGTACAAGCTAGATCTGAATAGATCAAGTGTTCCACTTGTTGCAGCCTACAAAAGTAACCAAACCCTCACTGGATCTACGTTGCAGTTGGAAGTAGAGCTTGGCCAAATGCCTGATAGTGGTTGAAATCAGAAAGACCGCTCCAATAATCCCCAATGGAAGAGGTGAAATCCCTGCATAGGAACTCCCAAGTTCTAAGCAACACTATTCTCAGCTGAACAATAGAGAATGGTATTTGTCTAAACATACAAGATACTCAGAAATATAGACAATCAACAACCTTCTCTTGCTACCTTCCCCTTCCTTTTATAAGATGAAAGCTTTTGCAAACCCTAAACCATCTTGATGAGTTAGCTCCTTTCACATGAGGGGCCTCCTTCTAGAACTGCGTTGTCCCTTCATGAGGTACATTGTATCTAGACAGGGCTATAGATTTGGTCAAGGTTGACCCAGTCTCAGAGCTCAAACCCCTTTCACACCTGCAAGTGATTTGTTTACATGGGCCAGATTTATCCTTGTTCATATGGGCATTGATTTATTCATTATTTTAGGAATTTTACATGTCCTCCTTTATTCATTTATTCATGCAACAGAAAATACGGAAAAATTTCATATTCCTCTTAGCTTAGGCTAAGTAGGAATATTACATCTTTGCCAGCTATGCAACATCTCATCCAGTTGTGTGGTGCCTCAGCCAGCTACGCCTTGCTTCCACTAGCTATACAAAGTTCAATTTCCTCTAGAAACCAATTTCACTTTACAGCAACAGAAAAATCCCACAAAAAGGGGAGCGATTTCTCCAATTTGGCATTTTGTTCAAAGCTAATTCTTATTCCGGCAGAATTGTTAAAACCAAATCTCCTATATTATAATTACTGGGTGAAATTTAGTTTGTAATTAAAATGTGTATATATAAGTGCCATAATGGAGAGTGCAGGGGAGATGTGTAGTAGCTATGCATTAGAATGAAGGAGTCAATCGAATAGAGTGATAGAGGAGTCAGCCCATTAGAATGGGAGAATGTTGTGTGCATTAGAATGAGGAAGATGCACATTAGATAAGAGGGGGTCGATCCATTAGGATGAAGGAGCCAACATTATATCAAAGAAGCAATCGATTTCTAAGATGTAATGGGCGTGAGTCCGTCAATTAGAGGAGCGAAGTTTCTGAGATGCGTAGAGCCAGAGTTTCTCATGTGAAGTCGATTTCTCAGATGTAGAACCAGAATTAAATTTTTCGGAGTGTAATAGAGATAGGGGGATTGTTGTGATTTGTGTAATCAATTTTTCAAATGTTGTTTTAAATATTTGTATAAATCCACTTTATGTTGTGAGCAGTAGCATTGTTGCTATAATTCATTTGGTATTTTGCATTTTATGTTTTAAATATTTCCTCAGTTGCAGCAAGCAAGCTTACTCTGGGCACGGTAGGGCCCACCACCTCTGGAGCTAAGCTTATCAATCAGCAAGAGATAAGTAGATGTGTGCGTAGTTTTCGATTTCTGTATAAATGTGTGAATGTGTGGTTCAATCTTCAAGCATTTTAGCCATCTTTGCAATGTGCCCATTAATGGACTAAAAAATTATTACTCATTACATAATATGTTAATATGTGCTTGATTTTTAATATAGATTTATATTATATTTCTCTTGTTAAAATCGATCACAATGGGCGCATCCAATTTCTGAGTTTAAATATGGAATAGAATAGAATGTAATGTTTTGGAATTTGAGTAAGTTAGCCTTGTCCATTTAAAATATTAAATCAACATTTTGCATTATGTGATTTCTTTGAATGTTTTCAGATTTAATGTTCATTTAATTTGTTTATTCATTTTATTTAATGTTAATAATTAGATTTATTTTTGTTCTTGTCTTCGTAGTGTGATAATTTCCTTTTAAGAGCAAGTTTGAATATGGGTTTGAGTGTGCAGGGGGGAAGAGATGAATTGGAATGCAACATGATTTAGTTTTAGTTATTGAGTTACATGATTTGATTTTGAAGTAGGTTTGTTTTTATTTCATCTATATTAACATATTTGAATTAAAGGTTCTTCTAGATTATTTGTAATGTGATTTTTAATAGGATTTTTAAGTGTTATTTTACATGAAGTGAAGTAGTTTTCTTTTAGCAATAGTTAGGATTGTTTCTTTTGTTATTTTGGAATCTTAAACTTGTTACAAAGAGTAGTTCTAGTTAGTTTAAGGTTTGAATTTATTATTAGGATAATGTGTGTTATTTTTATTATCTCTAGTTTAGTTTCAAGTTAGTGAGAGGATTTAATAGATTAAAGTTTTCAAGTTATCATAGGAGATTTAAAAGTAGAATGCGATTGCGAGAATGTCATATGATTTCGAATTGCTTTGAATTTCCTTATACTTTAATTGCAGTATGGAGTTTTCTTGATAGGAATTAGTTCAGTGAGTTTCATTTTCAAGATTGTTTATTTGCGAGCAAATGTGTGTTACATTCCAGTGTTTAGTTTATCATTACAAAGGAACATATTTATACTTTGACCATTAAGCTAAGCCAATACGCAGTACAACTCATGTTTATGACTCCCGGATTGATAATTAATATTGAGAGGTTTAATCTGACTATTAAGCCGACCAACAATGTGCTGAAATAATAGAAAGTGGAAACATTTGCATACCTTCGTTTTTGTAATATTCCCAATTAGTCCTAAGCTAATGGGAATAGTCATTTTTGTTTCATTTTTCTGTTTCATGAATAAAAATGTAAAGGAGGTTCATAAAACTCCTAAAAGTAAATAAATCAATGCCAAATGTGAAAAAGGCTAAGTATTGGCTATGTAAGCAAGCACCCTTAGGTGTGAAAGGGGCTGGATATTTTGACTGGGTCAACCATGACCAAATCTACAGTGTTGTCTTCGAGGAGTGGCCATCAATGAGGCACAACGCAGTTTTAGATGGAGATGGCTTGTGTGAAAGAATCTATTTCATTGAAGGTGGTTTAGGGTTTACAAGCTCTTAACTTATAAAAGGAAGAGGATGGCAGCATGAGAAGGTTGTTGAATAATATTGGATTTTGGATGTATTGTCTGTTTAGACATACATATTTCTTTGGTTGTTTAGCCTAGATTGCAAATTTTGTTTAGCAATGGGTGTTCCTAATCAGGAATCCCACCTCTTCTCATTGAGTAGCTCTTGGGAGAGTCTTGTATTGCATAGTCCACTATCTGGCTTCTTCTTCCAACTACAATGTAGATCCTGTTGAGGGTTTGGTTGTCTTTGAAAGATGCATCAAGTGGAGGCTAGATCTACTCAGATCTAGACCATTCTAGTGCTCTTTTTTAGTGGGGAAGGCTTATATCCCATTGGCAAGAGAGTATTGGATCATTGGAGCACCATTTTTAGATATTTTCATGTGGCCAATCATGTTCTAAACCCTACAACGCAGTATTGCTTCCAGAACTATGTTATTCCTGTAGGTTTTGTTGCAGGGTCTTTTGGCATATCTTTTGGAGGAGTGATTTTCATGTGTTGGGGATCTGCCCTTCACCTTTGAGATCCATTGAAGAGGATCATTATATTGTATATATCAGATCAGATATGAATACTCCTGAATATCTAAATATTTATGTAGATCTGCAGATTTAGATCTTAGATCTACTCCTTGTACATGATCTTTTGCTGAAAACCCCAAGGGGAATTTGAAGAAGAGCCTATCTAGTGTATGGATCTGTTACAGATCTGAATTTTCATGCATTGATTTGCTATAGATCTGAAGTGTAATCAACAACTGCTGTAGCTCAATAAAATAATGCTGTCAAGCCTTTTTCAGTTTATATATGTGATTGCAGCACCTATTTTTGAGGATTTTCTTCCATTGGAGACTTCTATTTCTTGTTGTACATCTTATGGGCCATCTTATGCATATCTTTTGTTGTTATAAATGTAAATGAAGACTCTCCATATTTGCCTCCTGCTATGCTTTAGATGAACTGTGTTATTTTCCTACATAACTGTCTTGTATTACTAAATTCCCTGGGAATATTACAGTGGTATCAAAGCATCATCTTGGCACAGCCTGTGCATTCTAAGAAGCCAATATGTCTTTTGAAGAAGAAGAACCTCTTACTGACAGAGAGAAGAGGTATCTAAAGATAAGATAGACGAATAAGTTTGATTACACCAATGACAATGAAGACAAGGGTAAAGCCCCTGAATCTGGAAGTGAATTAGAAGAAAATGATTTTCCTAAGATCCTTTTGAGAGCCATACAATATCTTGCTAGAGAGATCAAAGAGATGAGATTGGACAGAATCAAATAATCTCATAAGAGATTTCATCTTGGAGAAAGCTCTGGCATGTCTCACCATTGGATTGATCAACCAGTGCATCAGCCACAAGTTTCCTAACTCTCTACCATGCATACCTTGTTGGATGTGGAAAATGAAGGGTTTCAAGAGCAAGAATCCCTTGAAGACTATTTTGAAGAATATGAGTCTCAAAATCAGAGATTCAAAGATCACTTGAGTTTTTAGGAGTTTTGTCACCTCATGGACAAAAGAAGACTAGGGCATCATCATAGAGGTGATGGATTCATTTAGAATCATGATCAACATCACTCTTTGGGAAAATTGTTTTTACCCAACTTTGATGGGTCATCCAAGTGTTCTGCCAAATCATGGGTAGAAAAAATTGACATCTACTTTCAGTTGAACAAGGTCCCAGAGATGGAGGCTATCAAGATTGCAGCGCTGCACTTTGAAGGGGATGCACACAATTGGTGGTTCCATGGCTTGTCTACATTGGGTCATTCCAATGTGACTACTTATTCAAAGTTCAATAGAAGGCTGGTGGAAATATTTGATAGAATAGATCCAGAGGGACCATTCATGAGCCTTGCAAAGTTGAAACAATCACGTAATACAGAGTCTTACATTTCTGAATTTTTAAGATTATCTATTATGGCTCCTGATTTTTCTGCAGTAAGAAGGGTGTACATGTTCATTGATGGTTTAGATGAACCTCTTCATGGGTTGGTTAATTCTACCAAGCCCACTACCCTTCATGATGCTATTAAAAGGGATAGAGAACTTCAAGATGCCTTGCCAAAATCAAAGGCAAGCTTTCAACATAAGCCCTCTTTTCCTTCAAAGGGAAAGGAAGATAAAGTTTCTCCTTCCAAGGAGAGCTCATACAAGAAGCCTCTTGATGAAGAAGTCCAGAGATATCTAAGAAAAATGAAGCTATGCTTCACTTGCCAAGAATCATGGGCACCTGGAGATAGATTGCCCTACGCAGAGAAACCACATTGTCAGTGTTTAATTAGATGTTTAGGAGGAGGAAGAAGATGAAACGAAAGACACTTTCCTGTGGCCCATGACACTTGATCGGAAGACAACCAACACCATCGGGGAGAGCACCACCAGGGAATGGAGCATTTTCTCCCGTTGGAGGGGCTCTTGCATATTTGAGAGGAGTACTTAAGTACTTGACCTTAAGAGTTCAAGGTTCCATCTTGAATCAAAGGGTTTCTGTTCTGATTGATAGTGGGGATACCCACAATTTCATTGATGCCCAAATAGTGCAAAGGAGGGCAATACCCACTGATGCTTTCGAGGGATTCTCTGTTTTGGTCCCAGGAGATAGAAAAATGCAATGCATGCATTATGTCCCATCACTTTCATTCACTATGGGAACTTACACCTTGGTTGATCACTTCTTTGTGGTTGACATACCTGACACCAATGTGATTTTGGGTGTTCAATGGATGATTACATTGAGAAAATTCACCACTGATTGGGAGGATTTGCAAATGGAATGGGTGGACAAAAAGAGTGGTGAAACTCAAATGATCAAAGGCATGCATACATATCCCTCACAGACCACTTCCACACAAAGAACAAATATGGATTTGTGCAGTGGAAGCAAGGAACTTACAATCCCATCTATCATGCTCATGAGGTTGCTGCATGGGACACTTTTATCTAGTGGCAAACCCCCTGGGAGGCCACCTGATTCAGTTTTTGTGGGAGATATCTCACAACATGATGCTCCAAATTCATTTCCAGGAGGGATGGGAGCATTGGAAGACAATAATATAGCATTGGGAGTCTTGGGTCGGCTCAAGCAGGAGGGAGATCCACTCCCCTTATCACCATCACCCACTCTCATTTCTGATTCTGTGCTGTGGGAGGAGAAGAATGGAAGGAATGGCCTTCCAAATTATACCTTTGGCATGGGAGATGTCAAGGAGGAGAGCGACAACATGACAAAAAGGGGAAATTTTGGGCGATAGATTATCATCTTGTCATTATTTGGGAGTTCAGAACCAAAATGTATAAATCCCAACATTGTTGGTGGATTATTCAGGATCTTCCTTCTGATTCTTAGTGGCCTTCATTTGCATGAAGAGGGCTATCTAGTCCATGAATGAGTCATCTATCATCATGGTGGTATCTTCTTGTCTAGAACCTCCAAGCTCAAGGAGAAGTTACTGTTAGGTTCTTGTGATTTGGTAGACTGACGGACCAGATGACGGAGTAACATCAAACCAATATTTGGAGCCCTAGGACCTAGCCTTCTTGGACTCAGAGAGGGCTCTCTCTAATGAAGCGAAGGATGTGATCTTGTTCGCTTAGTTTTTTTAGATTTTAGGCTAGTTGTTAAGTGTGTGTGTTTGTTTGCTTTTTAGTTGTTTGGGGAAAAAATGATCAAGTGGATCAAAATAGAACAAGAAAATGAGATAAACTGGGCTATGGGGTCAAAAGCAAGCCAAGGATGTCAAGACAATGGTAGGGTGTATTGCAAGGCTGATTTAGTATAGCGAATGGATATTTCAGATGGTTTATGAAGTGAAATGAACATCAAGTTTGTGCAAGACGAAGGGATCTTAAGCATAAATAGTTTAGACAACAAGTATTCATGTGGTAGGGCTCACCATTAGTAACTATGAATCAAACTCAAACTGATAAATGCATAAAATAAACATTTGGGTGATGCATAGAGGTATAAGACCCTCTAACTGTGGGAAAATCACCTTCAGTGGTTGAGAACACATGTAATACAAACCAATAGCTCGAAATGTGGAAAGGAGACTCCTAAGAAACACATTCAAACTAATGAAAACTTTGAAATAAGTCTGCAAGTATAGGCAGAGGGCAAGATCGAAACGAGACCTCTCTGATTTAAACTAGACAGTCAAAACTTCAAAGGAGATTTTATTAATGAGGTTTAAACAGCTAAGAGTAAGTAGGGCATACCATGAATCAAACAAGATAGCATGTCATATTAATCACTAAGGAAATAAATAACAAGTTCCTAGTAGACCAAAGGGCAGTTAAGAATCCTTTGACATGACTAAGAAGGATGAAAACATAGAAGTTGTAATGAATCAGGAAATTTGATGAGCCTCAATGGGCATACCTCAAACTATTCTTTACTGATCTACATCAAGCAAGAAACATGGATACATATGTGGAAAAACTAAGAAAACATAACTAAAAAGAAGTACCATACCATTTACCAAGCCATGGAATCCTGCGCATAGATCCTCTCCATCATCAAGGCAAGCAAGTCAAGCTATTTACTCCATAAAACAAGTTTGATCATCAAAATTCATAAAATATATTGCTCTAAGCTCAGTCAAGTTCTTAAAATATTCAAAGTCCAGCTTGTTTATCAACTCCTCAACCAAAAATGTTACAATTATTCTCCATGAATTATATAGGAGAATGAAAAGATAAGCTTCACAAAATTGACTAGAAGCTCATAGGCTAAAAACAAATATCTGATTTTGTCCTTGAGTATTTGCAAAGCCCAAGGCACAAAATATCTTCTAAATATATATAAAATGATAAAAAAGGAAAAAATATTGACTTTTCATTACTTACAATGGCTAAAAATGGCCTAGCGCACATTTGGATAAGCCACTTCAAAAAACTTCTTTTTTGACAAAGTGCTACAGGAACGTAGCAGCAGAAAAGTCCATGTTTTGCAGACAACGTTTGAAGGACCTCCCGATGTCGAAACGAGGCCCGTGATAGCTCGTTGGAAATCCCTGGATCTGTAGCTTCTGAAAATACTTTATTTTCCCCAAACTGATCACTAGAAGTATGTGAAAAACTGAAATGAGTGTAAAAAACCAGAAATTAGCCCTTTGCTGATATGAGAGGCAGAAAGTCAAAAAATCACTATTTTTCGCCTCTTTGGGGGATAAAAACACATCCTTTGGATCTGAAATTTTTTGAGTAGATGCCCTTGAATTTAATGCATCCAATGATACCACTTTTAACCTCTGAGGATTCTCCAAACAAAAATGGCGACGCCCACAAATTTCTACAAATAGGCCAAAAAATGTCAAAAAAACAAAATCTTGTCGAAATTCGCTCAATTTTGGCGAGCAAGCCATTCATGGTTTTTTAGAAACACGTAGAGAATTGGAGGCCAATATTTCAAGTTTTGATGTGCCTTTCTCCACTTTTTCTACCGGGCGCCTCTTTCGGGCCGCCTTGAGTTTTTCTTGTGCAACCTTCAATTTCCTTTGGGAAAATTGATTTAGCTTTTTGTAGTGCTCGGTCATTTTATTTTGCAGGCTCAAGTCTCTGTTAGCTTTCTCTAACTTATCCTCCAAATTTTTATTGGCCCTTTCAAGCCATGATTCTCTATCATCCTCTATTTCTTGGGCGAGCAAATGAGTGAGAGGATAAGATCAGACAAGGGCTGCCTCTTCCTCTTTCTTTTCCTCCAAAGCTCTCTTGAGTCCCATAGTCCTAGGCTTCTTTCTTCTTGGCTGCTCCTCTTCTTCAGTATCATAAAATTCACCCATAAGCTCTTCAAGCTTGTTTTGTGCTTTGGAGGCCTCCCTTTGATATTTGAAATCCTGGGCCTCAAAAACTACCATTTGACCACTCATTTGTTTGTTTTGCATCTGTAGAACACGTATGAAGTCTTTTGAGCTTTCTAGATCTGCTTGTAGGTCATGAATTTGGTCTTCTCTATTTCGCAAGAGAGCCTCAAGGATTCTAGCTTCATTATCACTATCATCATTGTTTATCTATACGATATCAAACTCCCTTTCCTTTTCATGACTACTCTCCTTTTTTTCTTTCCCCTTGCCTTGGATAGACTTCTTGGTCCTCTTCCTTTTGGCAATTAAAAAATTCTCTTTTCAGGCAGTTTGCCTCCACTTCTTAGTGCTCTTGTGACATTTCTAGTCACTGCTATAGTGGTCTTCTTCTTTGTTGATCTCGTGTTTCTAGGCTTCGCCATTTTTGAAGGAAGAGTCATGGCCCCTTGCCTAGGAGAGGCAGCTAGCACATGCTCTTGGCTATGTGGAGGAGAAGAGGGAGGAGGTTTATCTATTTGCACTTGCTCAACTTGGTCTTTTACCTTGCTGCTTCCATCATCATCTTTGTCACTATTATGCTCATGGTCATTGATTTGGTCTTTTTTCTCTATGCTGCCCTCTTTGGACTGCTCACTGATAGGTGTTTGATTGTCATCATCATTACTTTCTTGAGGGCTGTCTTGTTTTTCATCATAAGTGTCTTTTTGAGGACTGCCATGACCCTCATCATCACTATTTTGGCTACCACTTTGTTTTTCATCTCGAGGACTGTCTTGTTCATCTCTGTCCCTACTTTCTTCATGACTGTTGTGCTCTTTACCTTCAGTGTTTTGTGCCTCATCACCATCATGCTCACTATTGTGTTGGCTGCTATCATTTTCCTCTTTATGACTGCTGTGCTCTGTATCAATTTGTTCATGCTCTTCATCATTTCCTTCTTTATGCTCACTGTCATACCTAGATTCTTCACTTTGCTCTTCTTCACCACTAGTTTGCTTCTTGTCACTTTGCTCTTCTTCACCACTTGTTTGTTTCCTCTCTTGTTTACTTTCAATCAAGGGGGATTTTTGTCTTTTAGAAGTGGATTTACTAGAAGAAGGAGAAACATGATAAGTGGATGCTGAGGAAGGCACATGAGATGAAGATGCAATGGAAAAATCAGGATGGGAGATGAAAGAGTCCCAAGAAACTCCCTTTTTCTCAAGTTGATGGAGGATGATGATCTTGATAAGGGAATGATGAAATAGACAAGATTTTTGTTGAGCAGAGGGCTTCTTTTGGATAGTAGAGGCCATCTTGTCAATGCTTCTATATAGGAAGAAAGGTAGGTTAAGTAATTGAGTTCTTGTGAAGTGCATAAGAAGCCCGATGTGATAAGCATAAATCCGAGAAAACCTCCCTTCACATGTGAAATACTTCATGATGATTTTCAGGAGAGGGGCATAGCTGGTCAACAAGTGGGAAAAATGGAAAATATCTTGGCGGGCATCCTGATGGTCTGGTTTTAGGAAGGGTTTGTAGCGATTCAAATTTAGGTATGTTTGCTTGAACCATTTTTCTCCGATATAGGGAATTTTGGTAGCTTTGGAGATAGCCCTAGGAGAGAGTTTGAAATCTAGACCTACTAGATGAACATGCTTCCCTTGCAGCCTTAAAGCAAATAAATGTGCCAAAGGAAGGTGACTTTTTACTTCTTGGACCTTTTGGCAAAATTCCAAGCACCCTACTTCATGAAAATTATAGAGTACTGAAGGAGATTCATTTACTTCCTGAGTTGTAATAGGATCATACCTATTGTGATACCCACTCCTGTAGTCTTTCTTTGGAGGCATTTTTCTTCTGATGCGATATGTTTATGGTTTTTTTGAAAAGAAGTCTCCTTTTGTTTTTGGCATAAAAAAATATTTCCCCTCAATCACTACTTCCTTTGTAGACACTGCTCCTTTGAAATTAACCTTCCTCCTTTTCGTTGTTTCTATCCTTTGTAATCATAGTAAGAAGACCTTCTTTAAACTGACAAAATCCCTTCTACACAAACTCTATTTTCTCTTATGCACTTTGAACAACCAATCTTAAAATTTCACTATGGACTATTTTTGTAAACAGTGATTTCTCTGTGATTTTTGGAAAAGGTTACTTTCTTGAAAACAACTAGTTTCCTCTCTTTAAAATCACTGTTATCCTCCTTTTAATCACTGTTTTTCTTTGAAATTTGTTATCAAAACCTCCCTCAAACTAAAACTTAGCTAAGAGACAAGAAATACCTTTGAAAAAGATGAGTCTTTGATGTCTTTTGAGTATTGGCTCGATGGGTAGGAAAATGTTCAAACCCGGTTGTTGGGCGGGCTCTGAAAGGATAAATGCGTCATGCCTAGGTTTGTTGGGTCGGCCTTGGGCGCCCGCTGAACGCTGGCACAGGTGTGCCGTGCTATGCTATAGGTGCGCCATGCTTGTGTGTTGATCCTTTTTTCAGATGCCTACAGGTGCGTTGTGCATAACCTCAAGCCTAGAAAATGATTCAAATTGCTCAATACTTGTTTTTTCTCAAAGGCCCGCCTTGCAAAATGCCAAATGAATGTTGCATGAGTTTTTTAAACTTGGTAAGGGTTCTTTAAACGCCCTTTCCTTGGTGGTTTTGAATGAACCTTTTGAATAGAACGTCCGTTTGCATTTGTAATTTGAGGCAGCCCTTTAACCACTGTTTTACTTCTTTTAAACTGTGTTTGTCCATAATGATCCTATGGAAGCCCTTTTAACCTAAAAGGTAGCCCTGTGGGACCTCTTAGCATTTATCAAGGTTATAATTTTTTGAAAGTACTTTCACAATAGCAATACAAAAATACCCTTGACAATGAACACCCATATGTCCACTGTTTTATGAAGTGAATAGGACCCTTAAAATCTATTTTGATCTTTTACTTGCTCCGGAAAGAGATCATGTCATGATAACTACTCAAGCTGTTCATAATCACTGTTAAGCCTTGTGTTTATGATGAAGGGGCTCCTCTCCAACTACTCCTCTGGGCCTTTGCTTTTTATACCTAGCTTTCAAATTTTTAAATAATCATGAGGCCTTATCTTCAGTTTGTAGGAGGCTTGCTGCAAACTAAGACCTTGTCTTTATCACCTTTATAAGACACTGCCATATTTTCCTTTCAAACTCTGTCTTTTTTCATTTAATGGAGGAGCCCTTTGAATGTGAGTGAAACATGTTTTATCACACCTTTAACCTTTAAATTAGCTGTTTCATGGTGCAAACATTTAGATGGATGATCCCTTGCCTTTTTGTGAAGGATGGCCTATAAACAATGAAAGTTTTCACCCTCTCACAATGTGCCCTCTGTTCTTTGACTGATCTGAAAAGATGGTTCTTGATGCTTTCCCTTTCATTAATCACTTTGAGGGAGTTAGCCTTGATAAAACATAATGAATTTGTCCAAAAAACAAGAATGCCCTTTTCTCATAAGTCATCTAGGTGGACTGTCTCTTTATGTCAGTTGCAAAGGTCACTTTAAAAACAAGCTTGGTTTACCAATTTCACCATTTAGAAGAGGTTGTTTAAATCAAAATAATAACCTCTGATTTATCCTTTGAAGGAGGTTTTCATAAACACAAAATCAGAGTCCTTTAACACCAGCATGCCATCCTTTTTATTGTGATATGAAATAGGTTTTCAACCTATGAAATCTCATTGAATCATCACTGATTTTCAATGTTGTCTTTCAAATATAAACTTACTCAACACACAATTTGAAACTCTGCTGATGCACCTATTGTTCGTATTTAGAGGAGGTAGCTCACACTAGTTTCTGAAGTCACTTAAGAACATGTTGGCCCTCTGATTTTATGAAGGAGGTCATTTTTAACACAGGGTCTACATCTATTTCGAATCACTATAACTGCTTTGTATGTTTGTTTGAAGAATGCCAAGAAAGTGTCTGTTGATAGGTATCATTGAACTATCTTTTCCCCTTGACTGTGTTGTCAGGGTACCTTGAGATCACTTTTATTAATGTTCAAATTCCAGGCTTAAGGTAGCATAAGAAGCGGCCATCTTCTTATGCCCTACATGATGATACTCTTTTGAAAGTTTATGCAGTACTGCTTTTGGAAGAGATACTGAAACACTGTTGATCAACATTGCATTAGTATTTTGTATTCATGTTACCTGGAGGATGATCTCTATTCTTCAGGCAGTTCTTGGATTTAGAACCATACCTATTAGTTGCTCTTTACTTACTGCACTTCATTTGCTTCATTGATGGCAAAACCCTTCAACATGTGAGACCTGTTTGAACTTGTCCCTTTGCTCTTTTGCACATTGATCATCATTACAATTACACCCCTGCAGAGATGTAAAAAACATATGATTTTGAGCCTTGGAGAGCTCCTTTGGTGTTAAAAGGAGATTATGCCTGAGCAAAGCATACTTCATCATATAGTGAGCATCCTTGTCTTTTCCTGATCTGAATCTTTGCGAACTTCTTCTGAAATGATATAGAGTGACCTCTTAGTGGTGCGCGACCTATGGATGGATCAAGACCTGTTTTGCAGAATAGGAAGACAATCTATGGCTGATTGGTACTAGACAGAGGCTTTTTGGCTTAGGATATCTTTTCCAAGGAAGAAATCCCTAAACACCACTATCTAACTTGGAGACAATTTTGACAGATTCTGAATGTTTTCTCAGGTATGATCAAATTTTCAAATGACAAGATGACCAGGGATAGGGTTGCACACATTTTGTCAGCGGTTGGATAGTGAATGGTTTGAGAAACAAGGGTAAATGATGGTAAATAATTTACAGCTATGACAACTATAGACAAGGATATTTTGCTGAAATCATATAGGACTTGACAGTTGAAGTTTTTTCTCATCATAGACTGATAGGAAGGGATAGGAGGACAAAAATTGTTTTGGGGTGTTTTCTAGATGACAGATTTGACAGTTTTGAGATCAGCTTCTAGAAAACTAAGCTAAGAAAACTAGTCATCAACAACAGGTAAAAAATATTGATGACTAACAGTGGCTCCATTTGGGGAGGGCAACTCCTTTTCAGGAGGTGTCCAGAATTGCAGATCTCTGGCTTGTGAAGACCAGTACCTTATCCATTGGCGCAAAATTCCTCCTTTCTTGATGCTATTTCTGAAAATTGACAGCATGATTAACATAAAATTCATATCTACCTACCCAGCTAGATTTCTTAGCATTTATTCTTCTTTTAGGTGCTCTTGGACTAGCAACTATTGACAAGATATATTTTTTTGAAAAAAGCAAAACTATTTGCTGCTACACTTATATCTTCCGGGAGTTCAGATTAAACCGATGAAATCCTTTGGTTCTCTACCTATACTATGATCGACTATCAAGATTAAGCTGTTTGACAGGATTTCATTCACTACTCCAAATAATTAAATTGAAAAAATGATCAACTCAGGATTAGACTATCCGATTTGTCATGCGTTTGTGGCATAAAAACAAGATGCACACAAACATTATTTATGTACAAGATGAGAGTTAGAAAAATTGGGGCCAATATATACAAATTGTTTTTCATCCTTGTTTTTCTCTTTGGTTCTGTTTTGAGCGTGTGGAACCAGCATTATTTTCCTAATCTACTTTTATTGATAAGTCCAGTTTACATAGTTTGACTATCATCTCATTCGCTAACTTATCAGCAATCAATTTAAAACATGCTCAGTTATGATTAGGCTAGATAACTGAACAAGATGTATTTTGAGCACTAGTAGTGGCATTTAGACTTGCGCACTTTCAAATGACTATTTTTTAGTATGGGGCTTTTCATGGTGTTTTCAAACTGCCCTCTTTTTCTACTTTTCTACTATTTTTGTATTTTCTGTTTTTTTATTTATTTCTTCAAGCAATGGTATGTACAATGATTGAAAAATATGAAACTAGAACTCCTAAAAATGGTGAAACATGAGCATCTTATCTTCATAAGGATCTCCTGATGCTCTTGGTCCACTTATCTCTTGAAAAGAAAAGGCTGGAAAATTTTATCTTGTAAGAATAACATAAGGATTCTCTAAACAACCCTGTGTCTTCCTACTGTACTTATTTATACCTTTGATCTCCACTTCTCCTTTTGTTGTACATCTTTTTCAAATAATGCAGATATTCTTTGTCATTTTTAAAGCCTATGATGACATCATCAAGGTACATCATGAAAAGGAAATTCAGAACCGGGAACATAGCTTTCCTAAGGGCATCTTCGGTGTTCATTGGTTTTGGACAGATTGGTTTGAACATGAGGTTGCCACTAGTATATTTGAAGAAGTCTTTGAGCTGATCTATTTGAAGTGGAATTATTTGATGGTATCCTGAAAATTTGTCACTCAAAACCACATGATTAGAAACTCCTAGTTTTCTTATGATATGATATTTTTTTGGAAGGGGATGAATGTTGTTTATGAGAGGTTTATTTATGCTTCTAAAATCTAAACATAACCTGTGTTTAGTTGTCTTCTTTTTGAGTGACCATATTTGACTAGAGTTTTTGTGTTATTTTTTGAAAGGATGATATATAAAGAAGACAACATTTCTATGTTGTTTTATATTCATTTTCTGGCATATGCTTGTACTATGAAGAATCTTGTCTAGTCTTGTATTCCTTAATTTCCGATATAGAGAAAAAATCTTAGGTAGTTTAAACAACTCAAGTTTTTTACAATTGTTTTCATCAGCTTCCTTATCATCAAAACTAGTGAATATATTTTTAGGGTCTGTGGAAACACTAGCAATGGTTAACATTTCACTTGGAGAACTGCAATCTTTAGAGGGTGAAGCGCTAAGATATGGCAAGAACATGAGGCTTTCTAGCTTCTGGTTTCCCAAGGTTGTTGTGTTGTGAAAATCCATTAGTGGCTTTAAATCAAAAGAGAGTTTCAATTGTTTGTTTGATACTTGTATTGGGTTGAGATCCCTTGCTTGAGAATTTAAAATGATTACTTCTTTCAAAGTATCAGTTTCAGTTTCTGGTGAATCAAGTTTTATTTCATCAAAATGCAAGTGTATCTGGTCATGATAATTTTGAGTACCAAATTCATCATACAAAGTTTGGTCTGGTTGTGATACTATGCTTGAACTAGTTTCAGTTTCACTTGTGTTTTCATTAGTGTCATCTTGCAGGTGTAAGATGAAGGAATCCATGTTTGAATGTATGGAATAAAGAGGTATGTTTTCCGATTTCTCTTGACTACTAACCATATATTTCATGTGTGATTCACGATATAATCTTCTTGGTTGGTCGAAAACAGGAATAGTAGCATAAGACATGTCTAACTGAATGTTTCCTTGAAGTTTAGCCCCCTAGGTTCTAGATAAAAGCATCCCATATTTCGGGGGATTGTCTGCTGCCATTATGTCCATAACCAAATGTTTAGCTGGGACTTGTGCCAGACTTATTAGGCCCAAAAATTTTACTCTACTTGAATCGAAAGAGTACAAGTATTTGTAAGGTTTGGTTATTTCTAAGCCTAATCTGTCCATTATCACTTTAGGCATGAGATTGTGAGAGGCACCAGAATCTAGCATAGCGTTATGTAGGATCTGGTCATGTACATTCAAGCTGATGTAAAAAGGAGAAGTGGTTCCTTCTTGATACTTTCCTTCTATCTTTGGTCCAAATAACAGTTCGGGAGTGTCATCAGCTAAGTGCAAAGTGTCGGTATCATTTCCTATGTTTAAGATTTTCATAACCTGATATTTATAGGAATTTTGAGCTATCAGTTCAGTTAAGGGCATATTTATTTTGATTTTAGAAATTTCCCCTTCAAAAACTGAAAGGTACTTTAGCTTTTGACATGTTTGCATCAGCTTTTTCAGCTATTACCTTCTCTACTGATCTGTCCTTTTTATTTTGAAGTGAAGCTTTGTTCAGGATGGTATTTTCAGGAATTTTGGTGGAAGTGGTGGCACAATTTGGGTTGATGTTTGCTTGGCTAGTTTTGTCTTTGTTTCGATCAGCTTTCTTAGCCATCACATTAGCATTGCCTACTGGTTTTTTAAGAATAGCTTCAGGAGTTTTCTTGACATCAGTATTTGAACTATTCCTTTTTAAGTTTTCCTGGTTTTTCTTCGTGTTTTCTTGGCTTTTCTTACTTCTTAGATCATATTGCCTATGGACTTCCATTATGGAATTTTGTAAACCAATCTCAGGGTCTTCAGAATATTCATAGTTATTTTCATCTTGGTATGAGGAGAAGAAACCTTGTTCTTCTTCTATGAGATAACCCTCACCCTCACTGTCAGAGCCTATCAGGTTTAGATGATTTTCCTCAATATGTTCAATGTCTCTTTCTCCTTCATCAAGATAATTATCTTGGAAAGGAGGCCTGATTTGCTGATCATTTTCTCTCGGTTTGTTTTGAGGTGGGTCCCTTCTAAAGTTTTGATTCTGGTTTCTGGTTTGTGGGTTTGGCTGGTTGTCCCTAGGAGGTGTTCTATCATTGAGACTTATTATTTCCATCATTATTTATATCATTCTTTCCATTTTTCTTGCAAGGTTATCTATTTTGGCATAAGAAGGAGATGTAGAAGGAAAATTTTCATCTCGGTATGTGAATTTATTTTCTGATCTCAGCCTAGCCCTCTTTTTAGCAAGGTTTGCTTCTGCACTAATAGCCCCCTCTTGCATTTCTTCTAGAGTTTTAAGTTCTCTTTCTCTTAGCTGATATGTCATATCCGGATCAAAACCTTCCAGAAATTTCGCTAGAGCTAAGCCAGGTGGAGGTTTCATGTTAGAAGGGAGAGCGTTATAGACACTATTGAATCTGGTACAATAATCTTGAACACTTTCTCTTGTATTCCTCTTAAGAGAATTATATTCAAAGAGGACTTGAAGTGGGTTTTTCTTGATTTCCCATTTGTTTATGAAAGTTTGGTATAATGATGGGAGATCATGTATGCTATGAGGAGCTAAGCCTTTAAACCATTTTTTAGCTTCACCTCCTAGGTTTTGGGCGAACATTCTCACCTTGATGGTTTCTTCATCTAATTCCATGTAATCAAAATCATCATTCATTCTATCTACATGTTGTTGGGTAGTAGTGGATTTAGCCTCGGTAAAGTGTGGGATCCTAGAATGATAGTCATTTGGAAAAGGTGTCAAAGGCTGAGGTAACACTAGGGGTGCATACCATGCTGCCATGATGGGTGGTATTGGTAAATTTACAAGTGGAGGATTTGGTACATGAGATGAAGTGATTTGCACAGTGGTGTTATGAGTGGGAGTGTTAGAGGTGCTTGGACCGGCAAATTGATTTTGAGTAGACTTGGGATGGAAAGAGTTAAAGTGGTGGGGAAGCTGAAAATCAGGTGGAGTAGTAGGAGATGCTTCTCCACTAGAACTCTGCTGCAAGTCTAAGGGTTCAAGATCAGGATGGTAAAAGCTAGGTTGTGACTTGGTTCTAAAAAGATTTCTTGTATGGCGCAAGTCAAAATTTTGGTCAAGCAAGGATGTAAGATTTTCAGGTACAGATCTTTCTCTATGAAGGCTCCTATCGGTAGTTAAATCACTATTCATAGAATTTTGCCACAAAATATTTTCTGGGTCATCAACTATGGTAGGGGGATTTGGGTCCGGATGAGATCTGGTATGAATTCTTTGTGAAGCCAGGTTTCAGATTCAAACTTTTAGAAAGGCTGAAAGTTATGAATGTTTTCAACAACTTGTCTCCACTAGGTTTGGTCAAATTAGCTCAGTGTATGGTTAAGACTTCTTAAACTTTTCAAGGCTATTTGTAAAGTAGTCTTATAATAGTTTATGGAAGCTTAGCAAAATTTTTCAAAAAGGCCTACTGGAGGCTATTTGAGTCGCCAGGTGGATATTTTTGGTTTTTTGAGGATATATTGTCTATGGTCCACCACCAAAACTGATATTAACAGTCAATCTAAAAAGAAATGTTTTTGTGAGGTTATTTTATGAGTTTTCAAGGTGTAGTCTGATTTGTAAGAGTTTCCTAAATTTGTTTTTAGCACTTAGCTAAGGTGATGAAACAAAGAGAGTTTACTCTAATGGATTTGTCAGTTGATTTTTTGATTTAATCTTGATGGAATAATGAGTCAATAACAGTTTCCTAGACAGTGATGACCTCAGAGAGTCTTACCATAATCGCCATTTATGTTTGTGTGGTAATGAGGTGGCTGATAATCACTAGATATTCTTGAGCCAAGGGATTTCTGAAGTTCTAAGGTATATTTAGTTTTTCACTAACTCAGAAAGGTCCCATCATCTCCCGCTATTATGTTAGTGAGTGGAGGGATGGATCAACCAGGTAGTATTCCTATGGGAGTCTTTGAGAACTTAGTTAAGTGTTAGGTTTACTGGAGGCTAGTGGAGTCGCCAAGTGGATGTTTTGTTGCTTTTAGAGATATGTATTTATGGTCCACCACCAATAACAGATAAAAAGCCAATCTAGGGATGTTTTTTGGGATTTTTCTTAGTTTTTATATGCAGCCCTGAGGTTTGGAAGAGTTTCCTATAACTGAATCATCGTTTTGCTAAGATGGTGAAGGAGCTATTTTCTACTCCAAATGACTTTATAGGCTGTTGTTCTGATTCTAACCTTGAAGGACTAATGAGTCTACAAGAGTTTTCTAGACTGTTATACACTTAGTAGGTCCTACCGTGATCACCATTATGTTAGGTTCCCGTGATTTGGCAGATTGACGGATCAAATGATGGAGTAACATCAAAACAATATTTGGAGCCCTAGGACCTAGCCTTCCTGGACTCAGAGAGGGCTCTCTCTAATGAAGCGAAGGATGTGAGATTGTTCGCTTAGTTTGTTTAGATTTTAGGCTAGTTGTTAAGTGTGTTTGTTTGTTTGTTTTTTAGTTGTTTGAGGAAAAACTGATCAAGTGGATCAAAATAGAACAAGAAAATGAGATAAACTGGGCTATGGGGTCAAAATCAAGCCAAGGATGTCAAGAAATTGGTAGGGTGTACTGCAGGGCCGATTTAGTATAGCGAATGGATATTTCATATGGTTTATGAAGTGAAATGAACATCAAGTTTTTGCAAGACGAAGGGATCTTAAGCATAAATAATTTAGACAACAAGTATTCATGTGGTAGGGCTCACCATTAATCACATGTTTTATTTTCTGATTGTATGCATTATTTCACCATGTTTATGCAGGCCATGACTCCAATGAGGATTACTATATCTTGTAAACTTCATGGACAACATTGGGCCACAAAAAATTCTGAACTTGGCCACTCCCTTGGTGGACAAAGGGAGATTTTTCATCATGATGGGTGCTTTCCTAAGGCACCAAATATATCTCACACTTTCATCCATAGTGAGATAAAATGGGCATCAAGTAAGTGGTGGGAAAACCACTTACCACATCTAGATCTGATGCAGGCAGGAGATGCACTGTGCTAGTTCCACATGTGGGACTATGACCCATCTCCATATGCACAGATTTATGTTTGTATGCCATGTATCTTTGTTCCCATACATTGATGATATACTTGTACTTTTTATGGGAATGTATGGAGGGAGGATGGGAGGTATGCATGTGCCCTATGGGATGGAGGTTCTCCATGTATCTTATGCTACATGTTTCAGGGAGGAAATTGGGCAAGCCATGTTTGTTTCATTTGAGTTACTGTCACCTTGTGGGATGGACTATTTACATCTCATGAGAAATTTGGAGGAAAAATTCATGGAGGGCTGGATTGGTGAACATTTAGCTTATGGAGGAAGCTTATCAAATGATGGTGTCACCAATGGAGGAGGAGAAGAGTTGCAGCACTCACCTTATCTGTTTCTTGAGGACAAGCAACATTTGGGAGGGGAGGAATGTAATATTCCCAATTAGTCCTAAGCTAATGCGAATATTCATTTTTGTTTTATTTTTATGTTTCATGAATAAAAATGTAAAGGGGGTTCATAAAACTCCTAAACAATAAATAAATTAATGCCAAATGTGAAAAAGGCTAAATCTTGGCTATCTAAGAAAGCACCCTTAGGTGTGAAAGGGGCTGGATATTTTGACTGGGTCAACCATGACCAAATCTACAGCGTTGTCTTGGAGGAGTGGCCATCAATGAGGCACAACGCAGTTTTAGATGGAGATGGATTTTGTGAAATAAGATATTTCATTGAAGGTGGTTTATGGTGTACAATCTCTTAACTTATAAAAGGAAGAGGATGGCAACATGAGAAGGTTGTTGAATGATATTTGATTTTGGATGTATTGTCTATTTAGACATACAACTTTCTTTGGTTTTTTAGCCTAGATTGCAAATGATGTTTAGCATTGGGTGTTCTTGATCGGGAATCCCACCTCTTCTCATTGAGTAGCTCTTGGGAGAGTCTTGTATTTCATAGTCCACTATCTAGCTGAGGGCCAAGCTTCTTCTTCCAACTACAATGGAGATCCTGTTGAGGTTTTGGCTGTCTTTGAAAGCTACAGCAAGTGGAGGCTAGATCTACTCATATCTAGACCATTCTAGTGCTCCTTTTCCATGGGGAAGGCTTATATCCCATTGGTAAGAGAGTATTGGATCATTGGAGCACCATTTTCAGATCTTGGCATGTGGCCAATCATGTTCTAATCCCTACAGCGCAGATTTCTTCTAGAACTGCATTATTCATGCAGTTGTTGTTGTAGGGTATTTTGGCACATATTTTGGAGGAGTGGTTTTCAAGTGTTGGGGATCTGCCCTTCACCTTTGAGATCGATTGAAGAGGATCATTTTATTATATATATCAGATTGGATCTGAATATTCCTAAATATATGAATATTTCTGTAGATCTGCAGATTTATATCCTAGATCTACTCCTTATACATAGTCTAATGCTGAAAACCCCAAGGGGATTTTGAAGAGGAGCCTATCTAGTGTATGGATCTGTTACAGGTCTAAATTTTCATGCATTTATTTTCTCTAGATCTAAAGTGTAATCAACAGCTATTGCAGCTCATTAAAATAATGTTGTCAAGCCTTTTTCAGTCTTAATACATGGTTGCAACACCTCTTTTTAAAGATTTTCTTCTATTGGAGACTTTTATTTTCTGTTGTACATATTATGGGCCTCATTGTATGTCTATTTTTTTGTTTTAAATACATTTAGAAGGTCTCATTACTAGCCTCCTACTTTGTTTTAGATGATCAACATTATTTCTCTGCATAACTGTCTTGTATTATTGCATTTCCCATTTGGGAATATTATAGTTTTTCTTGGGAACATCTTGTACTGCTACAAGGGTTCCTCCCACTGATGTGATGACCTCCCCAACTACTGATGATGATGGTTGCTCTTCTATGGCTGCATCAGTGTTGGTATAAGTCTCCTCCTCCTCATGCATATCCTGAATAATGCATGGGACTCTAAATTTCAAAAGATCAATACCACTTTGCAATGGTGCGAGTGTTCTTTCTCCTGATGTAAGTGCTCCTGTAGCAAGTGGTGGTGGAGGTTTCTTCTCCTCCGATTTATTCTTTTCAAACCTATTGATCAACCTTTGAGTAAAATATGCATATGCATTCATTTTTGCATGACTCAAATGTATGAACCACCAAATTTTTGCTTCACCCTCAAGGTGCAGCATTGCAATCTCAACAACTTATATTTCTACCACTAGATGTAGCAGGAAGAATGCATCCAAATCCATTCCCCAAGACCTTTCTTTGCATGTGGATGACCCATCAAATGTAGAAAATAGAATGATATTGCAATTTCTCCTCATATTTCTCCAAGGTATTCTCTCTTCTTTGAGCTGAATAAACTGTGGGAGAGTTAGATTTTCCTTGAAAGCCCTTGGTTGAGATCTGTATTCTGCAAGATACTCACTGAGAATATCATGATCTAAGTTTCCTCCATCTCCATGTCTTTCACTTTCCTCTTCAAATAAATTAGACATAGTGTATTGCTTTGGAGCTCTATGCAATACCAGTTTTTTGTTCTGCTAATAGGAAGTGCATAGTCCTTCCTCATCTTGAAACCCTAGTGTGGTTTCATTGATTTTATCCACTTTTCTTTGCTTCAACTCCTTCGTGACTTCCTTCCTATATCTTAAAAAAGATGAGATAAAACTCGTTCCTTCCATCATTCTGATCTCTTTCTCCTTCTTCTTATTCTCCTGATAGCACAATGTCTGAGATCCATAGGCTGAGCCAAAGATCATGCTCTGATACCACTGTAATATTCCCAAATGGGAAAAGTAGGAATATAGTGCATAAGCATGGAAATAGAAGTGAATAAATCAATACACCATTATATGATACAAATGTACATCCATCTTATTAAACATATCAACAAATAATAGGCACAATATCTTTAGGATCAAGTCACTCAAGCAATACAAAACAATCCTCTACTAAGCAAATATGTCAATACATGAGAAATAGTTGTTATACAAGTGCCATGAGCTAAGATAGTAAATTTTTAGGGCATAAATATTGCCAAAATTATATATCAATATGGATCTACTATTATATAGCTCAAACAATTCTGGGAGTGAAGATCTAGTCTCCCAAACACTTTTCTAGAAATACCCAAAACACAAAAATGTCGGAATGCAGCCCTAGGGCTGAATAGTAGCTGCAACTGAATAACTAGATGGAGGTGGCTGAAACTGATGTAGAAATGTATATATCTCCCCCAGTAGATCCTTCAAGTGAAAGGTTGATCCCAACGCTAAATATCTTACCCTCCAAATCAAGCACTTAAACCTCCCCTACAGATGCTCACTAGAATAACACAGTCAAAGAGGAAATTTGTGCTGTAGATGATGGAAATAGGTTGGCCTGGTGCCAAAATATGAAAATAAGCTCCTGGAACTTCCTTTTTGAACTCCTAATCGAAGGAATGCTTCCTCCACTGAAAAATAGCTCAGAAAATGGCTGTGCAATCTCTCCACTGCAACACCCTACAACACAACACAATTATAAATAGATATTGCACTGTAGTTGAAGACTAGAGCTTGGCCTAAAACCTGAATGTGGAATGGTAATGAAATTCTCTTCCTAGAGGCTCCTCAAGGAAAGAGGTTAGATTCCCGCTCGGGAACACCCTGTGCTAAACAACACAGCAATCTTAGCTAAACAGCTGGAGAGTGCAAGAAGTCATACAGACCCCAAAACCAATAATCAACAACCTATCCATCTATGGCTGACTTTCCCTCTTTATAAAAAATGTGAACCTTCTCACCTTGGGTCCCACTCATTAAATTCACTACTATCATGGAGACTTCCTCCCATTCAAACTGTGTTGTCTCTCATTGATGATCCACTCCCTCCATACCAATGCTGTTGATTTGGTCAAACTTGACTTTATCCACATGCATTAGCCCCTGTTCACACATGAGGGTGCTTTATCCAGCTATTAAGATGATCCCTTTTCACATTAAGAGGGGTTTTATTCCTACTAAAGAGATTTATGGGTGTCCCTACCCACTTATTCATCTATCTAAATGCCAAAAGAAAAAATTAATATTCCAATTAGCTGCATGATAATTTAGGAATATTATAGTGTATCATCTACAAAGGACCCTATGAAAAAATATGATCATACATTTAATCATAATTTCAGTTAAAACAGAAAAATAACAGTTTAATAGTACTCTGCAAGTCAAAATAAATATCTACATAACATAACAGAAACACAAAATATTCCAACAAAAACCTCCCCAGATATGACAGTTTGTATCAGACTGCCCCAAAACCATCTGCATCTTCTATGAAATCCCTGTGGTAGTACTAGTACTCCTCTAGTCCATCCTGCTCATTAATTAACCATTGGCCTCAAGTTAATTGCGTGGTTTCCTTGGAAAGTTGTTCAACCACCCAGTTCCTTTCCCTGTAAATATGAGCAATAGTAATGGAGTCAAAATGTGATTTGACGGCCATAATCTCGCCCAACATTCCTTTGAGTGTGTACATGTGACATTAGGCCTCATTTTTTAACCAATTAATAACAATATTGGAGTCCGCAAAAATTATCATCCTGTTGCAACTCTTCTCAAGGGAAAAGGTAATTAGGAGCATGCAGCAAAGGTCCATGAATAGAGTGTGTGGTAATATTGTCATCCGTTTGGGCGTAGTTAGTGAGAATACACCACATAAATAATATAGCCTTTGGGGGTGACTTTAAATTCTAGAGATGCCTCCACCAGCACTAACTTTCTTGAGCTTTGTGAGCCATAATAAGAGACACATACTCATATTTTGAAGTATACATGCCCTGAGGGGACAAAGCCCATATCATATCATCATCCCACTCAGTTAATATGATATTATAAGCTCAGAGTGCTCTAAGATATCTGTGCCAATCAACCTACCAAATATACGGAATTCCCAACTCATGAGAATATTTCCAAGTCTGAGAGAAATAGGTGGTATTGCCCTCATCCGCAATTTGAGATAGAGTGTGAATTCAAAAATCAATAAGAGATTGTCTTATAGCCAAGGTTAAGTGTTTCTCTTGTCCACAACTAGACTAGGCATCCATGCCAGTTCAAACTTGAGCGCCCAATCCAATGCTCCAAGAAAGTCCCCTTTTATGATAGAAATGGATCTGGTAATGGCTCACTAGAAAATTGAGGGTCCAGTTATGCTCCTGATGGTTCCTTTGATCCATTCAAGGGTGTTAAATTGGGTGGTGTATTTGAAATAAGTGACCTCTTGGCAAAGGCTACTATAATTTAATATTTTCCACCCCATTTTAGTAGCCAAAGATGTGGTAAATAGATTTAAGTATTTTAGTCCCCATCTACCCCACTGTTTAGGATTTGCAATCTTGTCCCAACCAACCCAAGAAAAATTCTTTCCCTCTTGCTTCCCCCTCCAAAGGAACCTTCTGTAGATTTTTTGGATTCTAGCAGTAACTCCCTTGAGTATTCAGGTGAGTGCCATCCAATAGACAGGTATTGCCTCCAAAAACGACTTGATAAGCACTAATCGCGTTGCTCTAGAGATCCATCTCTATTGCCAGATGTTTACCCTCCTTTTCACTTTTGCAATGAGCCAGTTCTAGTATGTAATTATGTAATCATTAGTCTTGAGACATAGACCTAGGTATTCATTGCCATCATCAATCTCCCTGCAAAAAAACTGAAACTGAATAAGGGCATGTCTAATTTCCTCAGTGGAACATCTCACCATAATTATAGTAGATTTGGTGAGGTTGGGCATCATGTCAGTAGCCTTAAAAAATACAGTCAATATCCTTTTGAAGTTGTTGGAATCACAGATAGAGCCATCTAGAAAAAATAACACATCATCAACAAATAAAAGGTGAGTCAAGTCTATAAGATCAATGATTTTGACACCTTTTAATGACCCCTCTGCCTTGGCATATGTAATGAGATTTGTCAACTCTTCCATGATCAATAATATAGTAATGGGGATAATGAGCATCCTTGACATAGCCCTCTACCTGCATGAAAAAATTTAGATGATGCTCCATTAATTAGAATGATGAAAGATGCATTTGTGGTACATCCCATAATCCAATTAATGGAGTGAGGGAAAATAGTATGGATGTGTATGAGATGAATGAAGGTCCAACAGGTATAGTCAAAAGCCTTGGGAAGGTCAATCTTAAGGATGATACTTTTAATAATTTTGAGCATAATCGAGTGCAGGACTTCTTGAGTGGTGCCAATGGCTTCATGAATTTGCCTTTGATGGAGGAAGGCACATTGTTCCTTGGATATATGATAGGATAATATAGGCTTGATACGGTTGGTGATGATTTTGGATATGATCTTGTAGATACAATTGCATAAGGATATTGGCCTGTAATTGTTGAAAGTAAGGGGCTTATCAATTTTAGGGATGAGGGCAATGAAAATGGAATTGAAACCATTATACGTCCTGCTAGTAGTTCTACACTCGTCAATGACTTGAAAGAGATCCCTTCCAATGTCCTCAAATAAAGTGGGGTATAATTCGATAGGCCAACCATCCGGTCTAGGGCTCTTATCCCTTTTGAACCATTTTAATACCGCTTCAATTTCCCCTAATGTAACAACAAAATTTAGGTTTTCAATATCATCCTCCTCCACATACCTCTGCATAGTCTTGGAAATCTGTAGCACTTCTGATATATTGGCCACCCAAAGATCTCTGTAAATGTGAGAGAAATGTCTTATACCCATGTTTGCAAGCTGGTTATGATTTTTGGCCAGCCTTCCTGCCTAATCCTTTAGCTCCCATATAGTTTTGATACTCTTCGTTCCCTTCGCACATTGCTGGAAGAACTTTGTTTTTTCATCTCCCACCTTGACCCAAATGGTCGTGCTTTTGAGTCTCCAAGTTTCCACTTGATGCCTTAAGATTTTGTTTTATTCCAATTCCATATGGATAATATGGTTCTTTGTCTCAAAGGATTGAAGCCCTAAACAATAGGCTCCAATTAGTCCTTCAATTTTTGTTTCAATCTTCTTCAATGATTCATCTTCTTGTAATATTTTCTCTCTATCCCATTTTAATTTTATGTCTTTGATCCTATACAGGTTATTAGAAATGACATGGTCTGGCACAGATTCAGTATCCTGATCACAATGGGTCCATGATTCCTTGACTAGGAGATGGAAGGCAAGGCCTTCCAGCCAAGTGGAATGAAAATTGAAGGGAGAGTGAGGTATGTTATTCTCCACGATAATTTTAAAGTAGATGGGGGAGTGATATGATATGCCACCCATACCCACCCATTGTCTAGCCTTGTTGACCTTGTCTTCTAGCTTGGACTTGATGAGAAAATGGTCTGGTCTGTGTGCGAGGGAAACATCACCAATACTTGTATTGCACCAAGTAGGGAGTGTTTTGGGAATTTCCAAGTCTAGGAGATCAACTTCATCAACCATATGTTCTAATCTGATAGAGAATCTGAAAGTGAACTAGATCCTCATGATTCAGCTAGTCCAATGGATAAATTTAAATCTCCACTGATAATGATATTATCCTCCTTCATAAATGTTGAGGTCATTAGCTTATCCTAGAAAGCATATCGATTGTGGCAAGGCCCGTAAATATTAATCATTCAAATGGGATAGCCTTTCCCGAATGCTAAAATGTTAGCACCTAGTACCCCTTCCCTCCCCCACATGATTTCCACCTTGAAAGTTCAGTTACTGAATCCAATAGCACATCCTCTGGATCACCCGTGCACATCCAATGTCTCAATTCTCAAATCCAAGATTAGGGAGGATAAAACTCTTTGAATAGTCTCTCCATCACCCAAATTCTCTTGAAGGAATATTGCATCCACTTCCTCTAACACCAATAGTCTTCTAATATCAATTTTTTTGTTAGGGATAGCTAAACCTCTACAATTAAAGGAGGGGTATTTTTTTCTCTAATAACACTATCAATTGAGGATTTTTTTCCAGAGGACACCTCTATTCCTACATGGAGGATCAGTTTTGAGAGTGAGGAAGGTCTACCCCTAGTTTATTTTGAATGGTTACTGATTGGATCATCACCCAAACCAAAGGAGGGGGTGGATGAGGCCTTAGCCGTGAATCTAAGGCTATATAGATGATAGGAGATATTTCCTAAATGCTCAAAATGGGATGGGGCAAAAGAAAATCCTACAAGGATGTGGGGATCTAGAAGAGTAGAGGATGGAGGAGAAATTTCAATGGGGTAGATAATTGGTTTGAGATTACAATTATTTAAATTTACTCTAGAAGCAGTAAGCGATAATAGAGGATATAGAACATGATTAAATTCAGAAGTAAAGGGATAAGGGGTAGAGATAGAAGTACTTAGAATCGGTCTAGATTCCACAGCATGATGATGAGTGACCTGAGCCAGAGAAGCATGTGTTTTTGGCTTGGGGGGCATCTTCCGGGGAGCTCTAAACGATCCTGATAATGTCATGGGCACCTCTTGCTATGAGACTGGGCCGCTAACTTTGTTAGCCACCTATAAAATTTTGTCATATCAAGTGGTGACTAAATAATTTTGGACAGCCTTCAAGAAACAATTTTATTGCCAAAATTGTTGGTGCTTTAAGTCTTCTGAAGATATTCCATCCTTTGGTTAATTGTCACTGCTGTTTCCCTTTAAATTACGAAAATCTACTATTTTCATAGGGAAAGGACTGCTGCAAAATCCCATTTTCCCCCCTCCTCCACTCAAAAAATAACCTTCATTTTATCCCCTTTCCCCCCACGAAATTCCTCTATTTTTCATGATTTCCCTTCTTCCTTTCATGAAAATCCTTTTACAAGGTTTAAAACTCATTTTTAAACTTTGTCGAAACCCCCAAATTCATCAAAAAATTTGAAAAATTTCATAAAAAATAAGTGTTTTTGACTATAGGCTTAAGCCCCTTTGGGCTAAGTCCTAACCACTTCCCCACCATATGCCTTAGTGCTGGAACCAAGTGCTAAACCTTTTTGGCGCTTATTGCATCGGAGAAATTTGGAATGTGCAAGTCTATTTGTGTCATTGAAACCTTCGATGCGATTGGCCCCTTTCTACATAACCCCCGATCTTATCGCTACTTTATATAACCATGAGGCCTGCATCTGGTGCTTAAAACTTGTGAATAAACCCATCTCTGATGTAAATTTCCTTTGTAAAACATAAGCCCACTTTTCCTAAGTTTTGGTCTAAGCCCGCCGGAACAATGTTTTTTAATGAGAATGGGTAGATTGAAAAGCCCCCCGCCATTGTTCCGATGTAATTGAGCTCTGTTTTATAAACCCCCGCCCTCCGTTTCTCTTCATATAAACCTACGCCCGGGACCAAGATTTAAAGTCTCAAAGAACTAATCACATCGGAGACATTTCCAAATGGGTAGATTGAAAGACCAATGCTATGCCTCCGATCCGATTGGCCCTTATACATTTTAAACCCTGGGCCTTTGCTTTCCATGTATCCATAGGCCCTACAATCGGGCGCCAACCCACATACGTATAATCCACCCCGAGCCATAAAAAACCTTTTCATTTCATAAACTTTGGGTTTTTATAAAGTATTAAGGGGTTTCCGCCGGTGCATGTTTTGAAACCATATCCGCCGTTGATCTTAAGTTGATCAAACGGCCCACGCAATATCGCATCGCAAGTTTTTATCGGGCTCATTTTGTTCCCCTTCCCAATTGACTACCCCCGATGGATCCTCCACTGTTGGATCTATTTGCCATATCTCCGATCCAACAACCCTTATTTGCTCCAATCATAAGCTATTCCCTCTGCTTGGAACCCCTCTGATTAATCCTCCACCGTCGATCTGATCTGCAGATTGATGGCCAGTGTTCAATCGCATCAACGCCATTCAAGTTCTCCTCCCGCCGACCGCATGCCTCCGATTGCATCTGGGTTGTCCACGTGTCCATATCAAATGGTCCAGATTGTATTTCCCAACTTTGGTTTAAAAATCATATACCTGCTTCATAATGTTTTAGGCCAAATCCACAGCAGTTGATCTTTGTAGATCAATGGCCCTTATTAACCCTTCTTCCGCCTTGTTCATTTTTCCATTTATCCCCAGATCAAATCCTGACCGTTGATCCTGTACATCTAATGGTTCATATTAACCCCGACAAGCCTGACCCCTGTGGGTCCTACCTCCCTCCAGATTTGATCTCAGTCGTCCATCTTTGATCCAACAGCTCAGATTGAAACCACCCCTCCTCATTCCACCTGCGCATCTATCCAATATCGCGCTCGCTCTCCACCGTTAGATCTGAGGCCCCAGATCTAATGACCGATGTTCCATATCGCGTAACTTTAAGCATGAAGGTTAATCTCCAAAAATTACGTGATATAACTTGTTTTCTAAGGCCACGTGTCGACCTTTGATGCATATCGCGTCCCAAAAGCTAAAACTGCTTTCTTGCCCTTCTGTCGCGCGAAACCCATGGTTTTCTTTCCCAAAACCACCTTTCCCCATTTTCACTATGTCATGTTGTGTTCTTCTTCGATTTTTGATCTCTGCAAATCAACGGTCTCATATCATTTCCTCCCTGTTTTATCGCCCTCTGCCTTTTCCAAAGGGTTTTCAATGTGAAAATCTCTGCTGTTGATCTCGTGGCCTGATCTCATCCAATGACCCAAAATCATTTGGAAACCCCAATTTCCATTTTCAATACATTTCCTCCGCCAAAGGGATTTTTCCCTTTTTCCTTTGTATTTTTTCACATTATCTGCCATAACATAGTATATGTGACCCCTTCACATTATTATTGTCCCGATTTGTTTCTACCATCGATCAAATCAGATTTATGGCTCGGACTTAAACCTCTGTGCCATTCTTCCAACCGCCTTCTATCTGACCCCCGCAAGCACATCTCCACTGTTGGATGCTTTCATCCAATGGCTGTGGCCTAAAAAGCAACCTCTAAAGCAGTTAAACCTTAAATACGTAGGATTTTATAATATTTTTTGTATTTTTGCAGGTGTTTATGGTTTTTCCATTATATAAAAGGAAAATTGAAGCCAAGGATGACGATCCTCCAGGCTTTCATGCATTAAAGAAATATTGATCTGCGAGGTTCTATACAACGTCTCTTCAATACATCATGAGTATTGATGCCATATGAGCCCCGTGTCACCTACATGTCAACAAGACACAGCAATGCCTAATTGGAATAAAGAGTATCTGTGTCGAAGACCCAAACACAACAGAGATGAAGGATTAAACATTGATTATACAGTTTAATGGATTACGGCTAAAATCGAAAATCAGAAAGACTAATCCACTAAATTAAACACAATTAAAAGAAAAATCAAGAATATTTATCAAACAGAGGATGCCTCCACTGCCACATCAGAGGAAAATTGATTCCTCTCAGCTACTAGATTGCCACCTGTGGCCTCACAGCATTCAACAAAGGCCGAGTAATGACCAGAATAGAATATATTTGCCTCATAACAGCCGAACAACTAATTTAGCCGAAGAACTTATTGTAAAATATCTGCTGAGTTATTACAGAAATGACACAGAGCCTTAAAGTCAACATAAGCTTCCAGCAAGCTTAAATACTTAATGTAAACCAATTAATACAGTAAAATATTTGTAAAATTATCCCTTGAGCCCATCGAAGGCCGAGAAGAATTAAATGTATTAATCAAGCTCAGAAAATCTTTTCTCTCTTTCAACCTCCTCATCCCTCTATAAAATATTGTTGAGGAATCCATTGTAAATGTTGGTTGGTTGGTTGGTTGATCACTAGTTGTAATACTGAAACTCTATGAAATAATACATAGTCTGTAGAAGTTGAAGAAGAAATTGAAGTCTTGGAAGCCCTGATGATGTTGTTGCATGCTTGTTCTTGAGAAGAATCTATCATTGGATCCATGAGCTTGGCTGTTGGTGAAGTATTCTGAACTGTTTAATGTTTTCCCCTGTTTTCATTTTATTCCATAAAATTCTTACTACAGTAGGATGAACTTTTTAGGCTAAGAAATGACTCTTGGAAGCAACTTAGACCTATTTATCCTTCACTGTTTTATGTTTTCTTCTGCTGAGGTATTTTAGAGTCTTTAATCTCTCTCTTTAGTCCTCATGCTTGTTTATTTCTCTAATAGTTCGAATAATTGGTTTCAGCATGATTTATGGTTCTCCCTGCTTGTCTGCTGCCACTTAAAGGCTGTTATTGAAGTCTCCCTTTGAAGTATCTTTGCTTACAGTGAGCCAAGGAGATCTGTTCTGATCATGCCGCTTGTCCTTGCTTGAAAATTTGGCTTAAAGGTATTTATAGTTGTGATCATAGATGTATTTAGGTGTTCCCTCTTCTATGACCATAATTATTAGTGAATATTTTTCGTTTTCTAAGTCATTTGAAATAAAATATTTGAGGAAATAGGGTGTTCCCCGAATCTTAGATTTCATTTTAAAATTTGTTTTGAAGTCATTATTTTCTTAAAGTGTGATTTTTAGAATTCATGGTTAGCCCTGTCTATCAAATAGCTCTTTATTGTTCAAGTTGTGCTTTCAAATTCCCTTTGTTGAGAACTAAACTTCTCTTTCCAAGTCATTGATGTCCATCTCATTCCAAAACCAAAGGATCCTGCGGCCAAGTTAGATTTTCCCTTTGATATCCCATATCCATTTATAAGTTTGTCATGGCCTATTTTTGACTCCATTTCCCAATGAAACTGAAATTTCCCCTTTCTATCTATCTTTCCTAGACCTTTTATGTTCTGTTGTATCAATTCAACCAAACAAACAAACAAACATCTACACTTAATAACTAGTCTAAAACCAATACTCAAAGCACACAAGATAAACCTTTGAAAAAAACAAATAATTTGAGAGATCCCTCTCTGAGAGCAGGAGGACTAGATCTTGTAACTCTAAAGATTGGTTTTGATGTTGCCTTATCTTTTTATTTGCCAAACTATCAAAACATGAGGGACCAACAAACTTCATGAGTTTGTGCCCCCACTTGTACCAGTACCTTGGACAGTTCCAAATTGGCTGTGTTGATCAATGGAAATTCCTTATGCAAGTGACTGACTTCATTGCAGTGACGAAATCTAAAGGGAACCCCCTCATAGTCCAATATTTTCCATCGTTTGATATCCCTAAATTGAAGACTGTAACTTTCCACGACGCCTTCGTGGGTATCCAAGTGCACCAGAATATTTTCCATGGAGATGTTCCTGGTCTCCAAATAAGATCTGGCATGGTCCAGATAGATACCCAGATCTTCCCCAATATACCAAAGTGCCTAATCCATCCAAAATTTTAGTGACAGGCTAGGAAAACACACCCATATGGGGCCAACCCCCATTTTTCCCTTGTTGAGGTCGAAAAGAGGAGTCCAGCACTTGAGCAGAACAAGGGGCATCTCAATGTGCCAATATTTCGTGAGTTCCCAATTAGCCATCACTGGGTGAGTAAAAATGAGCACGAACCACCCTCTATTCATAGTGAGTACTGCAGGGAGGTGATCCAAAATATTCCCCTAAATTTTCGTTGTCCATATCTTCAGCCTGGCCGAGGTGTAGTTTCTACCTCGAACCCATCCAACTACGATCGTTTGTATGGTTTCCTCTAGCTGATCCATGCCAATTCCTTCTCCGAGGATCAATGTTATGCCCTATTCACGACTCTTAGTACACTTGGTATTCTTCTTACCAGTCTTATGAGGTTTCTTCTCATGGGTGAGTCCCTCTCCCTCCGATTGAGTTTTTTCTGAGTCGTACACCTTGTTATATTCCGATAGGGGTATCGGCTATGCGATACCCTCAAAAAAACCCAAAGAAACCACAGTAGGGGAGCTCCTCAGTAAGTTATTCATAATGTTGTTGTCATCCGGAGGGTTTAAGACAAGATGTTCAAACCTAAAGGACCCATTTGGGGCACCGAATATACCTCCTATACCCACTGAGACCAGACCTAAGTCCTCTAAGGTTGATTGCGCTTGTTGCTCCCACAACGTAAGAACTGATGGAGATGGAATGGAGAAATATCAAGGTGAAGTGAGAGCCTCTAGGGTAGTTTCAACAAAACTTGCCATTAACACCAGATAAGAATCCCTAAACCCTTACTGAGCATGTGATGACTCACCAAATTCCATGTCCATGAATCGTTGGTCCACCCGTTTCTTCAAACCTAGGGCTTCTACCGGTGAGAGCTCATTTTTCTGTTGATGTGGGTAGCCCGTGAAAATTTGTGACAGTTCAATAGTGTCGGAGGAGTAGTCAACTTCAAAATTCTCCATAATGGTGTTTCGAGCTGTGCGTTGTCATGCCCAAATGAAAATCCACAAGTTGTTGTGGACTCCTAGTCTATTCTGAGAAAAAATTCTAGTGCCTATAACCATCTACCTCAACTGCTGGGGTCTAGAGCACAAACAGAGGAAATAATTATTGATCCATATGTTAGGTTGTCGGAAGCACTAGTAAAGTGTGAGCACCCTCCTGCCAGTAAGCTCACCAAGACTACCCATGAAATTCTTCACCGGAACGTGACAATACCTTGAAAAATCCACACATAAACCTCCATTTCACTACTGCAGGCCACCATCCATGGTCATTCTCAGTCTCCTCTGTCATTAGGGTTCACCATCGGTAGGGCCATACTACACTAGGGTTTCACCATGGCTAGGTTTTTGCAACAATGTTGTAGTTTCAATGCCATGATTATCTTTATATTTTCGTGACGTGACACTCATATATACAAATGCTGATTGGTTATTTTTTATTTTTAATGTAATGAATGAATTATATGCCAATTTTATTCTTGATTAGATATTGAATCAACAAATGAGTTTTCTCATCGTGTAATATGAATAAATGTAATAAAATTAAATGATATTTGTGATAAATTCACTCTTAGAAATTGGTGATATAAATAAGGATCCCTGACATTATAGATGTTATTTAATTGATACAACACCGGTTGTGAATCCAAGTATACTATTAATGAACCAACACCAAGATATATTGATTCAGATAGTAAATTAATAAAAACAATATATTCGACAACATTATTCGAAGCAGGACCAATACATATTCCCCTTGAGACTAACAACTGACCCGATGGATAGTAAATTACCCAAGCCACATAAGCCAAATTCTGTGTATGTTGATTAGCACCATCGACAAATCCTAAATAGATCATATCATCCATAGATACCTGCTAAGGAAGATCAAAAACATCGATGTCACAATGAAACCTATAGAAAAATATGCACAAAAATATACAATATGTACAAAAAAAATTAAATGCTAGGCACAAGCCTAGGCATAATAATTTTTAAGATATAGCCCATTTATGGGCTCCACCAGCTCATTTCCATTAAAATCAACCAATTTGTAAGATCCCTTTTTCAAGACTCTTTTAGCAATGAAAGCACTGTACCACATGGACTTAAAATTTTCTGCCCCCAAGGCATCCTTGTCTTGATCAATGAACATGACAAGGTTTCCTTCAGAGAAAACCTTAGGGAGTACAATATTATCATACTGAACCTTCACCCTCTTCTTATGAGCTTCGTTAATCGTGGTTATGTCTCAACGCTACTCGTCAAGAGGTTCCAAATAAACGAGGCATTCTTCAAGACTAGTAGTTTCTGGAAGAAGTTCAACAACTAGCTTAAGAGAAGGAATTTCACATTCCATAGGGAAGATTGATTCCAACCTGTAAACTACTTTAAAATGAGTGAAACTAGTTGTAGACTTAACTAAAATCTGGTATGCCGATAGTGCAGAATACAACATAATGTGCCAATTGGATCAAGATTTATTAATTGTCCTTTGTAGGATAACCTTCAAGGATTTATTCATAGCTTCCACTTTCCCATTGGCTTGAGGATGATAAGGAGATGAATTCTCATGTCGGAAACCTAACTTGAGATTCAACTCAACCATCATGGTATTCTGAAAATGACTGCCATGGTCAATGACAATCTCTTTAGGAATACCAAAATGAGAAATGACTTGGTTGAAAAGAAACAAGGGTGTTGTTTCACCATCATTCAAAAAGGTAGGCATAGACTCCACCCACTTAGTCAAGTAGTCCACTACTATAATGATATAATTATGACCCTTTTCTGAAGGCAGGTTAGAAGTTGTAAAATCGATTCCCAACTTTGTGAATGGACCGACGGTAATAACAGGAAAGAGCAGTGCTGGATGAGCATGCATATTCATAGTATATACTTGACAAGGATGACATTTCTTGACCGCTTCAACGCAGTATTTGAAAATCGAAGGCAAAAAATAGCTAGCATGCATAATTTTTTGAGCTGTAGCAACCCTGATAAATGACCACCACAGGCTATACTATGGAAATAATTTAGTACTAACTCAGCTTCTTCTAGGGTTAAGAAACATCTAAGGATTGAATCAACACCACGACGATATAAAGTGTCACAAATGATAACATAAATTTTAGCCAAGTGACACAATTTTCTTCACTCATCCTTCGAAAAAATGAGTGGAAAATCCAAAGTCTGAAGATATATAATAATATCCCCATACCAAGGATCTTGTGAAGAAATAAGGAAAATATGTTCATCAGGGAATGATTCCTCTTAAAATATTTCTTCTTTACAAGGAAACTCCAAGATTAATTCCACGAATATTAAATATTTCTTGGATTTAGCAGAGAAGAACTCGAGATCGAATTCTTGTAGAATAAAAATCCATGTGTTATATTTTCCCCCAATCAATCACCTACTAAGAACAAAATGAAAAGGATTAACAACTGCCAAAACAAAGTTTTGCGAAGAAAAATGTAATATCTAAGTCGTTGGAAAAAATGAATAGCTTCCAAAGCTAATTTATCAATAGGATAATATCGTGATTCAGGACCTACCAAGCCTCGGCTTATATAACAAATCACATGCTCAGAGAGAGCATCGTCTTCCTGAACCAGAACCATATCTATGGCTGATTATGTCACAGTGAGATACAAGAGGAAATCCCTGCTATAATCAGGTGGAACTAGTAAAGGAGCAGAGGTTAATGATTTTTTCATAGCATCAAATGAGTGCTAATCAAAGACATCCCACATAAATGGAACTCATTTTTTCAACAATCTCATAAATCCTTTTGTAATCTTAACATAATTGACGATAAATATCATCAAGAAATTGGCTTTTCCTTGGAGACTCTGAAGTTGACGAATGGTAGAAGAGGGAGGAAACTAAAGTATTGCCTCAACCTTGAAAGGATCTACATGAATCCCTTCAGTAGACAGTATGAACCCCAATAACTGACTGGATGTGACCGCGAAAATACACTTAATCAGATTCAACCAGATGTTATAATAATGATATCTCTCAAAAATCAACTGAATATGAGGGGAATGATCAATTCTCTTTCGAGAACAAGTAGCTAATTCATCCAAATAAGCTTCAATGATATCAAGGAAAATTTTAGGTGCTAATATTCGCAGGTGGGCTAATTTTCCATGTTTTTTCCAAAAAAAAAAGATTCGCCAATTTCCATTTTTTTCTAGAGTGATTCGCAAAAATTTTATAGTACACCATTATTTTACCTTAAAAATCGCCAAAATATTATATTGACTAATATGAAATTAGTGGAAATCTAAATATTTCTACAAAAATATCGCCAAAAATTTTACAATTTTCATATTAGGGACTAGTAAGATTCACCAAGGTTTCTAAACTTTAAAATAAACTTCCACCCTTAAAATTTTCCCTAAATGATATGCTTGATATCGTGGAAAGCATAATACATGACCCACTGGAAAATCACTCCAGTATTTTTAAGACTGAAAAGCATCTTTTTATATGCAAAGGTACCCCATGGGTAGAAAAAGGTTGTCTTATGTTGATATTTAGGATAGATAGTAATTTGGTTATAACCCAAGAAACCATCCATGAAGGAGAAAATATCATTTCCCACACATTCATTGATAATATGATCGATAAAGGGTGTGGAAAAATTACCTTTAGGACAAGCCTTATTTAAATCTCCAAAGTCTATGCACACACAGATTGTTCCTTGTTTCTTATCAACCGGGACTAGATTTAAAACCCACACAGTCAAAGGAATAGGGTATATAAAACCTATCTTAAGAAACTTTTCAACCTTGGATTTCATAGCTGCTGCTTTCCTAGGGTTTAACAGTCGAATAGTTTTCCATATAGGCCTATCATTACCATAAGTATTTATCTCATGCTGGACAATTGATGGATCAATTCCAAGCATTTCCTCATAAGACCAAGCGAACACATCACATAATTATTTGAAAATATCGGTATAGATTTGAATTTCTTTAGGGGAACACTCGGCTCTGATGAAAACATTCTCTATTATATTGGGATCACTGGAGATGTTCACCAGAATTATTTTTGAAATGACAGAGATATTGCCTTTGGAAAAAATATATGCTAGAGCCAAAGGATTTATAATTGTGTGAACATTAACAGTTTACGGAAGGCTAGAAAAACTTGACTCTACTTCACGCAAGTCTGGGAGAAAGTATGATCAATGATGAAAATCATCCCACGGTCTTTCCATGCCCATCATCGCTTCTAGGATTTCCTTCTCATATGGTAAAACAATATCAAGTCAGTCCAAAGAAGAAGTTGAGTTAAGAGTCAAAGATAGAGCCACATCTCCATCCAAATCCTCTGGCGAAAGAGGAATCAGATCAAAATTTGTAGTGTTAACAATAAATTGATAAGTAATTTTGGCTGCAAACATAGGATATGCCATTCCACCCACTTTCCCTTCTTCTAATGTGGTCGTAGAAGAGGGTAAGGGCCAAGGATCCGAAAAATAGTGATTTTGGAAGAACTCTCTTCGAGAAGGAGCCTTGGATGATGAAATAGCATTTACCTGAGCAATAGGAGATGAAAGATCAAATGTATCCATCAACGAGGAATATATACCAAATCCTAGATTCTGAACAGGTTGCTTGGCATTCTTCACCAAGGGAATAGTAGAATCAGAGGATGCATTGGAATCTTTTAGAGAATAATTCATCTAATCAACAATAACAATTCTCCCTTCATGGGGAAATCATAGGATGTAGAATAATGATGATACAATGGAATCCATTTCATAAATCCAATTTCATCCCAATAGAAGGTTATAGTCCAAATTAGCATCTATTATTTCTACCTCGATGTTGACCACCTTTCCCCCAACACAAATGGGCAAGGATGGAAAAATGCCATGTGGCCTGTGAGAATGACCATCAAATGCAGTCAAGAGAGTAGGTGAAGGAACGACTTGAGGAGATCCAAGCGATTTCCAACATGAAATTGACATGACACATGTGGAATATCCTTCATCAACTACATTTCTAAAAATGTTAATATTTCAGTATGTAGATTTAATTTGAAAATCTGTATTATGAGGAAGTCTCTTCTTAATATTTTACGTGTCAAATGTAATCATAAGAGATTTTTTTGGATCTTCCACCCTGATCGGAGTGAGAAACACACTCCTTTGTGCTGGGAATGACTGGAGTACCTCTAATGCAGACATCACACAAGGACTTTGAGCTAGATATTCTACAATGGAGTAGTTGTAGGTTGCCTTGGAATTAGGGTTAATCATTGAAAATTTAGCAGAGCCTTTCGGCATCTGAGGTATAGGCTAAACTGCGAGCCTCTCAGTATGGAGTGGCTCTGAAACATCAGGAGCGACCTTAGACATAGAGGATTTTGATTCACCATAATCACATGACCTTGTTGCAACATCAACATGAGCACTCATAATTTATACATTTGAATGATTTTCCCCTTCCTGTTTCCCCCCTATGGAAGCTCCAATATTCACATTCATGCCAACAAGAATTTGCTACTCTTGGGGAAAAGGGATAGTTAGGACAACCTAGGAGCTAGAAGAACCCTGTTGAGCCAACAAGCGCTGAGCATCCTTAATCTTAGTGTTAGTGTAAATTATTAATGCAAGTGTACGAAAAGAGTTCACTTTAGTTTCACGTGACAAATAGCCCTAACAACATATATGGATGCTTAAATTCCTTAGATCTACAATATATAGTTGAAACAAATGCTGCCAGAAATCCGATCTATGCAGTAAAAGTAGCTAAAAAGTAGAAATAAGAAAATGCTTCAGATATCCAATAGCCAAGACAAGATATATAAATAATTTTATATGTATTAACACCTGGGAAGGGAACACATAATGATGTTACCAATCCCCCTCAATGGGATGGGTTCTTATTTGTCCTCAATGCTTCAGATCCAGAAGTGCCTCTCTCTCAATGATGTAGAAAACCCAAGACGTGTTGAACTCTATGGGAGCTCAAGAAGAAAAATAGTAGCAGCAATGAGAATTATCAAAGCGTGATAATGAAAGTGATCAAAGTCAATAATGAATGGAAACCCCTCTTATTTATAGCAAAATATTGAGTTATCCTTCATAATGGTGAATAATAAAATATTATTAACCGAGATCTAGATCTAATTTCTTGGAATATTTTATTATATTTTGTTGGATGAAAAAGGAATTTAAATTGGTTAAATACCTTTATTTAGATTTAATAGACAAATAAATTATTTATTTAATATTTGAAGAATGGGGTTAAGGAATAATTTAACAAATAATAATTTGTTTAATTATTTCTAAATGATTTATTCAAATTTACCAAGGAATAATAACTAAATAATGATTTAATTAATTATTCCTAGAGAAAAATAAGAAAAATAATGATTTATCTAATTATTTCTCATAATTGTGTTAAATATGACCAGAAATACTATTAATTAATTATTACTAGGGGAAAATCAGATAACTTAGGATCTATTTAATTATTCCTCATGGGGTTTCCTGTTTGAACCATAAATAACTTAAAAAAATATGTTTTATTAAATTATTTCTTATAGTGAAAGAAATTTTACTATGGTAAAAATTTTCTTACACGGTGTACTTCGATCCATCTAATTGTAAATGGTTAGATGTCCAAGAATTGGTGTAACGGATTTCCCCCCAACGTGTGAGAGTTAGGAGCTAATCATATGACTAAAGTACTTTGTAAGAACACAATCACTAGACACCGAAGGGGAGTTAGAGAGAGAGAGAGATACATAGACAGAGTGAAGCAAGAGAGGAAAAATAACCTGAGGGGGCGAGACCTACAAATGATATAAATCTCGTTTAATGTTTGGGTACTTGTTTTTAGTGACGTGGGGGAGGCATACATATGCCCTTCGAGATGACAAAGTATAAATAATAATGGTGCGCCTAGTAAAATGAGACTGAACTATAAAGTACATGATATGTTGGCATAAAATGGGCCAGATAAAAGTATAATGGATCCCACATACATACTGTGCTTGAGAGAACAAATAGGACTAAATACAATAATATCTGATTACATGCCACATAAGAACAACCAAAGAAGCCTTGATAAATAGGAAAGGTCTCTGAAAATATGAATGGATCATCTGAGTGATACATGCATGCTATGGGTGCTCCAAGCAGCTAGAACCGAACCCATCAAATATACGGAGATGCATCTGAGGATGTAGCATAATATGAGGTCATTTAGTCATGTGGGGGGCTACCTGAAGGGCCACCCCCTCATGAGGTCTAAGACATCTCACACACACCTGGGAATCACTAGGACAATCCGTTGGATCACCGAACCATTAAGTATATGAATCTCGATCATGCTGAAGTGGAGAAAATGAGAAATAATCAAGCCAAAGGGAAATGAAGATCCCTTTGCTTGATCTGAGACACCGAACAAGAATGGAAGATGGAACCAAGATACATCGCCTTCTAGACCTTTTTTCCAAAATGAATGTGCTGATGTCGACAGAAGGAGGTCCGACATAGGTGAGGTAATGAGGAATACCCAACTAAGGCATGAGGGATCATAGTAGAGTGACTAATGGATTGACACCAAGGATGATGATGGAATGGGGATACTGAGTCGTGGAATAACGAATTCCCTTGTCAGAGCATAAAAATCATGGATGACCTGGTAGCAACTGACTCAAATACTGAGGGGATGAGGGTCAATATGAATGGAGGAAAAAATGGGTGACACAAGAGAGGGACAAGGCATAAATGGATGGAATACTGTAACAGGAGGCGAAGGGACTTGGGACAGACTCCATGAATGCGATGGCGACTCAACTCAGATGCTCTGATCAAGGGAGTCTCAATGGGGCTGCCACATAGAATAGGCTCGGTGGGGCCCATAAAAGCAAGAGAAAATTATGGTTACTCATGACAAAAATTGACACGTGTTGAAAAGTACGAAGGCGAAGTGGTGCCCCAAGTACAATCAGCGCAAGTGTTGGGCCACTAAATTTTCATTATTATTACCTCTTTCTAATGTCTATTTCATCCATTTTTACCATTCTTTATCATAATTTATCATTTAATTCCATTTTATAATAATTAATGCTCTTATGGATAAGTAATGCGTATTCTCATTTAATTTTAATAAATTTTAATTATTATGCATGATTTTGTCAAATATGGTTTATTAATTTATTTTAACATAACTCACTCTTTTAGCCTCGAAGATCTCATCTAGATTGGAAATTCGATCTCCAACTATTCCAACTTAGAAATTCACTGGGATAAAAAGTGATGGTTTTGTGTTGGCTATTTTGGACAAATGAAGTTGAATCCTGAAAATCCGAGAGATGGGTTTTGTGCAGAACGAATCAATTCAGTTATCCATCGAGCAATTTTCCTAAATTCAGTTTGGATTGAGAGAAACTGAAGGTTCCCTGAAGGATATTTTCTCAGATTTGTTGTTGTGGCCGTTTTCCAAATTCTTCCATTTGCAATACGAGATTCGACTTGTTCCAACTGAGTTATGATATTTTGGATATGATCTTGTTGATCAATTTGTTGTATACAATCTCCAATTGTAATGGTAGATCATTTTGTAATCAAGTTAGTTGTAATTTCCATTTTCTCTCTGTGTATTTAAATGAAAACAGAGATCAAAGAGAGGGGGAATGAACAGATGAACAATTGTTAGATGTGTTATCACTCAGATTTTCCTTGAAGTTGTTGGGAAGAGGAAAGGGGTCCGAGGTAACCACAAACCAACTTTTAGGTACAGAATCTAGCCAATCTGTACCCAGAGAGGGCTCTCTCTTTAATATTTAGCTTTGTTTTGAAATATATTAGGCTAGTAATGAAAGTTTAGGAATTTTGATTGTGTTTCGGTGGTGGAATTCAATAACAGAGGGGTAGGACTGAGTAGTTTAGGCCATTGGGCTAATGGAGTCAAAGAAGATGGATTAACAAGATTTGGTTTCTTAACAAGAGATGGTTCCAGAGGGCAAGGTAGTCAAATAGGGAAAAATTAAAGGCTTAAAATAAATGGAATGGACTCAAAATGGGTGAAGGGAAATTAAGAATCCTTCAACCTATTCAAAAAGAGGGAAATTGAATGATTATTAATAAAGGGAAATTAAGAATTCTTTACCAAATAATCAAAATGAATAAACTAGGAAACATGAGCAATTAAGAATTCACTGTTCATACTAGTTCATAAGAAAGAATTAAGAATGACAACGATTGAAAACATATTGCACTCAAGCACTTTCTGAATTATTCTTTTTCATCTATCATTCAGATATGAAACATAGATGGTATAATAAACAATAAAAATCTAAAACAGAAGGTATAGAAGACTTATTGATCCAATGTCTGACTCAAGAATCCCATGAAAAGTCCTTTGCATTAATTCTTCATCCAGTTAGCCATACAAAATTTGTCCAACAACACTTTATTCCAAAATAATCAGTATTACAGCAAAGTCTAAGAATCCACCACCCTCAATATTCTAATTGAGGGGATATTTATATAAAAAAAATCTCCTACCAGAGTGAGATATATTTTAGGATGACTCATGAATAATTTACAAGAAAATAGAGACAGATAGTCTCGTAGATACGAGAGAAGGTAAACCGATGTTGTGTTGTTCCCATTTTTATGAGTGTGCTGGAAGGCAGGCCCTATGATTTGGCTTGCTGCTGTCTTCTTTGGTAACTCCGTGCTGGCTACCCTGTTTTTACTGATACTCTTTATCTGCACTGATACACTTTGACTTGTTTGATCTCTGTTTATCCTTTTACCATTACTTATTGTAGTAAATAACCAAAATTCATCCAAGGATATTTTTACAAAATGTCCAACATATCTTCCCACCATTATGCTTCTAGTATTCTGGTTCTTTGAAGCTTTCTCAAGGTCTCATAAGTTTCTGTGTATCTGAAAAAGGTAGGCTGAATTGGAAATAAGTGCTTTACCTCATGTTTGAGATAAAACAAGTTTTCCAGACTGTCATAAAGAATTTTTCCTGTAGGCAACGCTTTTGTTGCTGATGAACTTGTCGATGGACTTGCCTGGTTGTCTGCATACTTATTCAATTTCTCAACATAGTTTTGATGACTCATTAGTTGATCATGAGTAACTAAAGGACTTGGAAACCCTCTACTCTGTAAAATATCAAATCTTTTCATAAAATCATTGATTTCTTCCTGCATATCATGGCACCTTATTTCTAAGTTTTGCATCAGAGTTCTTTTAGTAAAAACCTTTTTTACTTCCAAAATTGTCCATGTTCTATCTTGAATGCCCAGCTCTTCAAGATGATATTTGTTCTTGGTATTTAAAAATTGTATGAGATCGTTGGCTTCTTCAGGCATTTTTCCTAATTCTGCCCTTGCCTTTTGAACTTCTTCTAGAGCCAGTTTAACTAAATCATTTTGCTCATACATTATTTGGATTGATGGCCAACCATCATTTGTTGATTGAATAATGTTGTCCCAAAGAATTTCCTTGATTTCGTTCAAAGGTTTCTCCAATGTGAGATCCTTTTCTAATGCTTTCACCAATTTTTCTAACCTGTTGATCTCTCTTGTTTTTTTTGAAACATTTCTCTTTGAGAGATCATACTTTTGTTCCAAGGTAGTAAATTGTTCCTTTGCTTTTTGGAGTTCTGTAACTTGGAGCTTCAATTCCTCCATTGATTTTATTAGTTCCTCAGTGCTCAAATTGGAAGTGTTTCCATGTGCTAGTCCTGCTGACTGCCCTATTGTTGTTGTACCTGTCACCACTTCTGCTGTGGCTGCTGGGATGTTTGGTGCTAGTGTTGTCCCAAGTGTATAAGGGACTGCTGTTGAGACTACTGGTATCACATTGGGAGGCTGAGAGGTCGACTCTCCCTGCTTGTCCTTCAATGCTTTTTCAAGTTCTTGTTCAGTCTCATTCAGTTGTTCATTAAGTTTTAAGAGCAAATCCATTAGCTCTTCTTCATATTTTTGCTTTATGACCTCAGCAGTCTATGGATGCCTTAAAGATGGTAGCTTTAGTTGTTTCCTTAGGGCAGCAATATCATCGTCTTTCTTTTTTATTAGGGCTTCTGTAGCCTTAACATCTTTTGGATTATGACCCAATCCAATAATGATTTCTTCTAAAGACTTTATTATGTTATCTTTGGCCTGGGAGGAAGATTTTCCCAGATGCAGTTGGGTAGATGTATTATCCAAGGAATTCTGCAACCTTTGGGCCATCATTGCCTTACCAGTCAAGGTTGAATAAATCATTTCTCCAATTTGTTTATGAAATTCAATCTGATCCAAAGGATGAATATCCTTTACCATAACCTCAAAATTAGTTCTAAGGTAGTCTGCTACTGTTTGAGGCTGTTGCACTTTAGGCTTGAAATGACTCATTACCATTTTACCTTCCTTGATGTCATAAGCTCACATCAATCTCTATTGATTTTTGGGGGCCATCTTAAAATATTGATTATAAACTTGAAGTCTCAATGGATCATTTCTAGCTTTTATGTCTATAAATTTCTTCTTGATATTCCAAGTGTCCTTCACTAGTGGCCTAAAGGATGATACCTCTGCACTTTGTTGTCTTTCTAGCTCCTTTTTCTTTGAGTTGGTAGATGTCCCACTGACTGGGAATGTTTGCTGGCTGTCTACTCCTTCTTTCCTCTGACTATCAGTGATTTCTTCAACAATTTCTTCTTCTGAGAGAGTATTTAATCTTTACCTTTCGGTACCAGGCTATTTTGAAGGTCTACTGGTAGGGGTAGTTGTTTCACTATCTCTCTTTTTACTTCTTTCCTCATTTAGGGGAGTTTGTAAGATTGGAGTTTCTGCCATATTGACCTGAGTGGGAGAATTCTACATTTGGGCCTGTCCCTTGGAAGTTTCAAGCTGCTCCGACATCGTGAATTTCTTTGTGGCCTGTGTACTCGTCTCTTTTTCCTTACCTTTGGATGTTGTTGTTGCTGGTGTGCTGGTTTCCTGTAAATGTTGCTGAGAGGTTCCAGCAGAGGAGGGACCAATCCTTGATCTTTGTACCTGCCCAAAAGAATCCAGGTCAAGTATTTTCTCAAGATCTCTCATAACATTCTCAACATTGACCTGTTCACTATCCTTTTCTACTAAGGTCCCTTCCATCCATTCATCAATGTTTGCAAATTGTTCAATCTCTGGAATCCTATGGTGAATGTATGGTGAAAATTTTTTCTTCATTCTTCTATCACATATAAAGTTGTTAGGGTCATATGGTACCCACCGAAAACTCTTTTGAAACTTAAGATAATCTTCCATAATTCTTTCTGCTTCTTTCCATGCATCTCTACTGTTACAGAAAAAAGGGCCTAATTGACTCTTGATTCTAAGTTGAGCTTTCTTCTTGGCATCATAAAAATGGACCAAGTCTGAATTTATCATTTTCTTGAAATATTCCAAGGCAAAGAGCCTCATTGGAACATACTTTGGTAGCTTGAAAGGGCAAAGCTCACATCCATATATCCTGATTTCTATATGATTTTTGTATAAGTATCAATCACCTATCCTGTATTGCTTAGAGAACTGGAGGATTTTCTTCATATCACTATTAATCCTAGGAGGGTAAAATCCTGTTAATAAGGTGGTTTTTGGGTGAAAAAATAGGTCAATGAATTCATTGTACGAGTAAGGGGACTCAAAGGAACTATGGAAGACTGCAGACCAGAAGATTACAGACCTTGGATTTCCTCTGGTGTCAAGTTTCAAGATAGGGAAGGGGAAGTTCTCTGACTGATAATAGAGCATAATATGGTATATAAAAGTGGAGTATTTAAAAACCCTTTCATTTTCCAGTCTCATGAACTGGTCATGAATCTTGTTAGCAATGTAAGAGGCAAAGTCATATTTGACAGCATGGGGTTGTCCAAGAGTAAAAATTGATAACAACACTAGGGTTATTTCATCAACGTACTCACTAGTGTTGAATCCCATTATTAAAGACATCATATCCACTATAATTATGCCCATCTCTGTGAAAAAGGTATGTCCATAAGGAGGGGGGCCTTTGGGTTGATGTTCTTGTAGCATGAAAGTTTGACAAAGGCGATTCAGTTCCTCTTGGGATAATTTTGTGCATTTTTCAAGTAAATCTCCCATGGAAAGGGGAGTCAGGGCTTGACCAGGATGAAATTGTAACATTTCATTGATGGATTGAGCAGTTATTGGAAAAAGAATGGTTTGACTTGGGGAAATAAATGCTCGTTGATTAGGGTCATAATTGGCATGGCAGTGATAAATTATTTTAGGAAATACATGAAATGAGGGTAGAAAATACATAGGAAGATTGGATTCCCACAGTCCAAAAATATTAGAGCCATTCAGGTAATTATCTCTGCATTGGAAAAATATTTTCAAGGGATTTTCGCTAAAGGTGAGGTCTTTTATCTGGAAGTCCCTATTCGCTAGAGGCAGATAGTCTAAATCTTTTTGGGGAGCATTTAGGGGTGCAACAGTCAAAGCCACAGGGGTTTCCATTTCTGGTTCTTGTGGATTCAGAAAGGAATTTAGGTTTTCAGTGGAAAATGGGAAAAATGTACAGGTCTGGGAGCTTATATGATAAAACAAAGACTGAATTATACTCTATTTTAATCTTTTTATGTGGAATTGGAGTATAAAATTGAGACTTGCAGGGTTTCGGTGGAAATTGGATAAATACCTGTGAATAATGTGAAAACAGATGTAGGCAATGGTTGACAAGTTCTGCACTGGTTTGGCTGCAAATTTCTTAGCAAGGTGGTGGTTGGAAATCGTCAACAGTTGACTTTGACATTCTTTGCATGGGAACTCTGGTCGCAGTATAGAATGATGAAAATGATATTTGTTTTTTTTATTAACAAAGTAGAGGTTGGCGGGGATTTTTGTCATTTGGGCGAATGGCGTGTGTGGGAAACAACATTTTGTTGTATGCGGAGGGCGGTAAGCGGTATGATATCACACCGCTTTTGGGGACGGGAAGTATTTAGCCAGGAGCCAGTGATTCCATAGATTTCGCGACGCGTGGCTGGGCACTATCCACAAAACCGCTCCTCGATTGCATGCTATCGTTCGGTCGTGGAGGGCCATGCGAAATGCACGACGGTCTTTGGATGTGAGGTGCTTAATCAAACGGTTATCGGGGAGGTGAGGTGACGGGCGTCTAATGAGGGTGGGCCCAATACAATCAAAGGTTATTTAATTATATCGGGAGCAACATGATTGGTTGAGAAAGTTATTAATTAACCGTGGGGGTTAGTTAATCCTTATTAAATTTAATGTTATATTATGTTTATATTTTAACCAAGGGGCAGGATATGTAAAACTTGGGGATTTTTTATAGTTATAGTAATACGGGAATGGGTAGATGTTATAGGGGAGTTAAATAATATAAGTTAAAATTTAATATGTGATAATGAATGAAAAAAGCGCTAAGTATAAAACATTAGGATTGTGTATTTAACTTAGGCTTAAACGAAAAGGGTTTTTATGGGATATTGTGCAATTTTCCTAAGTAAAATAGGATTTTACTTAGGAAAATACTTATGGAAATAAATGAATGACTTATGAATGGTTTTAAGTACTTAGGATTTTTAAATTACTGGGCCGAGGGTCCGGTCCCTCCAGAAGTCAGAGAAATGCTCTGAGCCCTTCTAATTTTCAATGCCTTAGTACTTAGGGGAAACTAGTGAAATTTTTAGGGAAAAATGAGAAGGGAAGTTAATCATTTAACCTTGTTTTGCTTGAAATTCCTCCAGTGTAATGTCTGCCTTGCACTTGTGATGAAAGTAAATATTAACACATTTAAAGTCATTATCCATCACATGTAATTCTACAACATCATCTACCTACCCTACCTACTTTAACCTAGAATTTTTCTTCTTTATTAGGGTGCACTTAGACTGGAAAACCCTTATCACACTTTCTTTTCTTTTACATGTAGAAATCTTTCTAAGTCTAACCTTATTACATCCAAGGGCTCAGATTAAGCTGTTGAGCTCATTTTATTTACTCTACCTATCTACTTATCTTCCAATATTAGAAAGTTTGGTCAGATTTTATTCTCTATCTCTAAAACATAAAATTCAAACATGAACTAGGCAAACTTAAGTTGTTTGATTGTTCACCAATTGTGGCATAAGTTACAAGTTGCACACAATTTTTTTATTACATAAGAGCAAAAAGTAGTGGCATTTAGACTTGCACACTTTCCTTGGCCTTTCCTTTGGTGGGGTTCATTTTCTTTCCCTTTTTGGCCATTTTATTCTTTTCACCCTTTGATTTTTCTTTTAGGGTATACCCTCTTTACATTTTTTAAATTTTTTTTTTTTTTTGACAATATGGAAAACCTTTGTAACAAGGAAAGGTATGAACATATTACATAGCCCATCAAGTCAATCATGATATATGACACCTATTGGTATAGGAGCATAACACTGGCTCCACTTGGGGATGGCTTTCTGGGAAAAAAGTTAAGAGCAGCAGATCCAGTTGTCCTCAGAATTATTTGGGTGAACTATGGAAACATGTTATCACCCGGGGTTTTCCTAGAAGTTGTGTAGAGGAAATTATCCATTATGCCAGGGGTAACCACAAACCAACCTTTTGGGAATGAGAATCTAGCCAATCTGCATCCAGAGAGGGCTCTCTCTTTATAATTTATCTTTGTTTTTGAATGATTTTAGGCTAGTTATAGATTCGAAATTTGTTTTGGGAAAATGGTGGAATCCACAAACTAAGGGCAAGGTTGAGAGCTTTCAGTCCATTGGGCTATGGAATCAAAGGATGGCTTTACTGGATTTCTTTTCTAAACACAAGATGGTATTACGGGAGACAGATAGCCTAAATGAGAGAACAATCCTTAAAATTTAAAGTGGATGGTCTTGAAGGAATGAAAAGCGCTTAAGAATCTTTCACCATATTCAAGAGAAAGAGGAGAAATGACTACAAACAAAGAGGAATGAAGGATTCTTTGTTACAGTAATCAACAATGTTTAAATCAGCAAAACATGAGCAATTAAGAATTCATGCTTATAACTAATCCAGAAGAAAACATCAAGAATAATCACATTTGAAGACAGAGTACAATTAAGCAAATTCTGTTTCAATCTTTTATGTAAACTATTCAGAAACGGATATGATGATAGCATAAACTAATATAAAATTTAAACACAAGGGTTGGAAAACTTATTGAACTGAAGTCCAACACATGAATCACAACAAGTCAGGTGCTTAAAGCGTCATCCGAGTAAACCACAAGTAAATTTGTCAAAAGCTTTTTATTACTGAAAACCTCAAAGTTACATGATGGCAATAGAATCCACCCCAAATGCTTCCAAGAGTGGAGTATTTATACAAATTCTAAACTAAAATATCTTGAAACAAATATCAAAATTGGTTCACAAATCTCTCCAACTATTTACATAAATAGAACTTAAGTAAATGACACTCAAACTAAGGCATCTATTTGGCACTATTTTGTATGGATAGGTGATGACAAAGAGGAGAATTCAAATTTTCTCCAACTCTTAGTTGATGATGAGGCATCAAAGTCACTAACTGCTTCCTTTCTTTGTCGATCTGCTCCAACAATTCTACTGCAAACTTAGGGTCCAATGATATCTTAATGTTTCTCCAATCAACAAACTAGATATGTATAAAAATTAGAAAGAGGTTATTGTGGATTAATGTTGGTGAGATAAAAAAATCTTTCAGTTTCCCAAAATTCCTCTCCAGCTGTACACATAATATTCCTACGTAAAAAATAGTGTAAAGCAGAGATTCTGATCGAAAAATAGCCTGTAAAGATGTGCATGTATCTCTCATTCTGAAATCACTGTGAAAAAAGTGAGATAGGTTTTTGTATATATGTCACTTAGGAACCAAAACCTCTTTCATTTTTATATGATGTATTACGGATTGGCCACAATATTCTCTGCAAAATGATGACTTAACTGGCATTTTCTGCAAAAAACGCTTTCCAACATTGTTTAATATTTCCAAAACCATAATAGCTGTTAGAAAAGTGAGAGAGGTTTTTGTAGATGGTCCTCTTAATAACATAAACCTCCTTCAGTTTTGAAAAATTCATCTTGGATTGATCGTAATAGTTTCTGAAAAACAATGACTAAAGAATGAAATTTCTGCAAAAATGTTCCATCTTGTTATGTTTTTCCATCTTTTTACTTTTTTGCTCTTTTGACTGTTTTACTTTCACTTTAGACAAAATTCACTATTGGTGAAAGTATTCTCATATATTTTTACCATTTTACTGCCTTTTGTATTTACTTTTACTATTTACCTTTGACTGCTCTGTAACTTCATTTTAACTTTCACTCTGACTTTTACCTGATACACTTTAACCACTGATACTCTCTAACTGTTATGCTTTTACTATCCCTGTAAATTCTCATTTCACTTTTACCATTCAATGTGCACATTTCATCATTCTAATCTCTCTCTGACTTTGCATACAAACTGTTTGTTGAATGAAGATATTGAATTAAAATCTGAGAATTTGGAGCAAACAATTTTGTCAACTAGTATTGAAATTGTTGGTCCAAATCCCATGTCCCAGTATTAACACCTTTTAGACGAGCGGTTCTTTAACAGATAACAGGCAATGGCGGGACTGCTCTTCAACACGAGCTGAAGGGAATCTTGAGTAAATTGGTGACAACGAAAGAGGGCTGAAAATGTGTGTGGCGCGTTTTGTCGTTTCAGAATAATGAAAATGAAAAAAAACACGAAAAATGGCTTTATTCGCAAGTTTAAGGTATTTTTATTTTTTCGAGGTGATGACGTCATCGACGTACGGGCTGACGTATGCAAGGTTGGGCGGTAAGCGGTAAGTGGTAAGCGGTACTCCCGCACCGCTTTTGGTCGAGGACGGTTTTTAACCGAGGGGCAACGATTCCACAGGTTTCCTGCCACGTGGATGGTTTGACTATTCAAAACCACCCATCCCCCGCGGGTTAAAAAACTTACATGGGATGGGCAGCGGGATCAATGCAGGCCGTTGATCTGTGGGAGGCTGATCCAACGGCGGAGGAGATGGAAAGGTAACGGGATGGTTATTGCGCGGGCCCGGCGGGATTCAAATGTGTTTAACTTTTATTTAATCGCCCCGGGAAGATTTTGATTGGTAAGTGAAAGGCTATTAATTAGTTCAAATAACTAATTAATCCCATATGCAAAAGTAAAGGGTCGCGGCGGAGTTGGCTTAAGCGGAATGCCACGTGGACGGACCACGGTGGCGCAAAACTTTCGCAAATTTTTATTGATGTTTTTGGTATTAAACACACATATTGTATGTCTAAAGTTTTTATATATATTTTTTATTATATGATGAATTAATTAATACAATTATTTCACCATAGGGGCGGGATTTATATTATAAGGATATATTTAACCAAAGGGTTTATAAAAAGGGGGGTTTTTACTGAATTTTAGGGAGATAAATACTTTGGTTAAAACATTATAATAAAGGGGTTTTTGGGGTATATATAAACAAAGGAATTATATACTTAGGATAGGGTATTTCACTAGGGATTTAGTAAATAGAGTTAAATGTTAATATGGCAAAGGACAAGGAAACTCAAAATATTTTTGCACATCTAAGAAAGTGATAACTTCTGAAGTAAATTGCAATATCTTATCTTCAACACTTAAACTTAGAATAGCAAGTTATCTTGAGGGATTTTTATGAAATTTTGTATGAGTTTCCTAAGTAAAATGGGATTTTACTTAGGAAAAAATTGAAGGTGAATGATTATAATGATGAATTATCTCAAGTACTTAGGTCTTTTTGATCACTAGGCCGAGGGTCCGGTCCCTCCAGAAGTCAAGGAAATGCCTTGAGCCCCTTTGATCTCCAACTACCTTAGTACTTTGGGGGGGAAATTAGTAAAGCTTTTGAGGGGAAAGTGATGAGGGAAGTTAATGAGTCTGACTTTGCTTGCTGTGATTTTCCAATGTATTTCCTGCTTTAGTAATTGTGATGAAAGTAAAGGATCAAAAACATGTAGCAGCATCATTCATCAGATAACACTTTGCAGCACCATCTACCTACCCTATCTACTTAACACTACCATTTTCTCTTCTTTATTAGGGTGCATTTAGACTTGCAAACCCTTTTCAACCTTTTCTTTTTTACATGATAAATCTATCTATTTCTACCCTTATTACATCCAGGGGCTCAGATTAAACTGTTGAGCACCTCTTATTAACTCTACCTATCTACTTATCTGCCAAGATTAAACTGTTTGGTCAGATATTTATTCTCTATTCTATAACATGAAATTGAAATATGAGTAAGTCAAGTTTAAACAGTTTGACTTATTCATGAATTGTGGCAAAGGTTTGACAAGCTGCACACAATTGCTTATTTACAAAAATGAAATAGTAGTGGCATTTGGATTTGCACACTTTCCTTGGTCTATTTTTTGCTTGGGGTTCATTTCTTTCACTTTTTTGACCATTTTATTCTTTTTACCCTTTGATCTTTCTTTTAGGGTATACCCTCTTTACATTTTTTAACTTTTTGATTTTTTGGTTTTTTCCAAGAATATGGAACACCTTTGCTCAAGAAAGAAGGTTTGAACATATTCCATAATTCAATCAAGACAATCATGAAAGATGAAACCTATTGGTATAGGAGACTAACACTGGCTCCACTTGTGGATGGCTTTTCCTTGTGGAAAGTCAAGAACAGCAGGTCAGATGCCTCAACATGTCTTCAAACTGAACTATGTAATCTCCTTCTTCTGGTAGCTTTATTGTACATATTATAGTGCAACTTCTGAAGCTTAGGGCCTTCAATTCGGGCTTCAACTTCAGCAATTCACCATCCATTCAAAACTTAAAACTTTGTTTCCCAGTTGGAAATCTTCTGCCTTGTTCCAATCCCAAACATGCATTTGCTGTGGTTGAAAATCTTGAATTGAATATAGTCCTTTTTCTGCAACCTGAAATCTGATCTAAAACAGCACACAAAAAATTTTCAAACCAACTTAATGAAAAACTAGCTGAAAATTGAAAACTAAAAAAATGCTCAAAATTATGAGCTTATTAGCACTCATTTTCCTACTCTAATCTACTAAAAAACTTATTAAATCAGGTAATACAAAAATGCCAATGAAGCCAATCAAGTAGCTGTAAAAATAAATGGATAACTTGATTGCTTGTGATCAAAATTGAAAGTATGTTATGATCATGTGCCTTTATAATAAATGATATGATGTGTAAAGGCCACTTTTGATGTATTTGATCCTCATAGATAAAACATGTTTGCAGATTTGAGGTAAAAATATTCTCCATATAATTCGCTATAGGATCATTAAAAGCATGATGTATGTTATTTACTTATAGGCCTTCAACGACTAATTGTTCAATTGAATTATGAATATTAGACCATGAACTTATTTCTTCAGTCTTGTGTTTGAAAGAATAATCATCTTCAATATGCAAGTCAAAAGATAGTACAATTTCCTCTTGCTTTGGAGAAGGAAGATTTTCAAAGAATTCTTTAGGATTTCGGAAATTGTATGACTCAATTTGAAAATGCAAAAGTTTGATTTCATTTTCATAATTTTCGCAAATTATATCAAGAAGCCATTTTTTAACTTGAGGAGAACATTTTCTTGATTTAAAAAGAAGAAATAAATCTCTTAGAAAATCCTCATCAAACTGAAGTTTTGATAACTCATCCCTGAATTCATTTAAAATTTCATCAAATGAAAGATTTTCCACAAACCCTGTCATCCAGTATCACTATTAATGCTTTGGAATATGGATTATTTGGTTGTGGAATTGCTCTGAAACTTGAAGTTGTAGACCTCTGATCAACAGTGTCTTGATTGGAAAATGATATCAAAAGAGTCAGAAGAATGATGCTCAAATATGCATGGAGATTTTATATTTACAATTTTCAAAAGAGATAAATTAAAAACTACTCTAAGATCTTCTCTAAAATACAATATACATTGGAAAACTCTATCAATTTAGAAAGAACATAATGTCTTGGATAACAATCCAAGTTGAAAGCTTGATCTTTCCATATTGTTCTTTGAGGTTCATTCCTCCAGTGGAGTCTTGATTCTGAAATTGATTTGGAGTCGCCAGGTGGATGATTTTAACCTTTGTGTGTCTGATCCCTGTCCACCATCATAGATCAGATCTAAACCTGTAAAACAATTCTGAAGAAAAATTTAGTTCTTCAGGAAACCAAATTTTGAATATTTTATGATTATTTTAATTTTTTTTATGAATTTTCAAAACAACTTCTATGATTTCTTTAAGAAATTTAAGATTTTTAATTAAAATTTTCTCAAAGATTTATTAAACTAGAGAGTCTGATTGAATGTTTGAAACTAAGTTTCAATGTATAAGCTAAATCAGAGATAGACTGAAGCAGCTTTTATTTACTTTTGCATTTGCAGAGCAAAAGCAATTTCAAAGGCTACCTGGCTGATCTTCAGACTCTGTCTATAGCTTATATTTGAACAATACTAACAAGTAAAATTGATTCAGATTCCCCAGTATGGTCGCCACTATGTTATCACTCAGGTTTTCCTAGAAGTTGTGTAAGAGGAAAGTATACCCGAGGTAACCACAAACCAACCTTTTAGATGCAGAATCTAGCCAATCTGCATCCAGAGAGAGCTCTCTCTTTATGATTTATCTTTGTTCTTGGAAGGTTTTAGGCTAGTTATAGATTCAAAGTTTGTTTTGGGAAAATGGTGGAATCCACAAACTAAGGGCAATGTTGAGGGCTTTCAGTCCATTGGGCTATGGAGTCTAAGGATGGCTTTACTGGATTTCTTTTCTAAACACAAGATGGTATTACAGGGCAAGATAGCTAGACAGAGAACAATCCTTAAAATTTAAAGTGGATGGATGGTCTTGAAAGAATGAAAGGCAGCTAAGAATCTTTCACCATATTCAAGAGAAAGAGGAGAAATGACTACAAACAAAGAGCAATGAAGGATTCTTTGTTACAGTAATCAACAATGTTTAAATCAGCAAAACATGAGCAATTAAGAATTCATGCTTATAACTAATCCAGAAGAAAACATCCCAAGAATAATCACATTTTGAAAGTAGGCCTAATTAAGCAATTCTGCTGTCTTTTTATGTAAACTATTCAGAAACGGATATGATGATAGCATAAACTAATATAAAATTTAAACACAGGGGTTGGAAAACTTATTGAACTGAAGTCCAACACATGAATCCTGCAACAAGTCCAGTGCTTCAAAACGTCATCCAGTAAGCCACAAGTAAATTTGTCCAAAAGCTTTTTATTCAGAAAACCTCAATGTTACAGCAGAGTAATAGAATCCACCCCAAATGCTTCCAAGAGTGGAGTATTTATACAAATTCTAAACTAAAATATCTTGAAACAAATATCAAAATTGGTTCACAAATCTCTCCAACTATTTACATAAATAGAACTAAAGTAAAAGACACTCAAACTATTTGGCACTATTTTTGATGGATAGGTGATGACAAAGAGGAGAATTCGAATTTGATCCAAATCTTAGTTGATGATGAGGCATCCAAGTCACTAACTGCTTCCCTTTTTTGTGAATTCTGCTCCAACAATTCTGCAAACTTGGGGTCCAATGATATCTTCGTATTTCTCAATCCGTAATAGATATGTAAAAAGTGAAAGAGGTTATTGTGGATTAATATGTTGGTGAGATAAAACTCTTTCAGTTTCCCAAAATTCCTCTCCAGCTGTACATAATATTCTCTGTAAAAAATATGTGTAAAACAGAGTTTTACAGAGTCTGAAAAATAGCCTCTAAAGATGTGCATTTATCTCTCATTATGAAATCACTGTGCACAAAGTGAGATAGGTTTTTGTAGATGGGTCCCTTAGGAACAAAAACCTCCTTCAGTTTTGTAAAATGTATTTCTAATTGGCCACAATATTCTCTGCAAAATGATGACTTGACTGTAATTTTCTGCAAAAAGTGCTTTTCAACTTTGTTTAATATTTCCAAAACCATAATAGCTGTTAGAAAAGTGAGAGAGGTTTTTGTAGATGGTACTCTTAAGAAAATAAAACTCCTTCAGTTTTGAAAAATTCATCTTATATTGATCACAATAGTGTCTGCAAAACAATGACTAAAACATGCAATTTCTGCAAAAATGTTCCTTTTTGTTGTGTTTTTCATCTTTTTACTTTTTTGCTCTTTTGAATGTTTTACTTTCACTTTTAGACAAAATTCACTATTGGTGAAATTTATTTTCATCTCTTTTTACCATTTTACTGCCTCTGTAATTACTTTTACTGTTTTACCTTTGACTGCTCTGTAACTTCATTTTAACTTGCACTCTGACTTTTACCTGATACACTTTAACCACTGATACTCTTTAACTGTTATGATTTTCCTATCCCTGTAATTTCTCATTTCAATTTTACCATTCACTGGGAACATTTCATCATTCTAATCCCTCTCTGACTTTGTATACAAACTGTTTGTTGAATGAAGATATTGAATTAAAATCTGAGAATTTGGAGTAAACAATTTTGTCAACTAGTATTGAAATTGTTGGTCCAAATCCATATTCTGATGGTAACCTGCTTTTAGACGGAAACTGGTTCTTTAACAGGTAACAGGCAATGGCGGGACTGTTCTTCAACACGAGCGCAGCGGAATCTTGGAGTAAATTGGTCAATTGCAGTGGAAATTTGAAAATCGCAGCGGGAGCTCTGTCGTTTTCAGAATAATGAAATAACTGAAAAAACACGAAAATTGGCTTTATTCGCAAGTTAAAAGTATTTTTTATTTTTTCGAGGTGATGACGTCATCGACGTACGGGCTGACGTATGCAAGGTTGGGCGGTAAGCGGTAAGCGGTACTCCCGCACCGCTTTTGGTCGAGGACGGTTTTTAACGGAGGGGCAGCGATTCCACAGGTTTCCTGCCACGTGGATGGTTTGACTATTCAAAACCACCCATCCCCCGCGGGTTAAAAAACTTACATGGGATGGGCAGCGGGATCAATGCAAGCCGTTGATCTGCGGGAGGCTGATCCAACGGCGGAGGAGATGGAAAGGTAACGGGATGGTTATTGTGCGGGCCCGGCGGGATTTAAATGCGTTTAACTTTTATTTAATCGCCCCGGGAGGATTTTGATTGGTAAGTGAAAGGCTATTAATTAGTTCAAATAACTAATTAATCCCATATGCAAAAGTAAAGGGTCGCGGCTGAGTTGGCTTAAGCGGAATGCCACGTGGACGGACCACGGTGGCGCAAAACCTTCGCAAATTTTTATTGATGTTTTTGGTATTAAACACACATATTGTATGTCTAAAGTTTTTATATATATTTTTTATTATATGATGAATTAATTAATACAATTATTTCACCATAGGGGCGGGATTTATATTATAAGGATATATTTAACCAAAGGGTTTATAAAAGGGGGGTTTTTACTGAATTTTGGGAAAATAAATACTTTGGTTAAAACATTATAATAAAGGGTTTTTTGGGGTATATATAAAAAGGGAGTTATATACTTAGGAAAGGGTATTTCACTAGGGATTTAGTAAATACAGTTAAATGTTAATATGGCAAAGGACAAGGAAACTCAAAATATCTTTGCACATCTAAGAAAGTGATAACTTGTGAAGTAAATTGCCACATTTTATCTCCAACACTTAAACTTAGAATAGCAAGTTATCTTGAGGGATTTTTATAAAATTTTGTTTGAGTTTCCTAAGTAAAATGAGATTTTACTTAGGAAAAAATTGAAGGTGAATGATTATGATGATGAATTGTCTTAAGTACTTAGGTCTTTTTGATCATTAGGCCGAGGGTCCGGTCCCTCCAGAAGTCAAGGAAATGCCTTGAGCCCCTTTGATCTCCAAATACCTTAGTACTTTGGGGGAAATTAGTAAAACTTTAAGGGAAAAAGTGATGAGGGAAGTTAATGAGTTTTACTTTGCTTGCTGTGATTTTCCAGTATATTTCCTGCTTTAGTACTTGTGATGAAAGTAAAGGATCAAAAACATGTAGCAGCATCATTCATCAGGTAACACTTTGCAGCACCATCTACCTACCCTATCTATTTGACACTACCATTTTCTCCTCTTTATTAGGGTGAATTTAGACTTGCAAACCCTTATCAATCTTTTCTTTTTTCATGATGAATCTATCTATTTCTACCCTTATTACATCCCAGGGCTCAGATTAAACTGTTGAGCACCTTTTATTCACTCTACCTAGCTACTTATCTGCCAAGATTAAACTGTTTGGCTAGATATTTATTCTCTAATCTACAACATGAAATTGAAATATGACTAAGCCAAGTTTAAACAATTTGACTTATTCATGAATTGTGGCAAAAGTTTCACAAGCTGCACACAATTGATTTATTACAACAGAGTAAAAAGTAGTGGCATTTGGATTTGCACACTTTCCTTGGTCTATTTTTTTCTTGGGGTTCATTTCTTTCTCTTTTTTGACCATTTTATTCTTTTTACCCTTTGATCTTTCTTTTAGGGTATACCCTCTTTACATTTTTTAACTTTTTGATTTTTTGGTTTTTTCCAAGAATATGGAACACCTTTGCTCAAGAAAGAAGGTTTGAACATATTCCATAATTCAATCAAGACAATCATGAAAGATGAAACCTATTGGTATAGGAGACTAACAAAATCTTCTTCTGCTTGTTGCTTTATTGTATGTATGACAGTGATACTTCTGAAGCTTAGGGTCTTCTCTTCGGGCTTCAACTCCAACAAGTTACTATCCAATCAAACTGTGACATTACAAAGGATATAGTATGTACATGTTAAAAATCAGGATACATTAATAAGTAGGATCAAAGTAATGTTTCAACATTTGGCCATTAACTGGCCCATCTTCAGTTTCTGTACCATCCAAGTTTTTCAAATAATATGTATTGTTTCCTTGTAAGGCATAGATAATATAAGGTCCTTTCCACAAGAAATCAAACTTCCCATGTTTTCCCTTATCCTCTATGTTATCACTCAGATTTTCCTTGAAGTTATTGGAAGAGGAAAGGGGTCCGAGTTAACCACAAACCAATCTTTTAGGTACAGAATATAGCCAATCTGTACCCAGAGAGGGCTCTCTCTTTAAAATTTAGCTTTTTTTTTAGAAGATATTAGGCTAGTTATGAAGTTCAGGGGTTTTGTTTGAATTTGGGTGGTGGAATTCGATAGCTGAGGGAAATATTGAGTAATTCAGGCCATTGGGCTATGGAGTCAAAAAGTTGGCTTTAATGGATTAAGTTTCTAGACAAAAGATGGTTTTACAGGGCAAGATAATCAAACAGAGAACAATTTTAGATTTAAAGTGAATGGAATGGATTTGAAATGGATGAAAGGCAATTAAGAATATTTCAACACATTCATAAGAGGGAAAATTGAGTGATTACTAACAAAGAGCAATTAAGAATTCTTTATTAAATAATCAAAATGTTTAAACTAGAAAAACAAGAGCAATTAAGAATTCACTGTTTAAAACCAGTTTAGAAGAAAACATTTAAAATAACAATGATTGAAATCAGATTACACTTAAGTACCTTCTGATTTATTCCTTTTCATTAGTCATTCAGAAATGAAACACAGTGATATAATAAATAGATATAAAACTTTAAACACAAGGGAAGGATGACTTATTGATCCGTAGTTTGACACATGAATCCTGCAAAAAGTCTTTCGTTTCAATTCATCATCCAGCTTAGCCACAAAGAAATTTCTCCAATAGCACTTTATTCCAAAATTTTCAATGTTATAGCAAAGTCTAAGAATCCACCCTCAATACTCTGATTGAGGGAGTATTTATACAAAAAGTTACAAAAAATATCTCATAACAACTTGAGATATTATCTAGGATGACTCACAAGTAAATTACAATAAAATAGAGATAGATGGTCTCGTAGATAAGAAAGAATGATAACTGATGTTGTGCTGTTTCCTTTTTTTAAGAATGTGCTGGAGGCAGGCCCTATGCTTTGGCTCATTGCTGTCTTCTTCAGTAATTCTGTGCTGGCTGGTCCGTTTAACTGATACTCTTTGACTGCTCTGATAAACTTTGACCCTTATTCATCCTTTTATCCTTCTTTATTATGAATAACTGTAGTATATGATAAAAAATCCAGGTAAGAATAATTTTTACAAAAGTTCCAACATTCCCTCCCACCATTGAGGCTCGGGTATTTTGGTCCTTTGAAGTTTTCTGAGAGTTTCATCAGCCTCAGTTTATTTGTAGAAAGTAGGCTGAACTGGGAATATATGCTTTACTTCATGTTCAAGATAAAATATATTTTCTAATCTGTCATGAAGGTTTTTTCCTGTAGGCAATGCTGCTGTTGATGAACTGGTTGAAGAACTAGCCTGATTGTCAGCATATTTGTCCAATTTTTCAACATAACTATCAAGGCCTATTAGCTTATCTTCTGCAACTATAGGACTGGGAAATCCTCTATTTAACAAAATATTCAATCTTTCTCTGAAGGCAATGATTTCTTCTTGCATATCTGAGCATCTTCGTTCTAAATTCTGTACCAAAGTTCTTTTGGTAAAAACTCTTTTAATCTCCAAGATTGCTCCTGTTCTATCCTGAATACCAATTTCTTCAAGTTCATGTTTATTCTGAGTATTCAAAAAATGAATAAGTCTATTGGCTTCGCCTGGAATGTTTCCCAATTCTTCTCTTGCTCTTTGAATTTCTTCCACAACCAATTTAACTAAGTCATTCTATTCATACATTATTTGAATGGAGGACCAGACATCTTTTATTGATTGAATGATGTTGTCCCAAAGAATTTCATTTATTTCTCTTAAAGGTCTCTCCAATGTGAGATCCTTTTCCAATGCTCTGATTGTTTTTTCTAATTTGTTCACTTCTCTTGTTTTATCATCAACACTCATTTTTGAAAGATCATATTTGTGTTCTAGAGTGGCCAATTGTTCCTTTGTTTTGAAGAGCTCTATGGCCTGAAGTTTCATTTCTTCCATTGACTTTGTTAACTCTTCAGTGTTCAAATTTGAAGT
>CM076584.1:345842002-346176759 GCA_034641835.2 Pinus albicaulis | reverse complement strand
CCTCCACCAAATTCAGCAGGAATTATGGCTTGTTTTGGACCTTTAATTCTCCCCGATCATCTTTTTGATCTACCACAAGGATATGGCCAAATAATTCCCCTCTTCAATGAAAAATCTGAAATCACTTCCTGTTAGCACATGGACAAAATCACAACCTTCATAGATCTTGCAGAGTTAGATGCAGATGATGCTAAGATGCAAATTATTGCACAAAGTTTTTCTGGTGAAGTCAAAAAAAAATTCTATTCCCTAGTAGCTAATTATATTAGGACTCCCACTAAACTAAATGATGCTCTCTTAGCCAGGTGGGATGAGAAGAAAAACCCCTTACAAATCCTTGCTGAGTATGACTCCCTGAGGCACAATCCTAATGAATATGTTCCTAAGTATAATTCCCGATACCTCAGAATCTATAACTCCATCCAAAATGAAATGAAAACACCTCCTAGTTTGGCTGTCTTGTGTTATCTAATTCTTTTGATGCATACATGGCCTACTTATTGAGAGAGATAAATCCCATTACTCTAGAAAAAATGATCCGAAATTTAGTGAGTGGTTAGGCCAACCACTTGATTAAGAAGTCAAAAATCAAAACTGACTTCTTAAAGAGGAACCTTCCACGTCATATGATACTAAATTTGATGCCCTTCTTAGGACCATGGAAAGGATGGTCAATAAAATTTCTATTTCAAATAGACAAACAGAGCCACAAATGAGAAATCCAAACTTTCGAGGCCAACAACAATAGTCTCAGTTTAGGATAAATCAAAGAGAGAAAAGAGCTCTTGAAACATAGTAACAACATAAAATTCAGATACCACTACAACAGAACTATGCTCAGAGTGATGAAGAGGAAGAACCAACAGTAGAGGAAAATCTTATTTTTTTAGCTCATGGGGAGCCCATATTTCTGACCGAAGAAGAAGAATATGTGGAAAAAACAAGCTTACCAAGTGATAAAGAATTCATATTGGAAAATGATCATGAGTTAGAAGTATAATCTCATGATTATCAGAAAGGATACCAGAATGCATTGAGTTCCTAGCAAAGGTAGTACTCCTTTAGGAGCCATGATGTTCCAATCAATATAGCCTTGAAGAAGACAACTCAACAGAAAGAAGTACCACAGAAGCAAGCTTCTCAAGCCAAAAAAATAAGGGTAAATATATTGTAGCTCCAAATTAGAATAGAAGTAATAAGCCTTCTACAAGTGCACCTGTCAAAGAAATATATATTCAGAGGAAAGAAGCTACACTGAAAGATCATGTTGAGAAAAGGGATATTGTCATAAAAGAGGTAGACAAAACTATACTGTAATATCCCAAAATGGAATAATGCATTGACACACAAACACAATATTTGTAACACAAAAAATTTACATAAATATTATGATCAAAACAGATATAGACAGAATAGGTGAGCTATTTTATTCATTGGATATCGATTACAGTTACAACAGTGTACAAAATAAGGTACTCTAGCCAAAGAGATGGCCTAGAATGACCCTGAAAGCATGCCACAAAAAGAACTGCGTAACTGGTGAGCTACAAGAAGAAATACTATGATGTCCCTTTTGATAATGATGTAAATATAGCTACTGAAAAGGGAAATGTAGATATATGGATCTCAGGAGCTCTGATGATGCCAAGATTAAAGATCTGGGCTCTATGATGGCAACCCAAGATAACCTAGAATGTAAATTCCAGATCTATGAGATTGGAAATTTACCCTCTTGGGGTTTGATCCCTGGTCTGCTGGGTTATGAAGATATAAAGCTAGATCTGATCCAAATATGGCTTAAATATGTTATACAACCATATCTAAGCTTTGAGGGTTGATCCCTCCTCGTGATCTCCAAGCTAGAAGTTTGAGATCTTGTCTCTTCTTCTTCCTCCTTCAAGATGCAACTCCTAAAAAAACAATAGTTGGATAAACTGTGTTGTACAAGAAGGAGAGACTCAATTCCTTCTGAAATATGCTGCAATAAGCTCCAGGATGATGGAAATGGTGATGGCAAGGTGAGGGGATGATCCCTCACAGGATTCCTAGCTGAATTTCTAGAAACTTCCTTCCTCCTCTGGATCTACAATGATGGACTGTGCAATCCTTGATGGGACTCTTGTTGATAGGAGGTCAATAATATTTTGTTCGATGCCAGATCTAAAATAAATCCATAGTAATTCTGATCTTGAAGCTCAAGGTGATAGGAATAATGCTTCACCGATTCTCTTGTTGAAACACTGAAGACAACCTTCTCCTCCCAAACTGATCTTCATAAATTGCGTAATTCCTGAATAAATATGTTCTGCAAAGAGTAATAACACTATGGAACCAATTATTTATGATGAATAGAATCTTAGAATAACCTTTCGAGAGTAGGCACACAAGTCCCCCATTGGTAAGGGTGGGATTCCTGCTCAGGAACACCCTGTACTAAACAACACCGCAGACTTAGCTAAACAACATAAGAGTGCATGGAATGTCAAAATAAAACTCCAAATCTAAAAGGATCACAAATCATAAAACTAAAATCCTTCCTCCAATGTTGCCTTCATCTTCATTCTATATTTTTCGAACCTTCCCATGCCTTGGCCTGCCTCATAACTGCGTTGTACATGTGGACATGGGCCTCCATGTTGACTAGGTTGTCTCTCCATGATATCCATCATGTGTGAATGTAATGATCACCCTCTCCATGATGTGTGCATTAAATACACTACTCCTCCATCATCTCATCATGAATTCTCTATGATCTTAAATTTGATTCCTTCCATGATCTTAGTTGACTGTTTCAACCTCCATGATCTTTCTCACTAGTGAGACATGATCTCCACTCCTTTCACATTAAGTAGCTGCTCCACTACTACATTATGTAGATCTAGATCTGAAATATCCACATACACACATCAAAAGTGGATTTTATTTATCTTTGGGGTTTGTGGGTCCCTCCACCCTCTTATTTACTTAATTAATTAAGTTTATTAAAAACTCTAGTATTCCAATTATCTTGTGGAAAAATTGGGAATATTACAATCCTCCCTGGAAAATGTTGCTTCTCCTCAAGCAACTGAAAAATTGGATGCTAAAGCAAACATCCTCCCTCCAAATGGCATCCTCATGTGGAATACCTCCCCATCTATCACAATGTGTTATGCATGTCCAACTCCAAAGCTGCCTTTCTAGAGTGTCTAGAATGGCCTCCAATTGAAAAATTAGATACCCACCCTCATCAATGAATCTCCAAGCGGAAACCATATGATGACCAAAAATATCCTCTACACATGAGATACATAAGATGAAGTGGTTCATTACCAAAGTGTAAATTCCCAACTCATGAACTATCTCTCCAACCCATGATACATAGAGTAGATTTCATTTATCAATGCTCACATCATTAGCCATGTTGGCCATGTAGGATCCAGAAATCACATCAAAATAGTGAAAAATAAGAAGTATAGACATATGTATGAACATGAACAATGTCAAACCATATTCTCCTAATAACAACCAACGCAACAAAGCCTTCTACTGCCATGCTAGATCATCATGAAAACAAACAAGAGAGCCATACTCTCTCAAAAGAAGCCACCGCAATAGTGCTTCTTGTTTCCATGCCAAAACTTCATTGTACCAAAGGTAGTGGCCATATTCTCTCAAGAGAGGCCACCTTAATAAGGCATCTTGATGCCCCATCACATCATCATCATACCATGTACAATGACCATAATCCCCCAATGGAAGCCAACATTGTAAGGCCTCCTGTTTCCATCCTCTATCATCATCATGCAATGTATGGGGTAAAATAAGTCCATACTCTCCTAATAGTAACCAAAGAAACAAGGATTCTTGTTTCATTCATACATCATGATGATGAAAGTCTTGGAGAAACAATATAGTAATGGACATGTGAAATGTCTCGTCAACATAATACAAAAAAGCCTCATTATGCCACATCATGTGAGAGTTATGCTTTCTCCCAAACCCAAGTACATACATGAACATGAGATACATCCCAAACATAAATACATGTAAAGACATGAGAGATATCCCAAACAAGAGTAAATACATGGACATAAGATGTATCATGAGATGTTCAAACTCTCTCATCAACAACCAAAGTAACCATGCCTTTTTCTTCTGCACTCCTCCAGTGATGTGCAAGGCATGAATCAGAAAAATATGACCCATTGGGTGGTAATCATATGTAATATTCCCAAATGGGAAAAGAAGAAATATAGTTCATAAAATGAAAGAAACAACAAATATTTAACACATGTAACCATGAGACCAATATGGAGTCATAAAATTATGTATTAGAGCAGCAAATCAATACAAAATAGTGAGGCATAAATCATATACAATGAGGAAACAAGCCTCCCATAAGAAATCACTCCCAAATATGAGTTGTTGTTACAATAAAAAATGCCAGAGAGAAACTAAAGCGCACTTATATTAAACATAAATACAGCTGGAGATGATACAATGATATAAAAATACTGATATAGGCCCCAATAGAGTCTAAACATACATATTTGGGCACTAGATCAGCTTTCCAAGACAACCCAAGAGGGTTTCTGGAAAGTGCACCCAATGTGCCAATGTAAGCTGTAGACCTAGGGCTGAAGGTAAGCTGCAACAACAAAAATGAGAATATATGGCTGAAGTTGATGTAGAAACTACAGATCTCCTCCCATAGATCCTCCAGTTGAAAGAATGGCTCCTCCACTGAAGAAATCACCCCTAAAAACAACCACTGCAACCACCCCTGCAACTCCTCCCTAAAATAACGCAGATTTGGGCTGAAACTATGCTTTAGGGGATAAATACTCCTTAGCCTACTACTAGATGGGTCAATAAAGCTCAAGGGGCTTCTTTACAAGCATTCCAATGGATGGAAACCTCCCTCCATTGCAAAACTATCTCTTAAGACACCCGATCTAATTCTCCACTGCTGCACCCTATAACACAATACAATATTGTGCTAAAAATGCGTTGATGAAGAAAGATGTAGCTTGGCCTCAAGCCTGATTGTGGAAATGTAGTGTAATAATCCTCCAAGAGGCCTCTCAAGGAAAGAGATGGGATTCCTTCTCGGGAATACCTTGTGCTAAACATCACTACAAACTCAACTAAACAGTTGAAGAATGCCAAAAGTCTAAACAGACCATATACAAAATAATAAGCCAAAAAAATGCTCAATATGGTTGCCATCCTCTTCCTTATATAAGTTATGAGCTTTCTTACCCTTGGCCCCACTCAATTAGGTCACTACCTCCATGCAATCAATATCCCTCCAAAACTGTGTTATTCCTCATTTAATGTCCACTATTCCATAACAACGCTGTTGATTTGGTCAAATTTGACCTATTCAACATGATCCAACCCTTGTTCATACTCAAAGGTGCTTTATTTAGCTAATTAGAAGGTCTCCTTTGACACTTGAAGTGTTTTTATTGCTGCTAAGGAGATTTATGGGCCTCCCTACCCATTTATTCACCTACCTAGTGACAAAATAATCTATAATACTTCATTTAGCTAAAAGCTAAATTTTAGGAATATTACAGTCCTCCCCTCCAAAATGTTGCTTGTCCTTAAGCAACTGTAAAGGTGGAGAAAAATCCCCCCCTCCTCCTCTTGTGGCCTCCTCATCAATAGTCCCCACCATTGCTTCAGATATTCTACAATAATTTTGTCTCCCAAGGATTCCTCCCAAATGTGCAAGTTTGGCCTTTGGTGGATAAACCCAATAGCCTTCATTATGAGAAAGTGGAAGGTTTATATGGAGGCCTTCTTGTTGTTCAATGGCCTCTTCAAGGTAGGAGTGATGAAAAGAATAGGGGATCTCATTCCCAATGACATAATCCCATCTCCATGCTATCATCCAAATAAAGTGAGCCATTCTTGGTAGCTCATAGAAACAATCACCAATCCCCTGCTTATGCAATGTGTAGGGGCTGCATGGCTGAAATTGAGAGGTAAGTTTGTTCAACTTACACTTTCTTTCTCTCCATTTATGATAAATTTGGAGCTGCTAATCCTATGCCACAATAATATAGTCCTCTTGAATCCAAAAGATACTCAGAATCTCATGATTCCACTCATTTGTTCTAGGAAGACTTCTGGTCCAATCCTTCATGCATATAGTGAATAGAGTTTCATCACCATATGGGCTCCAAACAGAACATGGACTAAGTGTCATATGACATTTGGATTGTGACAATAGTCCCTCAATTGAGACCAGTGTTGTTCTTCTTCTTGATGCCTCCAAGTATGATATGATAATTTTCCATCCAACCACCACCTCATTGTCACAAGCTTCTCAAAAGCTTGAAAATGGTAGAGGACATTAGGTGTTGGATGAATATGATCCAAGAAAAACATATCTTGCCCAAATTCCTCCATAAATTGGTCATCCCCATCACTAAATGTAGTCCCAAAAGGACCATGAAATCCACAAAGAGGTTTTCTCTCTTGTTGGAACAAGGTCTCCTAAGAAGCTGCCAAATTGGTCCATTTTGAATATTTTTTATTATATTTAGTCTAGCTCAAGGGTTTTGGGGTGGGTCAAAGCCTCGAATGCATTGTAATGGGTAAAAGGGTAAACCAAGGGTCCAAAAACCACGGTTTTCAAACCATAGGAAATTCTAGGCTAGATTGTTATAAATAGAGGAGCATTTTGTATTGTAAAGGACAAGAAATGATAAGCTATTGATGCGATTTGTGCTTTAAGCTATCTGTTTGGATTTTGGGGAAAGGACTCTTGCTAGCTATGTGTGCAGAGATCCAAGTCCAGCTGTGTGCGGACCCTGCTGCTGTGTGCGCAGGTTGGGAAGGGGATTGTAAGGAAGAATTGATGAATGAATGAATAAGAACAATTGATAGAGAATTGAATCTATGCATAATCTTGTGCGAATTGTCAGTAATTTTTGTATTGTGAATTTTCTATCTTTAATCTGCGAAGATCTGTGTAAGTGTGTTTTTGGATCTGGATCTATTATGTTCTGTTTATGTAATGTTGTTTTGTTGTCGTAAAAGCATATAATTATAGATCTAGCACAGAGACCTACTTAACCCTGTGCAGAACAAGGTAATATAGGAATTACGAGACCTAGCGCAGCTTTGCTTGCCTTACCCATCATTTCTCAGGGTGCAGAAACCTAGTTCCAGCACCCACCCATACTACTTCAGGAGAGACTTTGACTTGCGCAAGCAGGTCACTGCCGAAAGGGCCAGTAGTATAGGGGTTTGTTGGCGAACCTTGCACACCAAACCTGGGTTAGGACCCCTCGAGCCAACAAATGGTTCCGTTACCAGGACACGAAGATGTTTGAGAAAGGGATCGGGTAATGACATTAGAGATCTAATGCATAGGTGAATGAGCGCTACTCTAGGTGAAAGTACAACACGGAGCGGTAAGTACTATCGAACCGGTCAAGTGGAGGATCGCTCTACTCATAGCTCACTGAGAAGAGAACCTACGCAAGGTCCGTTAGTTTACCCGACATCAGGCCTTCGGGAAAATAAACCAGAGGAAAACATGGCAGTACAATTAAAATTACCTACCTTTAAAGGCACAGCCGATGAGGACATGGAGTGGTTTTGGTTCGTGGCCAACTCGGTGTGGACTGCGTAGGGGGTGGTAAGCGATACTACGAAAAGAGCCTAGATATCCCTAGCCTTCGAAGAAAGGGTGTTGGACTAGTATATGCAGTACATATCTCAAAATGGGAGTGCATCGCTTCAAGATGTTAAGGACGCCCTAAAACAACAATTCCGAAAGCTGTAATCTTACTCTCAGTTGGTAGCAGAAGTAAAAGACTTCAAGTAAGGTGTTTCTGAGTTGGTGTGGGAGGCCGATCAACAATTAAAGAAAGCAATCATGAAAGGAGGGTTCAAGTACGATGACAGACAGCACACGGAATGGTTCATTGCTATGTTGCTACCTCACTTACGCATACCAATGAGCCACCAGACCTTTGAATCGTAGGAAAAATCCTAGGAAGCTACCATGAAACTCGAAGCCATGCCTAAGGATAACACGTTGGGGGTAGTGCAGCAAATTCAAGAATAGCTCAGAGCCATGCATATGGAAATCCAGAGCTTGTGGACAGAACGAGGAAAAGGAGTTAGCACAAACCTCTAGTGCATATGATGTCGGGTGTCTGGCCATACTAAGGACCAGTTTCCTCTATTGGAAAATTACCTATAGGCAGGGGGACCTAGTCTGCTTCGACCCGAGTCCGGCAGATCTGTGCTCTGGTGCGATGACTACTGGGTAGCGGGACTACATGATATGGCCCAGTGCCCTTGGCTAAGTATGGGTGAAATGAAGTAACAATGGTGCAGGTTCTATCGATCGGTAGGGCACGATGAGAAGAATTGTCGCACATATGACTTATTGGTAGATCGAGGAAACCTCTATAGGGTACAATCAGACCCTGCATCGCCGAGAGCTCCCGTGACTTTTGGTGGCTCCCCCGCGAGGGGCAGAGGGGGCCGGGGAGGAAGCGCAGGACGAGGATGGGGCCAGTTGATCTGCTATAACTACGGAGAGGTAGGGCACTTCGCCAGGGACTACCTGAACCCCACCAGGAAATCCTATAAATATTGCTGACAGCTGGACCATGAGATCAAAGACTGCCCGATCTTGATAACAAAAATATAGGACAAACAACCTACCCCTATGAAAAATGTGAAAAGAGTTGAAACCGAGCTGAGGAATGCAAACCCGAGTGTAAAAGTCATGATGCGTAGCAGTACGGTCACTTAGGGAACAAAGGAAGAGCTTGCCTCTAAGAAGGGAACAAATCCCAAGGAACAAGAGCCGCTGGAAGCCCCTGCGCAGCTGCCAATGCACCTCCAAAAAGAGGAAGAGGTTGAACCCTTTCTAAGGGCATGTCTGAAACTACTGCGTGACCCAGGGGCTGTAGAAAATCTTCAAGTATTACTGCATGACTGCGCAGCCCTGCCCAACACCATTGTTGAGATTAAGGAAGTACACAAATTACACAGCTATAAGAAATGCACCGGGAGGGAAATGCGGTTGAATATGCAGATTGAGACTATGAGATAGATCAAGTTATCCTCGATCTTGGATCGGATGTGAACGTCTTACCAAAAAAGACATGGCAATGAATGGGAGAATCAAAGTTAAACTATTCCACCATCGAGCTGTGCATGGAAAATCAACAGAAGATAATCCCTCTGGGAAGGTTGCCGAACGTCATGGTAGATATCGCAGGAGTAAAGGTCCTAGCTAACTTTGAAGTACAGAAATTGTGGAAGATGCGGATCCCTACCCTGCACTTCTAGGACTGGACTGGGCTATAGAAGTGGGGGGTATCATCAATCTGAAGAAACGTAGCATGGTATTTGAGAAAAATGGTACACGCATAATAGTACGGCTAGATCCCGCTGAGGGTGGGAAGTATACGGATCTGGCCTATGAAGAGGACGAACTAGATCACATCTACAAGGTGACGGTGCAGGACGAAGACCGGGGTAACCCTACAACAGACAGATTACTCTGTTGGGAGAGGGACAGGAGTACTTTTCTGACCTTGATGAAGAATTGGAGAGTTGGCAGACCCGAATGCATGATGTCTCGGCACTACGATGCCCTCAGGCCGCAAAGACCCTCTACTGCATTACTGCAGAGGTAAGAGACCTTCCCCACTTTGATGGGTCTAGTAATGTCCAGGAATTTCTAAGAACATTGGAAGCTAGGGTGCCAAAATAATGGTGGCTCTGGGCCCTCAATCTGGCTCTACATGGGACACCTGCACGATGGTGGGATACCCACAAGAAAGCACTTACGAACTGGGAAACATGTCAAGATAGGATGATTCTGCGGTTCTCACCTCTAGTTGACATGCGCACCAAGATATTCCTTGGACCCGGGGATCCCCGCTCGCATCTACATGCTTGGACAACCAAATGGTCCGATCAGACCCCAGAAGAATGGATCCATCTATTTGTGCATGCCTTGGGCCCTATCCCTGCTTCTTGGTACTTAGATGCAGAGTTACACCAGCATACCCACCACTAGGAAGTGTTAAAATAAGACTTTATCAGAACGTTCGTGCTAATTGGGGGAACGGAGATGCTCGATGAAACTCTGCAGGACATCGATGTGTTTATATTTAAGAAGCCTCACCCCTACACCGCACTAGCAGCCTTGACATGGGAAGCCCAGATGCAAGACATAGTCAAATTCCGGAGCTTGGCGATTAACGAAGAAGATGATAATCCGTGAAATATCTTTATTCTGGAATCTGAAGGAGAACGTACCGTTATCAGACTGTCGCTACAGAATATATATGTAACGCAACCCCTCAAGCTGCGTGAAGTTAATATTGGAATAGAAGAACACCCTTAGCTGGCTAAAATTGGGGACTATTGGGATGAAGGAACCATAGGAAAAATTGCATAACTTCTTATGGAGTATCAGGACTTATTTCTGACAAAGTTTTCTGAGCTCAAGGGAATGACTGGGGACCTAGGCATTATGTACATCACTCTAAAATCTGAGGCACGTCCCGTCAAGCAACGGCCTTACCGGATAAATCCTAAATATAAGAAAAAGGTCAAAGAAGAGCTGGACAGAATGCTTACCGCAGGTATCATTGAACCAGTTGAACAATCAAATTGGGTAAGTCCAATGGTCATCCAGAAGAAGAAGAAAAAGGGGGAAATACGCATTTGTGTGGATCTACGCAAGTTAAATGATGCTTGCGTCCATGACCCCTTCCCTACACCCTTCTCCGATGAAATTCTTGATAGCATGGGTAGCCAGGAGTCCTATTTCTTCATCGATGGGTTCTCCAGATACCACCAAATCAGAATTACACCTAAAGATCACAGTAAGACTACCTTTGTGACTGAATGGGGTTCCTTCCAGTATATGGTCATGCCCTTTGGCCTCAATAACGCACCATCTATATTTTCAAGGGTCGTAGTGGCTATGTTCAAGGAGTTTATTCATAAGTTCATGGAGGTTTACTTTGATGACTGGACGGTCTTTGGCCTGGTAAAATAGCACGTCTCTAACCTGCGATTAATTTTGGATGCATGCCGGAATCACCAGATCTCCTTGAATATCAGAAAGTGCATCTTTTGTGTACCATTTTGGATCTTTCTTGGACACATAGTCTGTCGGCAAGGATTGATGGTTGATCCTACGAAGATAATCATAATTATCAACCTCGTAGCCCCCACAATGGAAAAATAGTTGTGTTCTATTCTCGGCCACACGGCCTATTACACGAAATTGATTCAAGGGTATGCTTTGATCATAGCACCCATGGAACAGCTACTAAAAAAAGATGTCTCTTTTTTCTGGAATGACGAATGTCAGAAGAGCTTCGAACTGCTCAAATACAAGATGATCTCTGCACCCATACTGATATTTCCTGACTGGTCAAAGGAATTTCATGTCCATGTGGATGCGTCAGGCATCGCCCTGGGCACGGTTCTCACCCAACCTGGAGAAGGAGATATTGATCACCTGGTTGCCTTTGCGAGTCAAAAAATCTCAAGCGCTGAACGGAACTACTCTACCACTGAGCACAAAGGACTGGCTATGGTATACACATTACAAAAATATCGACACTATCTACTAGGTGGCCTTTTTAAGATGTTCACTGATCATTTGGCTTTGAAATGCTTGGTCAAAAAGCCTGTGTTGGGGGGGAAGATTTGCTGCTAGATGTTTCTATTCCAGGAATATGATTTTGAGATCATTTTTAAGCCTGGGAAGTTGAATGCAGGCCCAGATCATCTGTCTCGCATCGAAACAGAGGAAGAACCTACTAACTTGGACGAGGGCTTACCCGTTGCGCAGCTGTTCACCATTAAGGTGGTTGATGATCACTTTGCTAATATCATTGAGTTTCTTACTACGGGCATGGCCCCTGCAGAATATTCAGTGCAACAGAAGAAGGATTTGGTTACCCAGGCTGCGGACTTTAATATCATCGCCGGTCAGTTATACAAGCTAGACGTAGATGAAATACTATGCAAGTATGTATTGGAACATGAACGGTCCACCATTTTAGCAGAAGCACACGACGAAGTCGCAGGAGGCCACTACGCAAGACGAGCTACGGCACAAAAGATCTTGAGAGCTGGATTATGGTGGCCTACCCTGCATCGGGACTCTTACACCTATTGCAGATCGTGTGATACATGCTAGCGAACTGGACGACCCTCACGCCGAGATGAAATTCCATTACAGCCTCAAGTGGCTTTACAGGCTTTTGAAAAATGGGCCATTGACTTTATAGGACCCATCAACCCACTAGGCAAGAAAACAGGTGCACGCTACATTATCACTGCCACTGACTATGTCACTCGATGGGCTGAGGCACAAGCAGTGAAAGATTGTACTGCGGATACTGTTGCACAATTCATCTTTGAGTAGATTCTGACCAGGTTTGGCTGCCCAAAGATCCTAATGAGTGACAGAGATACGCACTTTGTTAACCAAACAATTCAAGCTTTGAATGAGGAATTCCAGATCCACCATGTGAAGAGTACACCATATCATCCCCAGGAAAATGGGGCAGTTGAAGCTTTTAACAAAATTTTGGAACAAGCATTAACTAAGGTTTGCAATGTTGATCGCAGTGACTAGGATGTTCGCATCCCCTCGGTTCTATGGGCCTACTGAACGACCTGCAAGAAGCTGACAGGTAGGACCCCCTTTCGAATGGTCTATGGCAAGGAGGCCATTATGCCCATAGAATACATTGTTCCTAGCTTACGCATCACAACATTCACAAATATGGCAGACCCAGATATCATAGAGGAGCGTCTTATGCAACTGGTGGCTTTGGAGGAGGATCGGTTTATTGCTAATTTCCACCAATAGGTTCATAAGTCTCGCGATAAATCCTGGCATGATCGACATATTCACCAAAATAAATTTGTTGAAGGTGATCTCATAATTTTATATGATAGCCAATTTGCGAAACATCCAGGGAAATTCCGGCAGCACTGGCTTGGTCCCTACACAATTAAGGAGATCACGAATGGAAGAGCAGTCTAGCTAGCTACCCTACATGGTGACCTTGTTCTTGGCTTTGTCAATGGAAGTCGACTCAAGCCATACCAAGCTAAGGAATATATGGCCGCACCGCCACAGTGACTCGGGATGAGTCACAAGATTGTATTGGGGGATTGTTGGAACAGGGTCTCCTAACAAGCTGTGAAACTAGTCCATTTTGAATATTTTTAATTAGATTTAGTCTAGCGCAGGGGTTTTGGGGTGGGTAAGAGCCCTGAACGCATTGTAATGGGTAAAAGGGTAAACCAAGGGTCCGAAAACCACGGTTTGCGAACCATAGGAAATTCTACGTTAGATTGTTATAAATAGAGGAGAATTTTGTATTTTAAAGGACAAGAAATGATAAGTTATTGATGTGATTTGTGGTTTAAGCTATCTTTTTGGGTTTTGGGGAAAGGACTCCTGCTGGTTGTGTGCGCGGAGATCCAACTCCAGCTGTGTGCGGACCCTGCTGCTATGTGCGCAGGTTGGGAAGGGGATTGTAAGGAAGAATTGATGAATGAATGAATAAGAACGATTGATAGAGAACTGAATCTGTGTGTAATCTTGTGGGAATTATCAGTAATTGTTGTATTGTGCATTTTCTGTCTTTAAGTTGTGAAGATCTGTGTAAGTGTGTTTTTGGATCTAGATCTATTCTAGTTCGTTTATGTAATGCTGTGTTGTTGTCGTAAAAGCATATAATTATAGATCTAGTGCAGAGACCTACTTAACCCTGTGCAGAACAAGGTAATTTGGGAATTACAGGACCTGGCGTAGCTCTGCTTTCCTTACCTATCCTTTATCAAGGTGCAAAAACCTGGTTCCAACACCCACCCATACTACTTCGGGTGAGACTTTGACCTGCGCAAGCAGGTCACTGTCAAAAGGGGCAGTAGTATAGGGGTTTTTTGGAAAAACTTGCACACCGAACCTGGGTCAGGAGCTCTCGAGCCAACATCTCTCGTGGAGAAATATGTTGCAAATGCATGGTAAAGGAGTGCACATACATTGTCAGTTGATAAATAAGCATCAAAACACAATCTTTACCATATATTGTACATAAGTTGGGAAGTGATTGAAACAACCTTGCAAGGTGGTTTCTCTCCTCATCATACATCAAAAAAGCTACATATATCCTGATATGTTGGTGCACATATTCTTTGAGATCCTCCCAATATAATCCCTCCATGATGGTGTGATAAGACTCAATGAAGTCTACATGTCCTGAAGAGAGTGCCTCATATGTTGCATGTAGAATCTCCTTTTTGAGCTTGGAGTCTCTAGTCAAATAGATCTGAACATGGGAATAAATGACTCCATCAACCACTCTATACCTCCCATATATCAGTTTCCCATCAAGAACCTTACATGTGAAGAGGTTCTTGGAATATTCCACCAATAGTTGGGACTCCGAATATGGATCTAGGCTTCCCAACAATGATAGTGTTGTAGAAATCTGAAATGAAGCTCCTGTCACATCATAACTCTCCTCTTTGACATGATCAATGCCAAAGCCACATGTTGGAGTATTCTTGCCCCTATTTTTTTGCCTCTCTTGCAGCTAATCTTTCCCAAGACAAGATTGAAGTACATGGAGGTCAACCTCCTCTTGGAAGGAATTTTCCATCCAAAACTTCCATAGTTTTGCCAATGCATGCAAGAGTGTTAATGACCTCTTTTCATATTCATAAATTTTCATCATGTGTGGAAGTATCATTTGATTCTCCAATGCTATGGAGTATCCCTTTGACACCATGCTCATGTCATCATATATTTCCGAATCACCATTTTTCAGCGCAAATAGTTGAGTGGGAGATGACAATGTCCATATCATAAAATTTCTCACCTCTTTTTTGAACCCATCAAAGGCTCTTTGCGTTGTGCTAGCTCCTCCCAATGCTTCTTCCCTAGCAAAATGTATCAATGTTTCACCATGTTGAGAGAAATATTTATTCATCTTCTAATCAGGGGGTCTCCCTGGTGGAATGACTCCATGTAAAGAGACATTAAAATCTGAAGCAGACTGTATAGGTGAGTGGACTGATTTGTCCCCTCCTTCACTGCATAAATTAGTCTCCTTCTTCTGCATATAAACCCCTTGAAATAAACAATGGTGCATGTTCCCCATCCTTTGATGCTAATCCACCTTTTCTTCTCCTCCTTTGATCAAGGTGTTACTGCCCATCACTACTCTCACATGATGCTCCTTGAAAACCTTTTGTAAAGATGAAAAAATCCTCCACTTGAAGCAATAGCTTCATGCCCATCCCCATGTGGTGATGGTTCTTCTTCTGAAGTGACAACACTATTACTTCCTCTCTCTTCATCAATTTTTGAAAATAACTCATCAGCAATGAGAGACCCTAGATCTTGGTCTTCCTTTGAAGTAGGAATCTCCATGTCTTCCTTTTGAGAAGAAATCTCTTCATGCAATGGGGATCTTTCCCTTGGCAAGGTATCATACAATTTTTTATCCCCCTCAATAGAAATTTGAAGTGGAGCTGGTGCAATAGATCTTTCCAACTCATGCAAATGTTTTGAATGTTTATGCTTTGCTAGCTTAATCAAATATGTTTGAAATTGTTTTACGTCAAATATCTTCACTAATCTCTTAGTGAATCTTGCATAAGTAGCTATATTTGCATGATTAAATGAAGAAGATTCATAAAACCACCAAGTATGAGCCTTACCTTCAAGATGCAGTGCTTCTATCCTAAGGGCTTCGTTTTCTGAAACTTGATGTGGATGCAAATATGAGTCTAGCTGATCTATCCAATCCTTGGTTGTGCATGTGGAGGACCCATCAAAACTTGGAAGAAAGAATCTACCTCTTCTCCATCTATTGTGATTGTTGGGTCTTCTTTCCTCCTTGAGTTGGCAAAACTCTTGGAAGCTCAAGTGCTCCTTGAATCTCCAAGATTGAGATTCATATTCTTGAAGATAGTCACTCAAAGTCTCCTCCTTTGGTGCATCTTCTTCCTCCATCTCTCTTGCAGTAAATATGGGCATAATACTACGCTATGGATCAGATTGTGTGGCCGAATTATCACACCCGTCATGTAAAATCTAGGGCTTGATCCATATTCAAACCCATTTTGAGATTCTCCACACATCTCCCTTCTCATCTTCTTGATATCTTCATGAATGCTCTGCATAGTTTGAAAAAGAAGCTTTGAGATCCCCTCTTCCTCCTTTCCTCCAAATAATGGGGTATTTTCTTTCTTTATTTTGTACATCTCCTCTTCTTGTGAGAAGATTCTCCTTATGGTGACATATTGGCTGAATGCACAGGTTGAGCTAAGATTATGCTCTGATACCACTGTAATATTCCCAAATGGGAAAAGCAGCAATATAGCTCATAAAATGAAAGCAACAACAAATATTTAACACATGTAACCATGAGACCAATATGGAGTCATAACATTATGTATTAGAGTAGCAAATCAATACAAAATAGTGAGGCATAAATCATATACAATGAGGAAACAAACCTCCCATAAGAAATCACTCCCAAATATGAGTTGTTGTTACAATACAAAATGCCGGAGAGAAACTACAACGTAGTAATATTAAGCATAAATATATATGGAGATGATACAATGATATAAAAATATTGATATAGGTCCCAATAGAGTCTAAACATATAGATCTGGGCACTATATCAGCTTTCCAAGACAACCCAAGAGGGTTTCCAGAAAATGCACACAATGTGCCAATGTAAGTTGTAGCCCTAGGGTTGAAGGTAAGCTGCAACAACAGAAATGAGAAGTTATGGCTGAAGCTGATGTCGAAACTACATATCTCCTCCCATAGATCCTTTGGATGAAAGAATGGCTCCTCCACTGAAGAAATCACCCCTAAAAACAACCACTACAAACACCCCTGCAACTCCTTCATAAAATAATGCAGATATGGGCTGAAACTGTGCTGTAGGGGATAAATAATCCTTAGAATACTACTAAATGTGTCAATAAATCTCAAGGGGATTTTTTACAGGCCTCCCAATGGATGGAAACCTCCATCCATTGCAAAACTATCTCTGAAGACACCCGATCTAATTCTCCACTGCTGCACCCTGCAACACAACACAATATTCTGCAGAAACTACACTGATGAAGAAAGTTGTAGCTTGGACTCAAGAATGATTGTGGAAATGTAGTGTAATACTCCTCCAAGAGGCCTCTCATTGGAAGAGATGATTCTACCAGGATCCCAAGGAACACTCTCACAAGCAAGAAATACTACAAACTCAACCAAACAACTAAAGAATGCCAAAAGTATAAATAGACTACAATATACAAAGTAATAAGCCAAAAATACATTTCAAAGTATTTTTCCTTGATTAGATGAAGGGTCTCGTATGTTGATAATATTGCCCCAAATCAACATGTTGTTCTAATCGTTGGTCATGAAATAGCTCCGATAGCATGTCCCCATAAGTTTCAATAAGAGGTACTGAAACATTATGTGATGAAAGTGGTTGCCTACCTTGGATCAACTAATGTGTGGGAACCTCTTGCAATACCACAAGAATTCTTCCAACCGGAACAATAGTCCCTCCAACTACTGGTAAGAGTGATCGCTACTCTCCTACAAGCGTACCAGCGTTGGTATCTGTCTTCTCCTCATCATGCATCTCATCAATCATGCATGGGGCTCCAAAAGTCAAGAATTCAAGACCATCTTTCAAATATGCAAGTGATCCTCCTCTTGATGTAAGCACATCTACAGCTGGTGGTGGTACAGGCTCCTCCTCCTGAGTGATAATGAAGACATATTCTTTTAGATCTTCATGTACTATCTCCTTGATGATGGGAGATGTCCCTATGTTAGATGTCTCTAATTTCTTCCTTCCATACCTCTTCTTCAGTCTTAAATGAAATATGCATAAGCAGACACTCTGATATGGGACAAGTGACTGAACCACCAATCTCTTGCTTCACCTTCTAGGTGCAGCACTGCAAACACCACAACCTCTCTTTCTGATACAAGATATTTCATAAAGAAGGTAGCCAATTATTCCCTCCAAGCCCTCAATGTGCTCGTGGAGGATCCATCAAATGTAGGCAAGAAGAATATATGCCTCTTTCTTTTATTGCTGCTTCTGGATATCCTCTCTTCTTTGAGTTGCAAAAACTGTTGGAGAGAGAGACTCTCCTTCAATTCTCTAAGCTGTGACTTGTATTCAGACAGATATTCATGTAGGGTCTCATGCCCCAAGCCTTCATCATATTCAGACAAGTCCTCTTTCTCAAAGAAAGTGGATCTAGTGGAATAATTTGAATCTCTTTGCTTCTCTGGCCTTCTTTGCTGCTGAAAAGAAGTATTGGGACCTTCTTCATCTTGGAACCTTCTTGAGGTTTCTCTTTGCCTTTCTCTTCTTGTTTCATTGATATATTTGGAAAGATCCTTCATAGCTATAAATAAATATGAGGAAAAGCTTAATCCCTACATTATAGTAGATATCTACTATATTCTTTTCTTATGTTGTCAATAATGTCCACAATTTGAGCCAAAGGTCATGCTCTGATACCACTGTAATATCCCAAAATGGAATAATGCATTGATAAAAAAAACACAAAATTTGTAACACAGAATATATATATAAATATTATGATCAACATAGATATAGACAATATAGGTGAGCCATTTCATTCATTGGAGATGGATTACAGTTACAACATTGTACAAAATAAGGTACTCTAGCCAAAGAGATGGCCTAAAATCACCCTGAAAGCATGCCACAACAAGCACTGCATAACTAGTGAGCTACAGGAAGAAATATTGCGTTGTCCCTTTTGCTGATGATGTACATATAGCTGCTGAAAAGGGAAATGAAAATATATGGATCTCATGAGCTCTAATGATGCCAAGATTCAACATCTGGGCTCTATGATGGCAACCCAAGATAACCCAGAAAGGAAATTCCCGATCTACGAGATTGGAAATTTACCCTCTTGGGGTTTGATCCCTGGTTTGCTGGGTTATAGAGATATAAAGCTAGATATGATCCAAAGATGGCTGAAATATGTTATACAACCAGATCTATTTTTTCAGGATTGATCCCTCCTCCAGATCTCCAAGCTAGAATCTTTAGATCTTGTCTCTTCTTCCTCCTCCTTTAAGATATAGCTGCTATAAACACAACAGCTAGATAAAATAAATTGTACAAGAAGGAGAGACTCAGTTTCTACTGAAATATGCTACAATAAGCTCCAAGATGATGGAAATATTGATGGAAAGGTTAGGGGATGATCCCTCATGGGATTCCTAGACAAATTGCTAGAAAATTCCTTCCTCCTCTGGTTCTGCAATGATGGACTATGAAATCCTTGATGGGACTGTTGTTGATAGGAGGTCAATAATATTTGGCTCGATGCCAGCCCTAAAATAAATCCTCGATAATTTTGATCTTGAAGCTCAAGGTGATAGGAATAATCCTTCACTGGTTCTCAAGCTAAAACACTGAAGAAAACCTTCTCCTGCCAAACTGATCTTCAGAAATTGCGTAATTCCTAAATATGGATGTTATGCAGAGAGTAAGAACATTATGGCACCAAATCCTGATGATGACTAGCAACTCAAAATAACTTTCCCAAAGTAGGCACACAAGTCCCCTATGGGTAAGGGTGGGATTCTCGCTTAGGAACACCCTGTGCTAAACAACACTACAAACTTAGCTAAACAGCATAAGAGTGCATGGAATTTCATAACACAACTCCAGATCTAAATAGGCAACAAATCATAAAACTAAAATCCTTCCTCCAATATTTCCTTCATCTTCATTATATAGTTTTTGAACCTTCCCATGCCTTGGCCCACCTCATAACTGCGCTGTACATGTGGAAATAGGCATCCATGTTGACTTTTTTCTCCGTAATATCCCCAAAATGGACTGCTTAGCAAGGCATACCTGAAAAACGCATTTTTTAGGAATGTATGCTACAGGATTGCAAACCAACCCTTGGATCCCTTAGATCTGACAATATAAGACTTGAATCCAAGAGGGGATCAGAAACAAATCCTTCTAGGTGAGGTAAACATGTCTCCCACACCTAGTACAGCTAAAAAATGCCCAAGAATGGGACTGCAACAAGATTAAACAACACTGCTTCATAAATAATGCATTTCAGAAAGGTAGTAGTAGTAGTATGCCAATATGGAGGCTCAATAATGTAATATACATCAGCAAATCAGGATTATATTGAAGCCCATGAGTCTTAGAATAGAAAATAAAAGACTTATACAGACAGAAACCCTCAAAAAGAGGTGCTACAATACATATATTGACTGCAAAGGCTTGACAAGGTTATTTTATTGAGTGTACTATAGGAGTAGTAGATTAAAACCTAGATCTAGAGAAAAATAATGCATGAACAATTAGATCTATGAGAGATCCATACAGTATAATGTCTCTACTTTACATTCCCCTTGGGGATTTTAGCAAATCATGAAGCACATGGAGTAGATCTGAGATTCTATGCAGTAGAGCTACAGATCTATTCAGAATTTCTGAAGTATATATAGGAGTATTCAAATCATATCTGAATATGACATGGAATAGAACAAAAATCCATGGATCACCACAGTGAAGGGCAGATCCCCAACACCATCACTCCTCAAACTTTGCCAAAACGCCCTGCAACGTTCCTCTTTGTAGATAACATAGTATTGGAAGAGGGACTGTGTTGTATGCTTGAAGAATAGTTTGGCCTGATGCCAAGATGTAGATCTGAAGCTCCAATGATCCGCAACACTCTTTCCAATGGGATAGAATCCTTTCCCACTGAAAAGGAGCACTAGATTGGCCTAGATTTGAATAGATCTAGCCTCCACTTGCTGCAAATTACAAAGAAAACCAAACCCTCAACAGGATCTGCGTTGTGGTTAGAAGTAGAAGCTCGGCCTTAAGCCTGATAGTGGTCAAGAAATACAAGACTCTTCCAAGAGCTACTCAAGGAAAGAGAAGGATTCCTAAACATGAGATCCTTGTGCTAAACAACACTATTCTCTGCTAAACAACCAAGAGAATGAGAAATGTCTAAATAGACAAATTCTTCATAAATAATATGGTCTTCAACAACCCCTCTCTTGTTGTCCTCCTCTTCCTTTTATAATATTGAGATCTTGCAAAACCCTAAACCATCTCAATGCTTTAGCTCCTTTCACATGTGTGGCCTCCATCTAAAACTGCGTTGTGCATCTAGGAGGTTCATTGCATCTAGACAGTGCTGTTGATTTGGTCCTGTTGACCCAGTAAAATGTCTTAATCCCTTTCACACATAAGGGTGTTTTATTAAGGCAGCCTATATTTAGCCTTGTTCACGAGGGGCATTGATTTATTTTTCCATTTTAGGAGTTTTATGTTCCTCCTTTATACATTTATTCATGAATAGAAAAGTAAAGAAAAAATTAATATTCCAACTAGCTTGATGCTAATTGGGAATATTACAGTTCTCCCCTCCAAAATGTTTCTTGTCCTCAAGCAACTCATAAGGACCTTGCGAAATCTCCAATGGAATCGTCTCCTCCTAAGAATACAAGTTTGCCTTTGGTGAATAACCCAAATAGCTGTCATCATGAAGAAGTGGGAGATACATAGAAAGAATCATGTGTTGTCCATTGGCCTTCTCAAGGCATGAGAGATGATGAATAGTGGGTGCTTAAACCCTCATGAGGAACTTCCATCTCCATGCTATCATCCAAACAAAGTGAGCCATCCTTGGTATCTCACATAAATAGTCACCAATCCCCTCCTTATGCAATGTATAGGGGCTGCATGGCTGGAAATGAGAGGTAAGAATGTTCAAATTACGATGTATCTCCCTCCAACTATGATAAATGTGGAGCTGTTGATCTTGGGCTGTAATAATATAGTCCTCATGAAGCCAAAAGATACTTGGAACCTCATGATTCCCTTCATTGATTCTAGGGACACTCCTTTCCCAATCTTTCGTGCATATAGTGAATAAATTATCATCACCATACGTGCTCCAAAAGAAACATGGACTAAGTGTCATATGATATATTGGATGGTGACAATTGTATCTCCATTGAGACCAGCGTTGCTCTTCTTCTTTCTGCCTCAAAACATAGTACAATAAGTGGCCACCCAACCACCTTCTTGCTGCCATAAGCTTCTCCAAAGCTTGAAAATAATAGAGGATAAGAGGTGTTAGCTTAATATGAATCAAGTAACACATGTATTGCCAAAAACATTCCCATGTGAGAGAATTTTCCCATAGACATAAGTCAATCATATGGCTTCTTACATAAGGAAACAAAATACATAATGAAGGAGCCATACAATGTTCCATCCTCTTCTTGGAGTATGCATAAGCATGGGAAGTTTCATTCCCAATGGACAAGTCCAACTAATCTGTCATCCCTCCTATCATGCCCCAAAAAAATATCAGAGCATCATCATCATTATGTGGGATCAAAATCAGCAATAGAATATTAATCAAATGCAATGATAGAAGTGGATCATAGTCCCATAAGTGGAACCAGCGTAGTGCATCTCCTGCCTGCATCAAATCTAAATGTGGTAAGTGGTTTTCCAACCACTCACTTTCTGCCCATAATATCTCACCATGGCTGAAAGTGAGAGATATATTTGGTGCCTTAGGAAAGCACCCATCATGCTGCAAAATCTCCCTTTGTTCATCAAGGGAGTGGCTGTTAGAAAATTATATATTATGGAGTAATGCAACACATAAAATATGTGGAAAATACAAGCACATAAAACACATAAAACCAGAGAGACACATATATACGTGGTTCACTCAGTTTGGGCTACGTTCACCCCAAACATCCAGTCCTTCCTTTCTATTATCCAGCAAAATGAAGAGACAAAACCTACAACAGATCCACTATAATATCCTCTGTTCTCTTTCATAGTCTCCCCTATATATTTCCTGCTCAGAGAATACACATATATTACACAGCCGCAATCCAATACCCTCATACAAAGAGAGGGGTTTCCTTATAGAACAAAAAACCATAAACTAAACATAACTTCTACCATCATATCATCCGCCTAATGAACGGCCCAAATTGACTAGAAATTGCTATACTTTTACAAGGCAATTTTACATCTGTTTTTAGCTTCGGGGGCGCTGCCCCCGAACACCCCAGCCAGGGGGTCATCCCCCCCAGACCCCATGGGGGGGACAAGCCCCCCCCACACCCCCCCCCCCCACTGCAAGGGTGTACATTTCTCCTGGGGTATACATCTAGCTAAAACAAGGATCTCTGAACCAGGATGAAAATCAGGCTCCACACCCAACAGTGCCCATAATCAGAAATAGTTTTAGCCCAAAGTTGGCCATGAAGTTTATAACGTATAAAACTCCTCTTAGGATTCATGGCCTACATATAAATAGTAAAAGAAGGCATAATATATGATTTACATGAGTATGCTCTTCACCCATAGTCCTCCTTAAACAAATGGAGTGGTGCATAGATCTATTTCCTCCCTCAAAAAGAGAAATAGAGGGCTGGATTAACTCTTCCATAGAGTTGTGTTGCTGCTTCATCTCCATATGGTACATGCATATTTGATAATGCTGATATAAATCTTCTTCAAAACCTTCCCACATGAAACCATCCAAGATAATATGGTGTGTTCTAATGAAATCAGTGGGAGTAGAAAATAAGATCTCATAGGCTGCATATAGTAGTTTATATTTGAGTCTTGATTCTTCAGTCAAATAGATCTGATCATGAAAGTAAATTACTCCATCAACCACTCTTTACCGCCTATCTTACATTCGCCCCTCAAGAACCTTACATGTGAAGAGGTTCTTGGAATATTCCACCAAGAGTTGGGACTCCCAATATGGATCTAGGCTTCCCAACAATGACAGTGTTGTAGAATTATGAAATGAAGTAGTTTTCACATCATCATTCTCCTATTTGACATGCTCAATGCCAAAGTCACATGTTGGAGTATTGTAGCTCCATCTTTGTTGCCTCTCTTGCAGCTGATCTTGCTCAAGACAAGATTGAAGTTTAGGGAAGTCAACCTCCCTTTGAAAGGTCTCTTTCTTCCAAAACTTCCATAGTTTGGCCCATGCATACAAGAGTGTGGGTACCCTCTTGTCATCTTCAGAAATATTCTTTGTATATAGAGATATCATTTGCTACCCCAAGACTATGAAGTGGCCATTTAACATTATGCTAATGTCATCATAGATTTCTGAATTCTTCTTTTCTAGTGCAAATAGATGAGTGGAAGATAGCGAAGTCAATTTCAGAAAATTGCTTAACTCTCCTTGGAATCAATCAATAGATCTCAGCATTGTGGTAGCTCCCCTCAAGGCTCTTTCCTTAGCCAAATATGTCATTGCTGCACAAAGTTGAGAGAACACTTTATTCTTCTTCCAATCAGGGGGTCTCCCTAGTGGAATGCCTCCATGTAAAGAGACATCAAGATCTGAAGTAGACTGTATGAATGAGTGGACTGATTTGTCCCTCTCCTTGCTGCATATACCAGTCTCCTTCTCATGAATAGAAACCCCTTGAAATAAATAAGGGTGCAAGCTCCTTATCATTGGATGTTGATCCATCCTTCCTCCTCTTGCTTGGAGCAAGGTGTCATTGCCCAATAATTCTGTCACATAATTCCCCTTATGAATCATTTGCAGAGATGAAAAAGATCTTTCCCTTGAAAAAATAACTTCATGTCCATCCCCATGTGGTGATGGGTCTTATTCTAAAGTGATAGTGTTGTTACTGCCCTCTTGTCCTTCCTGCTCCTCAATATTTTAAAACAGCTCATTATCAATGAGAGACCTTAGATCTTGGTCTTCCCTTGAAAGAGGAATTTCCATGACTTCCTTTTGAGAAGAAATTTCTTCATGTAATGGGGATCTTGCCTTTGACAAGGTATCACAAAAGTTTTTATCCCCTTCAACAAAAATCTGAAGTGGAGTTGGCATAACAGATCTTTCCAAACCATGCAATGGTTTTTCATGCTCATGCTTTGCTAGCTCAATCAAAGATGTTTCAGTTTTCTTCACATCAAATCTCTTCACTAATCTCCAGGTGAATCTTGCATAAGTAGATATATTTGAATTCTTCAATGAAAAGGATTCAAATAACCACCAAGCATAAGCTTTACCTTTAAGATGCAGTGCTGCTACTTTAAGGGCTTCCTTTTCTGAAACTTGATGTAGATCCAAATATGAGTCTAGCTGATATATCCATTATTTGGTTGTGCATGTGGAGGACCCATCAAAATTTGGCAAAAAGAATCTACCTCTTCTCCTTCTATTGTACTTGATGGATCTCCTTTCCTCCTTGAGCTGGTATAACTCTTGGAAGCTCAAGTGCTCCTTGATTTTTGAATAGTTAGATTCATACTCCTGAAGATAATCACTCAAGGTTTCCTCCTTCGATGCATCTTCTTCCTCCATTTCTCTTGCAGTAAATCTGGGCATAGAATAACATTGTAGATCTGAGTGCTTGCACACATAATATGAAGAACTGGGGCTTTCTTCATGTACATATCTTCTTGAGGGACCTTCATGTATTTCCCTCTTCATTTATTTGATTTCTCCTTTAAGCTCATACAAAGTTTGGAACAGAGTTTTTGAGAACTCTTTCCCTTTCATTCTTCCCGATAAAGGGGTTTTACCCTTTTCTTCTATGTCTTCGATGTAATCATACTTATTATGTCTTCTTCTTAGATTCCTATTCTCTATATCAGTAAGAGGTTCTCCTTCTGTGGAAGGTATATTGGCTTCTTAAGAAAGCACAATCTGTGCCAAGATGATGCTCTGATACCACTGTAATATCCCCAAAATGGACTGCTTAGCAAGGCATACCTAAAAAACGCATTTTTCAGGAATGTATGCTACAAGATTGAAAACCAACCCTTAGATCCCTTATATCTTACAATCTAAGACCTGAATTGAAGAGGGGATCATAAACAAATCCTTTTAGGTGAGGTAAACAGGTCTCCCACACCTAGTACAGCTGAAAAATGCCCAAGAATGGGACTGCAACAAGATTAAACAACACTGCTTCAGAAATAACGCAGTTCAGCAAGGTAGCAATAGTAGGCCAATATGGAGGCTCAATAATGTCATATACATCAACAAATCAGGATTATATTGAATCCCATGATTCTTAGAACATAAAATAAAAGACTTATACAGAAAGAAACCCTCAAAGAGAGGTGCTGCAACACATATATTGACTGCAAAGGCTTGACAACGTTATTTTATTGAGTGTACTAAAACAGTAGATTTCAACTTAGATCTAGAGAAAAATAATGCATGAGCAGTCAGATATATGACAGATCCATACACTATAATGTCTCTACTTTACATTCCCCTTGGGGAGCAAATCATGAATCACATGGAGTAGATCTGAGATTCTATGCAGCAGATCTGCAGATCTATTTATAATTTCTGAATTATATATAAGAGTATTCATATCAAATCTAAATATGACATGGAATAGAACAAAAATCCATGGATCACCACAGTGAAGGGCAGATCCCGAAAATGAGATCACTCCTCAAACTTTGCCAAAACACCCTGCAACTTTCCTCTTTGCAAATAATGCAGTACTGGAAGAGGGACTACGTTGTAGGCTTGAAGAACAGTTTGGCCTGATGCCAAGATGTAGATCTAAAGCTCCAGTGATCCAGAACACTCTTTCCAATGGGATAGAATCCTTTCCCACTGAAAAGGGGCAATAGATTAGCCAGATCTGAATATATCTAGCCTCCACTTGCTACAGCTTACAAAGACAACCAAACCTTCAACAAGATCTGCATTGTCATTGGAAGTATAAGCTCGGCCTTAAGCCTGATAGTGGTCAAGAAATACAACACTCTTCCAAGAGATACTCAAGGAAAGAGAAGGATTCATAAACAGGAGATCCTTGTGCTAAACAACACTATTCTCTGCTAAACAGCCAAGAGAATGAGAAATGTCTAAACAGACAAATTATTCAGAAATAATATGGTCTTCAAAAACCCCTCTCTTTTTGTCCTCCTCTTCCTTTTATAAGATTGAGATCTTGCAAAACCCTAAACCATCTCAATTATTTATCTCCTTTCACATGTGTGGCCTCCATCTAAAACTGCGTTGTGCATCTAGGAGTTTCATTGCATCTGGACAATGCTATTGATTTGGTCATGTTGACCTAGTCAAATGTCCCAATCCCTTTCACACATAAGGGTGTTTTATTAAGGCAGCCCAAATTTAGCCTTGTTCACCAGGGGCATTGATTTATTTTGTTGTTTTAGGAGTTTTTGTGTTCCTCCTTTATACATTTATTCATGAACAGAAAAGTAAAGAAAAATTTAATATTCCAATTAGCTTGAGGCTAATTGGGACTCTCCATGATCTCCATCATGTGTGCATTAAATTCAATACTCCTCCATCATCTCATCATGAATTCTCTATGATCTTAAATTTGATTCCTTCTGTGATCTTAGTTGACTATTTCAACCTCCATGATCTTTATCATTAATGAGACATGATCTCCAGTCCTTTCAGATTAAGTAGTTGCTCCACTACTCCATTATGTAGATCTAGATTTGAAATATCCACATACACACATCAAAAGTGGATTTTATTTATCTTGGGGTTTGTGGGTCCCTCCACCCTCTTATTTACTTAATTTATTTATTTTATTAAAAACTCTAATATTCCAGTTATCTTGTGGAAAATTTGGAAATATACATATAAATTTTAATTTAGAATGATAAATTTCAAAGTTAAAGGTGTCTATGGTAAAAGTTGATAAGTATAAATCCCATGTAGTTAAAACCTTGAAAGTTGACCCTTTATATGACATGGCTAATATAGAGGATGATTAGCTCGAGCTAATTTTTGGTCCCGCAATCAATGGTCAGTTTGAAGATAGTAAGGTCCCTCCATTTCACTTGAGTCTCAAAATCCACCAATTCATCATTCATAACACTATGTTAGTCTCTGGAGCCTCCCACAACCTCGTGCCGAAAGCCATCATGGAGAAGCTTGGCCTTGACATAACCACCCATATCATGATTTATATTCTTTCGATTCTGGCTTTGTCCATTTTTTGGGTCTAATCAAAGATCTAGTTGTCTCCCTAAAGTATATCTTGGCCAAAAATGTCCTAATGGATGTGGTGGTTGTTGACATTCCGCCATGTTTTGGTATGTTGTTATCAAGATCCTGGGGGGCCAAATTGAGAGGTACACTGCAATCAGACTTTTCCTACACAACCATTCTTGTCTTCGGTCAAATGAGAAAATTATACCGTGAGACTAAAATGAAATACATGATCACAAACATGGAAAGGCCTAATAATCATCCTATAAACGTTCAGACTTAGAGTCCTTCAATGATTCTGGAATAAATGATGTAGAATGTCAACTAGTAGAAATAGAGGATGTTCCTGAGATTTCAGATTGCATTAGATCAATGTAAGAAAAACAGAAAGAGAATCTGCCTACTATATCCAAACAACCATAACAGAAGGAAGATGAAATTTCAGAACATCATAAAGAATCCGATCAGAAAATTGTTTCAAATCAGAGTTAAGAGTTTCAACACCTTGAGGAAGAAGATGGCCTTTGGAGCATAGAATTTGATGGTGTCATTGGAAAATACGGATCCGATATTGGTTTATGGATTTGTAGCCCATTTCAATAGAAAAATAAAGTCCCTAATAATGTTGTATTGTGTTCCTACAAATTAGTATTCGATTATACGAAAAATGAGATTGAATATGAGGCACTCATTACTGGTCTGAAAATTTTGAAAAAATTGGGAGCTAGAAGAATTGCAGTCTACTGTGATTCATAGCTGGTAATTAAACAAGTCAAAGGTGAGTATCAAGCTAATCACCCAAGGATGAGGCAATATAGGAATGCAACACTTGAAATTCTAAGAATGTTTTTAGAATATATACTTAAAATTGTGCCAAGGTTGCAAAATTTTATTACTGATTCATTAGCCACTACTGCAAGTAATTTTAGATCTACAATGTTTTCAAATAAAAAAATTTAGATTCATGTGAAGCACAGGCCAGCCATTCCTGATAAATTGCGATTTTGGCAAGTATTTTGGGATGACAAACAAGTGAATAATTTCCTTCAAAGTGAAGGTGAGTTTGAGAATTGTTCGATGGACGAAGTGTTCGATAACGATGACCAAGTCATCAAGGCAGATAAAATTGACATACTTAAACTCAAGGATGATAATATTCCAAAAGGTCTCATACCTTTGGAAGAATTATTTGATCAAGATGATGTGGCAAGAAAACGTACTTTGGTTCCCACAGAAAAATGCGTAGAAGATGTTAATATTGGCATAGCGGATCAACCCAAGTTCAGAAAGATTTCAAAGTCTTTGTCTCTCAAGGTAAAGACTAAATATGTTGATTTTTTTACTGATTTTTCTGACGTGTTTTCTTGGGATTAATCAGATCTAAAGGTATACGATAAAGATATCATTCAACACACTATCTCGATAAATCTAGATCAAAATCCTTTTAGGCAGAAGCTCAGGAGAATGAAACCAAAGTTGTTGTCATCCATTGAGAAGGAAGTAAACAAGTTCTATAAGGAAGGTATCATTATTCCAATCATATTTTTTGATTGGATGTCCGATTTGGTTCCAGTGCGTAAGAAAACCAACAAAATGAAACTATGTATAGACTTTAGAAGTATAAACAAAGTTTTGCTAAAAGACAATTACCCGCTGCCCAAAATGGACCACATACTTCAGTGAGTTGTAGGAGCCACCAAGATGTCATTGTTGGTTGGTTACTTGGGGTCCAATCAGATCCTTGTGCATGAGGATGATCAGGACAAGACATCGTTCACTACACCATGGGGTACGTTTAAATATGCTAAGATGTTGTTCAGTTTGAAGAACGTCGAAGCCACTTTCCAGCGTGCCATGGGCATAGAATTTTGTAATGAGAAAGATTTATTCCTTTTTATTTATTTAGATGATTTGACTGTTTATTCAAATTCATATGATGATCATTTACACCATTTGAGAGTTGTGTTCCAGAGATGTAGAAAATTTGGGATATCTCTTAACCCTAAAAATGCCTATTTTCTATGGAAGAAGGAAATATTTTGCATCACATCATCTCAAAGGATGGGATCCAGATATATCCTTCTATATTTGAAGTGATACAGAAAATTTATTTCCCTCGTAACAAGAAGGAAGTCCAAGCGTTCAACGATATGATGAATTTCCTACGTAGGTTCATTCCCAACTTAGGAGAGCATATTAGAGAATTAACTATCATGCTAAAGAAGGAGAATGATGTAAAATGGTCTAAAGATGCTCGTAAGTCATTCATCTCCGTGAAATTTTCTTTGAACACTTCTCAAGTTTTGACAAACCCTGATTATTCACTAGATTTCATTATATTTTCTTTCGCTGCAAATCATAATTTGGCAGCGGTAATAATGTAGAAAAATGATGTGACAGAGCTTCCAATAGCATTCTTCCATCGCACAATAAGGGATGTAGCCCTCCGATACAACATAATCGAGAAACAAGTGTTGTCTTTGGTTAAAGCACTCAAGGATTTCTATGTTTATATTTTTCACTCACATATTTTGGCATATGTTCCAAAAGAAACTCTTAAATAAGTACTCATGAAAATAGATCCAGAAGGAAGGAGACGTAGATGGATAGTAGCGCTCTTAGATTATGACCTTGAGATCAAGAAAAAAAAGCTGATCAAAGGTCACGGCTTAGCCAAGCTCATGGTTGAGTCAAATCTACATGCACTTGACATCAACCTTATATCAGCACTATCCGATGAAGAAGGATGTGTAAGTAAAATTCAGGTATCAGATCTCTTTTCATCATCTCCATGATATGTTGATATCATTTTTGTTTTTCAACATTTGAACCCTCCTACGGGCATGCCAAAGAGTAAGGGCAGGTCTTTGAAGCATAAGGCTTCAAAATATTGCATACTAGACATTGCACTCTACTGGAAAGATCCTGGAGGAGTGTTACTTAATTTATTGGTTGAAGATGAGTCCAAAGAAGTGATGAAGGATTTCCATAAAGGAGGAGGTCACTTATACTAGAAGATCACAGCCAACAAAGTACTGAGAGCACGTTACTATTGGCTGACATTATTTGCAGATTTGTACAAGACGATTATGAGCTGCCATAAATGCCAACTTTTCCAAGGTAAATGTAATCTTCTTCCTTTACCATTACAGCCCATTTCAGTTGAATCTCCTCTCCAGCAACGGGGTTTATATTTCATTGGTGAGATACATCCATCCTCATCTACTCAACATATATGGATACTTACCTCCACAGACTACTTTACAAAGTGGATCGAAGCGATCCCAACTAGGAAAGCTACAAACTCTATTATAATTCATTTTTTAGAAACTAACATCTTGTCTCGATTTGGTTGTCCTAGAAAGATCATCACGAATAATGCTGCAGCCTTCAAATCAAAAAAGATGACATAATTCTGTGACAGGAATAACATTAATTTGGGTCATTCTACAACATATCATCCATAGGGCAACGATTGGAAAAGTCCTCCAATAAGTCTTTGATCAGCATAATAAAAAAGATGTTGGATGTGAATAAACATAATTGGCACAAGAAGCTAATTAATGCAGTATGGCTAGATTGGGTAAGCAGCAAGAAATCTATTGGCATGTATCCATTTCAGGTAGTTTATAGTGTGGACATAGTTTTCCCTTCTTCATTGGCTGTCCCATACATGAAACTTTTACAAGAAGCAGGAAGCTAATAAAATGACATACATCATCGGATAAACAAAATAATTCACCTGCAGCAAATAAGAGAAGAATTGTTTCAGAACACTTCCAAACTCCATGATAAGATCAAGAAAATCTATGACAGAAAAACCAAGCAAGATGATTTCAAGATCAGTGATGTAGTACTTTGCTGGGATTCCACGAATGAAGACAAGGGTAAGCACGGGAAGTTTGATAATTTATGTAAAGGGAATTTTAAAATTGTGACTTCTCATGGACAAAATACGTATCTCCTATAGGAAATGGATGGGAAAGATTGCTTAGGAGGGCCAGTTAATGGTAGGCTACTGAAGCACTATCTTTTTTGATATGAAATTTTGAAATTTTTTTCATCTCCATTGTATATATCAGTTTGATATTCCTGCAAGTGTGAAGTAGAAAATCACTAGAGTTCAGAGCCCGAAGTGAAGGCCATGGAGCTTCATTAAGTTTCTACCATTTTCAAGTTCATTTTTTATAAAAGTAAGTTAAGTTTTGAGTCATTATTTCAGTCAATTCCAGTCATTTATAAAATTCAGTTTGTGCCATTTCAGTTGTCAGAATTTAGTCATGCATTTCATTTTGAATTTTTTTGACCGTATTGGCCCAAAGGTTAGGCACTTAGTCTACGGTGTTCTTGACACCTCCTAGGAGCTTCCATCACCAATAAGGCTGATGTTAGTGTCAGAATTTTCATTATGCCATCGGTGATCAAAATCAATCTATTTATATTCATTTTAGGGGTCCCACTCAAGAAAATATTTATCATTCCATTAGGTCATTCAAAAAATTGATTCATTGATGGTAGCCCTAGTCATAAAACCTCACTTTCCCTCAAAATTTCACATTTTCCAACCCACCTTCATTTATTTTTGAGCATAAAACAATATTAAGAGCTCATTTCATTTTGTGATTATGTTAGTCAAAGTCAACCATGGAGTCAGGTCATCCAAGGTCTCACTAGGTCAATTAGGTTTCATTTTTCAAGGTTCATAACACACCATTTTATATCAATAAGGTCAAAAAAGGTGTGAGAGTGACTCAAATAATACTTTCTCAATCATCTGGAGAGGATTTATTAGCATGTAAATATAATTTTTAAAGTTTTAATTTTGGTTTCAGAGTATGATTTTCATACCAAAATGTAATTTTGTTCAAAACAGAGATGTAATTTCTTTTTAATTTTTTATGTAATTTTATGCTCATTATATGTAATAATTTCTCTCCCAAGTTTCCAACTCAAAATTCACATGCCAAATTGAAAAGAAGAAAATTTAAAGTGAAAAGAGCCAAACTCTAGCAACATCATCCTACAAAGAATAAAAATCAATCAAAAAGGGTAATCAACAATGTTTTCAAAAGGTGAAATGAAACATTAGAAAAGTGGGTTTTTAATATAAATTCAAATTCAATCTAGTATTAAACACTTATTAACATCAATTCAAATTCATTTGTATCCTACAAACACCAATAAAACATTCCAAGAGAGAAAAAGTTTGAATTTTTGGGCGAAATTGGAAAAAAACAGAGTAGAGGGCGCAAATCCTTAAGCAAGAGCACAAATCCTTAATTGAGGGCGCAAATGCTTCAGGCACTGCACATATGACTAGAGAACCTATAGAAACACATCCAAGTGGCAAAAAATCATTTCCAAAGCTTCATCAACCTACTCATTGACCTCCAGCAAATGAGTAAGAGCTAATTCCATTAAATATCATCTTCATCAAGTTCATGTGTTGAGTGTTGTGAAATTTAGGTTAGAATTTGGTATTTCAAATTGTTTTAAAACCATATTATTCCCATTTCACTCTTGAATTCCTGAAATTTCATTCCCCTACACCTTTACACCCTTCCAATAATTGCAAGTACCCATCCCTAAACCCTTTTTTTACAAAATTCCCTTTCCCTAACCCTTTTTCCCAAAACCCTAAGCCCTAGGTGTTACATTCAGCTAGGCTCCCAATCCCCAAATCCCCATCCTAAATCCAATCATACTACTACTCCCTAGCCCCTCCCCCATTTCATACATCCCTAGCACCATCTCCTTCATTTTACCTTTCCCATTCTTCATTCCTAAAAACATATGTCACACCTTTTATTTCACTAGGGTTTTGATAAAAACACCATGGTAGAAGAGAAAGAAAACATATAATACAGATATGGAGAGGAAACAAAGGTGAAGAGGCCACATAAAGGGGCAAGAGCACTCAGACTTGAACCTACCAAAACTAGGGAAATCTTGGCTTCTCCAATGACTATGACATGCTTCAAACATGTTGGCTGTTATGAGTTCTGCGAAAACATTCAGAGGGTCCCACACCATCCCATGTTGACCAAACTTTTCATATCTAGACTCCATGACAACCAAATTATTTTAGCTGGTGTCCCCTTTACTATATCAACTTATATCATTTCAGTTGCCACCGAGATCCCAAATGTTGGGGATAAATGGTTCAAGAAAGGTTATTTGGAGAAACGGTACTTTGATCCTTTCCTAAAACCAAGATACAAGAATGAGAAAAAGAGGTTATTTCCTTTTTCTCACCTCCTAGATTGATATGCACCAATGATGAGGATAGTCATGAAATTTTTTTCATGTGAAGGTATATTTTCAAGGCTTTATTCCTATGACGTCCAGTTCTTAATGCATTTCACTAGAGTAAGGATGATTAACATACCCTACTATCTTTTCCGGAGCACAGATAAGATGGCATATATTGCCCAAAAAAGGGAGTATGAACAAAAAATGAGAAGTATTTTCCATCATTCCATCATTAAAATCATAGTCCTCTACCATCTCAATCAACTAAACATTGCATGGAGTACCTTCATAGCCAATAATATTTTCAAAGAGCCATCTACTCAACATGCAAAAAATTTCCCTTCATCGTCCAAGCCATCCACTTCCTTCCCTCCATATCAACCCATAGCACATTCATCATCATCAAATCAGTCCCCTTCACCTCCTTCATCTCCATTTCATCATGAAATTGGGTCACTTAGCAATATTGAGGATAGTGAGCCTAAGTGGGATAGTACGGTTGAGGTTGAGCCATTGCCAAAAACCTACCATAGAAGCCACATGCATATGTTTGGTCCACACATAGTGAAAGGGGCCATGCCTTCTACATCAAAAAAGTAGGTGGAAAAAGGCAAATAAAAGGTTATTGAGTCATTCATTCATGATGAGGAGGACATCCATGAAACAAAATAGGAATTTGAGCTTGTTGACCTAGAGGAGGATGAAAATGATAAAATCACTAATGCAACCATCAAAGGAAAGGATTTCAATATTAAGGAGCTCCAAACGAATCTTGGTAGTTATAAATATGTCATAAACTTCCTTGAGCAAGAGAATGATCAATTGAATATTAAATAGGTCATTGATGAGGTCAAGTATGTCATTTCTCAAAGGGAGGCATAAAAAGCCAAAGTTATGCTAGATGAGACACTTGAAAAGTATGGCTTGCTTGATGAAAAAGAAGAAGAAATTGGAAATACCTACATAGGATTCCCTCCAAGCCTAGCCACATCATCAACAACCATTCTACAAATTTTGAAGCATTTTGAAACTTTTTTGAAAAATCTTGATTTCCTTAGTTTTTTTGAACATGCATTTATCAGAAATTAGGTCATTTTTGCACCACCCTAGGCATTGCACAAATTTTTAAGGAACTTTTTGAGGGAAAGGAAACCACCAATATATTCCTAAGGAAGAATGCATTCCATAAAACCATTTTTCCAATCTTTATTTTCAGATTTGATAGGTGAAAAGGTAAAACAACTACCTAAAAATCACATTTCTACCTCTTTTTTGGCCTAGGCGCTACGCATAGAGTAGTCTTGGGAGAATAACATTTTGAGGGGTCAAATCGGCTTCATTTTGAAAATTGGAGGCATATTCAGAAAGAGGACTTGAAGGGATTTCTAACAAGCCATATTGGGTCTGATTTGAACATCTGCAAGTTAGTCAAAAGTGGCCTTGAACAGGGAGGGTGCAAATGACACAGCTAGGGGGAAAATGACACAGTGAGGGCACAAATGACCATTTACTGATATTTTTGAAATTTCTATGTAATTTTGACTCTACTTTAGAAAATCATGTTTATACTATGTAATTAATTATGGTAAATGTAATTATGCTATGGATAAGTTACCTAGGGGTAGATTCATTGGGTAAAAGTTATCATTGAGTCAAATGAATCAGTTTGAATGTAATTAGGAATGAGTCACTTAGACCATCCTACACTTCAACTTTTAGTTCAGTATTTTGTGGATATCTTCCTCACGTCATGGATTGGACCCCTGAGGATGAGTGAGAATTTTTTTTATGTCTATTTAGTCCTATTCTTCACTCTTATCAAGGGTTGGAATCAATTTCGATGTTAACGTATTGATCAAGGAACTATTGTACTCAGTTTTGGCTAGTTAATAAAGAAGAGTCACAGCTATTTTTTGGGATACATGTGGTATGATGTTTATCATTGTCTTTCCTTAAGTTTCATGCATTAGAATGTGTTGTATTCATGTTCATTACATATCTATTGTATGTTTTCTTTCAAGTTGGTAGGGAGAACACATGCTTGCTCATGCTCTATTTAGGGAAAGATATCATAATTTGTCCATTTTCCTCTGTTTAGGAAGAATACATCTACCATGCTCTTCCTAGCTTCTCATCAGTCTCAAAACCATATCATCACATTCATCTTTAAAGTGCTAATCCTTATGCCTACCTTGCCCCAATTGAGATTGCAAAAATATGACGTGCTTAGTGAAAAGAGTCGCCTTCACTAAGTGGGCCCATAGGCTATTTTTGGCGCAAAGTCTATTTTTAGATTATGTCTATTTTTAGACATGTCGATCATATTCTATGAGTTGCAGGATGCTATTTATGGATGGTTGTTCAAGTTGTAAAACTAGATGGATTTCTATTTTTAGAAATATTGGGCGGAATCTATTTTTAGATTGCAAGTCTAAAAATAGATATGTCGAATATTATTAGCTCTTAGTAATATTTGGACTCTAAACATTATCTTATTCTCTTGGAGCACTTCAGTTAAGTGCACAGATGTGGCACAAGAGCTGATAGAAGGAATTACACTATTCCTGAGGGTTTAGTGGAGATATTGCATGGAGGACTTCAGTTAGAACTAATGTGACATAGTTTGGTGGAGTTATGTTCAGTTTAACTCAATTAGACACAGTTGAGCTAGTTGTATCTAGTCTAATTGATTGATACACTAGTGAGAGTGGTGTGAATTAATTATTAATTAATTCACTAAATATTAACTCATTAATCAACTGAAGAATACATTAGTTAACTACAGTGCATGGACAGTTTCAGTGGAGACCAATGTAGAGATAGGTGAAAGGGAAATATGACTACCAGTTGTGACTATAGTGATGCATTGATTGCATCCAAAACTCAGTAGAGATGCCAATGAGGATTTCGCAGTGCAATCCAGGTGGATTCGAGTTCATTCAGAGCACAGTAGAGGTAGGCTAGCAGGTGGCAGAGATCGGTGCATGGATTTGCTAGATCAGGACCTGATTAGTGTGTAGCGACTGTATTGTACTAAGAGCTTGTGATAATATTTGTATGAGGATTGTTACATGATATCTATGACATATATTATATATAGATATTTGGGGTTTTTAGCTTCAGGCTTTCCCATTAAAACACTATGTTAATGTGCGTGAATTTTTATGGTTTCAATGTGTGCATGCAATTGATTTAATTTCCTCATGTGATGATCAATGGTGGAATAGATTATGTATTGTGCATGAAGTTAAAATAGTGTGTGATTAGGAGAATCTTGGATATATAACGCATTTGTTATATAATTTCTACAGCCCCATTGAATCTCTGCAACCCTATCTCATTTTCCCTGACCTAGTTCCCTTGACCTAATATCTTCATTCAGTGAAACCCAAACCAATAAAATCAAAAAAACCTCTACACTCATACCTAGCCTAAAAATCCCTAATTCCTCCAACCCTCTTGGTTGTGACCTTATGGAGAAAGCCCTCTCCGAATTGGTAGGGCTAGCTACCAAGTTAAAATTTTGGTCTATGGTTACCTCTATTGGGATTCCTTCTTCAACCTTGGGAATCTTGGGGAGTGATAACAAAGTCAACTCAAGCGGTGATAGTGGCATATGATATCCATAGGAATCAATTTTTGAAGGCGCTGGTAGGATCCAGGGATTGATAGAGCCATCCAAGATGGTGGATATCATTGAAATTGTGTGTGGAACCTCAGGCGGAGGGAGAGGAAAACAACACATCATGGAGGATGCCTTCAGAAGACCGATACCAACACTGACATAAGAGTTAGGAACTCCTCCTACTGAGGGCATACTACTGCTAGGTAATGCGGAATAATCAAGGGTAAAAAATGATAGCTAGTCCATTGTAACTATCTTCCCATCCAATGAAAAAGGGATGAGTCAGAAAACCAAAGAGACAAAGGTGGTCATTGCATAAGATCAACTGTGACCCAACAAAATATTATAGTCGAGGTGACAATATATGACTTCTATGTCCATATTTATTGTTTTCCCACTAAGTGTAATGGGATAGCTAGCAAGGTATCCTTTTGGGAGGAAGGTGTGGCCATCAAAATCTTTGAGGGAATTCGACGGTAGAGACAAAGTAGGAGAACCCAAAGCGAGCTAGCATGTAGTTGACATTACGCGAGTTGAAGAACCTTCTTCATGACAGTGCGATGGATTGGTCTCCATTTCGACACAACTTGAAACTGGAAAGCAAGCTAGTGTGAAAGGCGATGTTTTCATTTTTCCATATCGAATATGGCTAGCATAGAATCCTATGGGTCAATTCCACCAATGGCTGAAAGTAGGGCTTTCTTTTGTGCTGGGAAGGTTTGCAACACTTTAAGTGTAGACATGGCTGATGGTTCTTGCACCAAATATTCTACAATGCTGTAGTTCTGGGCATCACATGCAGAGGTGTTATGAGTTGTGCGTTGAAGGGTCCCTTTGGGGGATGAATGATAGGGTCAGCAACATGATTTTCGATATGCAGATCTTTAGGCGGCGGTGGATTTGAACTTGAACTAGGTTCGTGAGCCTCAATGATTGGATTTCCATAGATTTTAGCTCAAGTTTGGAGTTCAATAGTCTCCATGCCATAAATAGTAGATTATCCTTCATAGAAAGGATGAGTACCACCATTTTCCCTTTGGGGGGGTTGTGGCGGGTTCGAAACCATGTGTTGTTGTTGCTGCAGATTAGGAAAGGATTCTGAAGGAAAACATGTGTCCTTCCAGAGTTATTTTGAGTGATAAAATATATGCACTCCTGGAGCCGAGGAAATTTATATGTCAAGTGGTCCTCAACACAATTTTTGCAAGGGAATCTCATAGGTTTCTCCTTTCCCTTGTCATTTTTAGCATCGTTTATTTGATTGGGATTATTCTAAGCGTTGGGTTGCTCTTCAGAAGGAGCAGTCTTTCCTTATTCTTCTTGTTCTTTCCATTATGTTTTTGTGTGGACTGCATAAAGTGTACCTCAGCGGTACGAAGAGTAGTCGATTGGGTAGGGGTGGTGGCAGTCGAAGATGGCTTTGGCAGCCAAATATGGTTGGGAAGCTTGACCATTCAGCTATTTTACAGCTACACTAGAATTTGTGCCAATGAGGCCGTCAACATGCACTTCGGGTAACTGAGTAGCGGGAGGAATCAGGTTGCCCGGGGCATGGGGGAGTAACTCATACATCGTGCTAGATTGAGAATAGATGAGATCTAGAGGTTGTGCATGGTGGATGGATTGGTCTTCCGTGACCGCACCAGACAAGAAAATGTCTTTAGCAAGGGGTGGCAAGAGTGAATTACAAACTAGTTTGATAATAGATGATCTGGGATTGGCGCTTTGGATAACCTCCACCTATGCCTCCATTCATGAATGTGATCAGAGATATCGATGGAAGTGTCTTGGCACAATGAGGTTAAGAGTTAAGTTCTGGTTTCGTATCGGATAGGTAGTTGAAAGTTCTTAACAAATTCCTTTTCTAAGGCACCAAAATTATTGACTGCAGCGCGTGGTAACTCAGTGTACCATTTGGCAGTGTTGCCTGTGAGAGTTCGAGGGAAAAGTCTAAGCTAGATACTATATTCCACCATGGATTTAGAAACAAACCATAGATGAAAGGTGGTGATTTGTGTAGCTCGATCTTCCACTTGTTTAACTTCGAACTTAGGGATGTCATATGGAATCTTGTACGGTACTGGAGGCCAAAGCGGGTTATGGTTGATAGGATTGTTGGTCAATTTATATATATTGAGGATGTATAAAGCTAACAAGTATGGAAATTGTGTGGTTGCCACCGAGTCTAACCAAGGAGGTGTTGGCTGACCATTTGGGCCGTAGGGTCCTCCCATAAAAAAGTTTCCAATGGGATAAGTAGGACTCTGTTGATAAAAATTTCGAGTGAGTGGAGGTGTAGGGATGTAGGGTTGTTGTCCATAGGGGATGTTGTACTAGGTGACAAACAGCTTGTTTCCCCCAGGGTAATAGTTTACCCCTTGCCCCAATTGGTTTTGGGGAAGGGTTGCCCATATAGACATGATATGGTTAGCTTGTGGCTTACAACTATTCTTATAATTGACTATTGGTATAGACCCTACACCATAAGGTTGACCACTAAGAGGAATGGCATTAACAATCGATCGACCTACTTGTCCCACAGAATGTAGGGGTACCGAAGTGTCCCCTAGCATGTAAGTACTGGTAACACTGCCCCCTGGCATAGTGGCCAAGGTGTTCAAACTCAACAATTGACTCCAATCGAAAGGGTTGCTAAAAGGAGACAAGGTAGCCCCGCAAGAGGAAGCGGAAGCTGAGGGTCCAGGTGCAGACATGATAGGAATGGATACCGAAGGGTTATACTCGCACTTGTTTTCATCAAGTTGCTAGGACCAAGAATATGTTGGCAACTGGGATCGCCAATTAGTTGTGTATAACTTACAAATGGTGGGGAAGATGGTGGTGGAACTGAGTTGGCCACCAACGACACCGACCCAATGGTCACCGATTGTGTAGGGGATGTGGGGGCAGCCGAAGACGTGGTTGGTACTGGTGCTACCTGAATCAACAATGTCCCCAGTGTGTTAGTGAGAGGAGGATTGTAAGTAGGTACGACTCATTTAGTGAAAGGATCCTGAGGAAACTCCGTAGTGCAAGGAGAAATGTGAAAATCAAGGGTCAATGCTGGAGACTGCTCTTTTGGCAAAGGCACTAGGTCACTGAGACTCAACTCCTCCCTAAGTGTCAATGGAGGGAGACCTTGTTGTTTCCTAGAAAGAATATGAGGGTCGAAGGACGCCACGATGACTGGTTAATTTTATCAAAAAAAATTATTGTGATGTATTATTAAGTCTCATTGAAAGTAGAATCACACACCTAAAAAAAAAAAGAACTTCCAAATTCAATCAATCAAGCAGCTAGAGGGGTAAGACCTTGTCTAAGTACTACCGTTTGTTGGACATGAAACCCAGTATCACAATAGCATACAAAGAGAGTTGTTCAAATTTACAATTACAGTTACTCTTGAGCTTTGCCTGAACCCTAGACAATCAGTGCAAGCACTCTAGGGGAGACGAGTACCCTCCCAAAGACCGAAGACAGAGTAGATCTTTTTGTGTCAGGCACCAAGGCAGCTGTTGAGTCTCAAATCTGCATCTTTCCTATACACCTTTCTAGACTTTTTCCATTTACCTGGACCTCCTAAACCATCAATATCATTGCATATTAATCATAAAAGAGAATTTAAAGTGGTTTTTAACTATGTTTTGTGTCTACTGTTTGAATTAGATTTTTGCTCATTGAGCTGTGGAATCTTGCCACTTTCTACAGCTGTTGCAACTTTCCGCAGCCATTTTGTTAAAGTCTATATTGCAGGTGTCTTCAGGCAAATCGAGCCACATGGGCAACTTGGAAATGAAATGTACATGGATCGAGTCCTATTGGCTCAGTCGAATTCACCTAAGAAGGCTGTGGTCAAAGGTAGTCAAGCGGTGGTCAACCGAAGAGTCCCACGGTGACAGAACTCTATTTTTCACCACGTGAAGATTTGCGTGGCCGTTTCTAAATCACGAGAGACATATCAACACCTATAAATGGCTCCATAAGCCGAATCCAACGACCACTCTCCATATATTTAATCTTCACGGCAGCCATGATGCTAGATTTTCGGACGTGGTGGTTCACGTGTCTTGTATCAGCGCAGAATGTAGGAAATTAGTTATGACATTCTCTGTTATAAATAATGCGTTCTCATACGCATAGTAGTTGGCGGGTGTAATGTAATTTGCTGGATAGAAAACCCACTATGCCGTGACATTATTTCTTTGTTATGACTGCATTTTAAAAATATGAGAAAACTCTGTTCAAAAGCATAATTCGTGTTTGATAGCTACTTCCCGAGGATTGTGCAGAGGGCCCCTGCACATGCCGAGGTTTTGTGTATTACTGTATAGTTTCATGCTTCATTTCCTTACGTTCAATATGCTATAGTCATTCACGTGTATATACTACATCTTTTATGGTACTAACGTTTTATTTCTGTTCATAATTTTCCATACTTTAGACTGTTGTTAACTGATCAGTGTTTTTGTTTCAGATTATAGTAGGCAGTCCGGGCATTTGCACATAGTTTACAATGAATAATGACATGGAATCAATCTTTTCCTTCTGCTGATTTCTTTTTCTTAGTTTTTAAATTCCAACATTGTTTTATTCATTTCAGTTTTGTACATTTGCTTTACTAGTTAGTTAGATATTAAATCAGTTTTAAGTGTCATTATCATTACCTTCCAGTTTGCTAATGAGACTAATGAGGGATTGAAGTATGAGTGTGTAGTTTGATATTAGTTTTATTTCTTTCAAGTTAGATTTTAAACACCATGTCATTATCACACGAAAGCCATAGCGAGACTAATGGTGAGGGATTGAAGTATGAGTGTGTAGTTTGATATTAGTTTATTTTTCTGCAAGTTAGATATTAAATTGCTCATGTCATTATTAGTTACCTCCGAAAGCCATAGCGAGACTAATGGTGAGGGATTGAAGTATGAGTATGTAATTTGATATTAGTTTATTTTTCTGCAAATTATACATCAGATTACTCAAGTTGTTTATGATTACCTCAGAAAGCCATAGCGAGACTAATGGTGAGGGGTCAGAATATGAGTTGATGTAATTTAGTTTTAGCTTTACTTGCTTGCAATTCTTGGATTTATTTGAGTACAGTTTCTTTTGTAATTAGACAGCAGCAAGGGTAATGAGTTTCATGATCAATAGTTCACTATTTTTTTAACTAGTATAGTGGCACATTTTCATTTTCCTTTAGGAATTAATTTTGTCATTGTATGCTTTAAAATCTTTCTGAAGTTTGAAGTTTGGAAAATAATTATAAAGGACATTATTGCCTTGAACATTTATATCCATACTTGTCTTTTAGAATTTCCATCTCACATTAGGAAACCAACCAAGATAAATAAAAAACACAAAAACGACAAAAAGTAAGAGATAGGTTATCTTGCACATATAGTGCGCCACACTTCGTCAGCTTACGAATCCCAGATTGACAAATTAATGTAGCAATTTAGGACACACTAAATTGACCAAACATTTTGGCGCCGTTTCCGGGGAAGTGTAACTAGGTAGCCAATTTCTTAAAAAAAAAAAAACAACAATAAAAAGAAGGGAAAAATTGATAACTTCTTGAAGTATGCTCTCCTCTTGCACCTAGTGTGATCTGGAGGATCAGAAAAGAGAGTTATTGGTTCAATAATTTCTTAAGTATGCTCTCTTCTTGCACCTAGTGTGACCTGGAAGATCAGAAAGAGAATTATTAGCCCAACTTAAAAATTAAAAAAAAATGACATGCATAGAGCAAGAGATTCTAGGGGAAGGTTTATAGTTAGAGCCAAGAGTTCGATTTTCACAACTCCATCTTCTTCAAGGCATAGACAAGATTCACCACCATCTACCCCTAGCCTTAAGATTCTTGGAATTCAAGGAGCAGCTGAATTAGAAGATTCTCCTATACCATCTACCAAATCTCATTTAGAATAGGACCCTTTCTTTACTTCTACAGGATAATATATTGTAATTAAAGAAGTAGAATCACCTGAAGAAGAAAAGGAAGAGACTCCCTCTCATCCTCCCTTGATAGAAGAACCAGAGGACTTTGAGGACTCTAAAGAAACTATCATGGCAGAGGAAATAATAGATGGATTCGGAGGTAGAGGTAGAGGTAGAGGAGGAGGAAACAATGGTGGAGGTGAAGGTAATAATGGAAGAAATAGGGAAAAAGACAACTTGTTTGGATTCCCTATAGTTGATGAGGAAACTCATACAACGATGAAAAACATTTCACCATCTGTCCTCCCCAACTTTTATGGATTGCGAAGTGAGGATCCTGAAACATTTCTATTTGAGTTTGAAGTCGTGTGCCGAACCTCTGACTATATGGAAGACTCTAAAAAACTCAAACTGTTTCCTTCAACATTGAAGGGAGCCGCTTTGAAATGGTTAATGGGATTAGCCACCCAATCTATTAGGACTTGGAATGATATGAAACAAACATTTTTGGATAGATACATGGACTATTTCATGCCCACCAATCACAAGGATGAGTTTTTCAAAATGGTGCAAAAAGAAGATGAAAATTTGGAGGATTTACTTGAAAGATTTCAATACAACTTAAAAAGATAAAAAATGAGCAACTTAGATGATGAAACTTTGAAAGCCCTTATATTAAAATCCATCAGAGATGAATGGATATATATTTTAAACATTATGGGGAAAGGAGACATTTCTCAACTTCCACTTCGTGACATAACAAAACTATGTGTCCATCTCTCAAGGGGAAAATCTAAAACGGGAAAAGGGCCTAGAGATCCTTCTCTTATTAGGGAAAACAAATCTGCAACTGGATCAGTAAGTAGGGCAAAGATTGGCAATATGCTTGATGAATTCAAAACTGATATCTTAGGGAGCCTTAGTGAACAACTAGACACCCTTAAAATTCAAAACAAGCAGAAAGCAGAAACTGATGCTCTATCCATCTTTTGTCTGAAATGTAGGAAGAAACATGCTTTAAGGGAATGTCCCTTGGATGCAAAATTTGTAGAAACATGTATGATTTGCTCAGAGAATCATGGGACCAAGGATTGTCCTTCAATTCCTGGACTCAAAGCTGTCTTTCAAGAAGATCCAAATTCAGTAGAATCTCTCTGTTTTGTTGCAACAAGACCTTGGAAGGGGCAACAAACTCAAGGGTTTAACAACCCTATGAATTCTCAACCCCCACCAAATTGGAATCCTTGGCAACAACCTTGGCCCCAACCTCAAAATTCATATCAGCCATGGGTACAAGGTATGAAAAATCCTTATGGGAGATTTTCTCAATTTTATCAATATCCTCCATATTTTCAAAATCAAAAAGCTCCACAACTTCCAAACCCAAATCCACAACTTTCATTGCCATTTCCACAACAACAACCTTCTCAACAAAATCCAAATCCTCAACTCATGCTTCCATTCCAACAAAAGACAAATCAACTTCCAGCTTAGCCATTGCCAAATCCTAACAATAAAAATCCCTAGAATACTTACATGATAGAAGGACAAAAATTTCCTACCTATATGATTGTTCCTCTCAATGATGTACAACTCAGGTCTGGTAGAGTTTTAGAAAAACCTTCTGTAGATGTCGAAGAGAAAGATACCTCTGAAGAGGACTCTCTTAAAGCCAATAAGGGTTCTGAGGAAGCATCTCTTCAAAACTCGAACATTCAAAAAGAGAAAGAAAAGTTAACACCCACAACTCCTATAGTTGAGCAACCTACATCTTCATCCACACCTCCTTTCCCTGAAAGATTACAAATTGATAAAGGGGTGGAAAAACAAATCTTGTTGCCTAACTATGATTTTATAGATGAATTAAAGAATGTTTGTATCAAGATTCCCTTGCAACAACCCATTAGAGAGATTCCTATTCTAGCAAAAACAATAAAGGAGTTGAGTCTCAAAAGACCAGGAAGGAAACTAAAAGACACAAGAAGAATCCACCTGGTAGGAAAAATTGCAGATATCATGATGGGAAAAATTACCATGCAAAAATATGTAGATCCAGGAAGTCCAATTGTCAAGACACATATAAATGGGATAGAAATTCCAAACACATTGATTGACTTAGGGGCTGCTATCAACATTATGAGTAGACAGACTATGGAACAACTAAAACTTCCTAACCTTCTTTTTACACCTACTTTACTGCAACTTGCAGATCGATCAATTATTAAACCAGATGGTGTATTAGAAGATATTTCAGTCTCCTTAGATTCTTGGGAATATCCGGTAGATTTTATGATTTTGACTCTCAAGAGTAATCTAGGAGGGCACCCACTTATCTTAGGAAGACCTTGGCTAGCCACAGCTGATGCTTTCATTAGTTGTAGATCTGGGGATATGTACATTTCTAATGGTAATTCGACAAAGAAATTCAATTTTTATCCTCCAGCAAAAGCAATTACATAAATAGGAGACAATGAATGGGTTGATGATGAGGAAACTATACAACCTGTCTTTACCATTTCTGAAATCAGTGAGGATAGTCAAATTCTGAACACATTAGAAAATTTTGAGACATCTTCAGAATATGACCCCACACAATTTCAGTTGGAATCTGACATAGAATATTTATCATCAAGACAAATGTCTCTTTACTCTATGGAAGAGTTCAGTAGTTCTACCATTGATATTTTTCCAAGAAAAACATTAAATATCAACAAAAATTTGGAAAAGTCACAACAGGAGGAACTAACCAAAATCTTGCAAAAACATTCTACTGCATTTGCATGGGAGTATACTGATATGAAAGGTATTGATCCTAAGACTTGCATCCATCATATCTATATTGAGGAAAACAGTAGACCAATCAGACAACCTCAAAGAAGGATGAATCCAAATCTTGGGGAGATAGTGAAAGAAGAGCTCCAAAAACTACTCAATGTAAACTTCATTTATCCAATTTCAGATAGCCGATGGGTTTCTCCTTTGGTTATAGTACCTAAAAAGAATGGTAAATGGAGGGTATGCATTGATTACAGGGAATTGAACAAAGCAACTTCGAAGGATCACTTTCCTTTGCCCTTTATCGATCGGGTATTAGATACATTAGTAGGAAAAAAGTACTTTTCATTTTTGGATGGTTTAGTGGCTATAATCAAATTCAGGTAGCACCTGAAGATCAAGATAAGACCACATTTACCTGTCCATGGGGGACTTTTGCCTATCGAGTGCTTCCTTTTGGGTTATGTAATGCACCCGCAACATTCCAAAGAGCAGTACTAGGAATTTTTTCTGATCTAATCCATGATTGTGTAGAGGTTTATATGGATGATTTTACGGTTTATGGTAATTCATTTGAAGAGGCATTAGAAAATTTGGAAAAAGTTCTTATAAGATGTAAAGAAACAAACCTTTCATTAAGCCATGAAAAATGCTTTATGATGTTTACTGAAGGGATTGTTTTGGGGCATCATATTTCGGGAGATGGGATTAAGGTTGATAGATCAAAAGTTGAAGTCATCTCCAAGTTGCCTATTCCAAATTGTCAAAGAGATGTTAGAAGTTTTCTAGGATTTACTGGATACTATAGAATATTTATAGAAAACTTCACTAAAATAGCATCTCCACTCTTCAAATTACTTACAAAAGACTGTGAATTCAAATGGGATCCTGATTGTCAATCAGCCTTTGAAACTTTGAAAACAAGAATATCTGAAGCACCTATCTTGAGAGGACCAAATTGGAAACTCCTTTTCCATATTTCTACAGATGCTTCAGATACAGCTCTAGGAGCTGTGTTGGGTCAAAAGGATTTAGTCCCTTATGCCATTTACTATACCAGTAAAAATTTGACTCCCACTGAGTTGAACTATACTGTAACTGAAAAAGAGTTTTTAGTTGTTGTTCATGCAATCAATAAGTTTAGACATTATATAACAGGCTATGAAACTTTTATTCATACTGATCATTCTTCGATTAGATATCTAATGAACAAACCTGTTACTAATGGCAGAGTGACAAGATGGCTCCTACTTTTGCAGGAATTTAATATTACTTTATTGGATAGACCAGGAAAACATAATACAGTAGTTGATTTCTTGTCTAGGATTCAGAATACTAAAGAAGATTCTCTTGTAGAGGATAAGTTTCCTGATGAATACTTGTTTGCAGTAACTACTAAGACTCCTTGGTATGCAGATATTGCTAACTATTTGGTTACAGGGAAACTGCCTCCACATTTATTTCCAAGTGAAAGAAGAAAGATTATTCAGGAGAGTTCAAAATATTCATGGATTTCTAACGAATTGTTTAAAACAGGGCCAGATCTTGTGATCGGAAGATGTGTCAGGGAGGATGAAATGCCTGATATCCTCAAGGCATGTCATGATGAACCATGTGGCAGACACTTTGCTGACAAAAGGACAGCCTATAAAATCCTCTCTTTAGGATATTGTTGGCCTTCCCTCTTCAAAGATGCAAAACAATATGTCAAAAGGTGTGACAGCTGCCAAAGAGTAGGGAAACCTACCCTTTCAAATGAAATGCCATTGCAACCACAAGTACTCATCGAACCCTTTGAAAAATGGGCTTTAGATTTCATTGGACCTATTAATCCACCATCTAAGAAAAAGAAGTATATATTGGTTTGTATTGATTATGTTACTAAATGGGTAGAAGCCAAAGAATTAGTATCTGCTACTGAAAATTCAGTTGTTCATTTTCTTTATGAGGATATTTTTACTCGCTTTGGTGTTCCAAGAGAAATTGTGACAGATCAAGGAAGCCAATTCACATCCAACCTGGTGGAGAAGCTGATGGAATAATACAAAATCAAGCATAGAAGATCTACTCCTTACCATCCACAAGAAAATGGTCAAGTGGAGTCTACAAACAAAGTTCTTGAAAATATCATCACCAAAACTGTTCATCTTCACAGAAGAGATTGGGTGGAAATGCTTCCTGAAGCCTTGTGGGCCTACAGAGCTACATGGAGAAATACAATAGGACATTCTCCCTATGAACTTGTTTATGGGAAAGAAGTCCTGCTCCCCATTGAGTTCCAAGTCAAAACCTTCAAGATAGCAGTTCAGTTGGGGATGGATCTATCAGAAGCCCAAAAGCATAGAATGGAGCAGTTGAATGAGCTAGATGAGATCAGACAAGAGGCAATTCTAAGAACTGATTTAGTTCAATATCAAAGAGATAAATGGCATGACAAATACATCAAAGAGAAGAAGTTTCAAGAAGGAGATTGGGCATTTCTATTTGACTCCAAGTTTAAAGATTTTAAAGGAAAATTTCAGACTCATTGGCTTGGGCCATATGAGATTAACAAGATCTTTAGCAATGGAGCGGTAAGAATCAAGACCATTGATGAATTTCAAACTCCTCTTATTGTGAATGGCCACAGATTAAAGATCTATCATAAGCCACTCTCAAAAGAGGAATTTGTCAAAATGTTTCAAGATAATTCTGCAATAAGGTTGGTGAAGAAGAATCCTTCTTCTCCACCAGCCTAGCCTTTGTTCTTTTTAGTTTCAAAAAAAAAAAAAAAAAAAAAAATAAATAAATAAAAAATTATAAAATAAAAAATAAAAAATTGTATAAGCCTGAAAACCAATCACTAATTGGCAGTCTTATACAGAAAATGTAGGGTGAAAATCAGGAACACCTGACACCCTATATTTTCCAAAAAAAAAATTCCCTCTCTCTCTCATTTCACAAGTTTTATGACAACCCACTCCATTTCATTCCACTTCATTCCACTTCATTCCACTCCACTTCATTTCATTTCACTCCATTTCATCTATTTCATTTCATTTCACCAATAAATTTTTTTTTTCATGACCATTTTCATTCATTCAGTTATCATCTATCCATCTCCATTCACCCAAATAATTACTGTGTCAGTTTCCGCAGCTGACACCAGTTTCCGCAGCCAGAAGCAGTTTCTGCAGCCACCACTCTGTTTTTCAAAAATTTACAGTCAGATGTTAGTTCAACAGTTATGAAATCAAATGCAGGTATGAAGACATATTATGAAGACATGAGGCATTCAAAAGCATCAATGAGGAGCAACTGATTGAAGACCAATGAAAAATGGCAAGAATTCCAAGGTATGAGTAAAAATTTATTTCAAATGGCATTTCAAGCACATTTTTACATAGTTATAAACCATAGCTCCATTATATGCAATGATTGCGTTGATAACTCCATAGCCATCCCACAATCTCTATACGATTCCCCCACAATCCTTGCATTCATTTCTAAACGGCCTCATAATCAAGCCTCCGGTCTTCACTAGTGTTCGACTATACGTTGATACTCCACCTGTAATTAAGGAACGTGGTTGATTTGACTACGGCTTCTCTTAGTCGCACAAAATCTGTAGTTGTTTCATAAACGTGCTTGCATCTACTCTGCAGCCACCTAATTTTAAATACTGCCAAATGCACTTTGCTTCCCCTACTGTTCTATTGACCTCACGGCTACATTTCCACCGTGCTCACATAAGCTTTCACCCCATTTTGTTCTATGTTCCGCTTCATACCATGTACCTATTCCCTGATATCCACTTACAGTCACTGGCCTCCTTCATAAACCCTGATCATTTCTGTCGTCTTACCTCCGCTAAACCCTCCTCACGCAGAAGATTTCTAAAAGTACAGAAGGAAGGATGGGTCAGTTGTTGAGAACAGAACCAGAGGGACCCAAATTTATGGAAGGATACCCGTAAGTCAAAGACATACTGAAAAAGGCAAAATGGCTTCGGTTTATTCAAAAGTTCAAAGGCTACCATAAGGAGGTAACAAAAGCTTTTGCGAGGTCTTTCAACGGTCTGGAGGTGGAAATTGGGGACCTCAAATTTACAGTGACTGAGGCATCCATAGCAGCTGCTACAGAACTCCCTCAAGAAGGTGAACGCTGGTTCAAGAACAAGAGCATTGGCGAGGAAGCCTGGAGAGTAATCCTACGTAACCCAGGTATGGATGTCCCAATTTTCAAAAAGGGAATTCATGTTCATGCTTTAAAAGAAGAGTGGGCCAGTTTACTGTTGGTTATTCAAAAGTTTATCACTTGTGAGGGACGTTTTGGATCAATGTACATGTATCATACCCGACTGTTGATGAATTTCCTAGACAACCAGACCCTCAATCTGCCATACTTTTTACTAAACAGTTTGAAAAAGATGTCTGTAACCGTCCAAAAGCATCTAGGGGATGTAGAACCACATTTGTATCACCATGGTCTTGTGAAAATCTTGATAGAAAAAAAATTAAAAGATAAAAAGGACACCTGGGAGCAGTTTTTAATTAGAAATTTCTTTGAAGAACCCCAAGAAACCCTTGAAGGCAGTACATCAAAAGGAAGTAGAAGAAAGAAAACAGGTGATAAAACTCAAAGCACTCCTACTAACGCAGTTGAAAGAACTAGTAGAGAAGTAAGACCGTCTAAAAGGAGGAAGGAAAAGACTGAGGGTAAAAAGCCAACAAAATCAAAAGAGAAAAGAAGCATTGAGGTTGTGCATCAAACCCCTTCCTCAGAAGAAGACCATCAAGTATTGTCTGAGAGACTAGTTCACCTTCAGGAACAGTCAACTATGGCCAAAAAGAAAGGAAAAGAAAAACAGAGGGAAAAAGATAGTAGTCCACAGTATGTAAGAAGAAGCAGCAGGCTTAAAGGAAAGTGGAGAAAAGCACAAAAAAAAGGACCTCATTTTATTGATTTGGGAGAAGTAACACCTGAAAAAACTCCAGCTAGCCATAGTCCATCTCATTCTCAGCCAAACGTTGAACATAGTCCACCTCATTCTTAGTCAAACGTTGAAGCTAGTCCTCAAGACGTTGACATGAGCCCTTTTCGGCCAAATTTTGAAATCAATTCTCCTCCACAGCATTTTGGGGACAACCCAAGGAAAACGACACCCGAGATAGATCCAAAGCAGCAAGAGGTGTATGACTACATAGAATCTTTAGAAAGAACAGCCACGGGCCCCAGCACTTCATCCACTCAGCCTCACACAGCACAAGAAGCTCTAGTCCAATCGTTGAAACAAGAAGTCTTTGAGTTGGAGGTTTTAAATAGACATATTAAAAATGAAAATGAAGCATTAAAGGAGAAAAACAGATTGGACAAGATCATTCATGATAATACCATGCTACATCTGGGACTATGGCAGAAAAAGAATAGGAAATTGAAGAAGAAATGCCAGAAGTTAAGTAGAGCACTGATTAATATCAAATTCAGATGCTTGATGAAGAAGCCCAGGATGTTAGCAACACCAAGGAAGAGGAGAAGAGGACTGGATGTACTGGCAGAGGTATAAAGGCATATGAATTAAAGGAGGATGATCAAAATTTTGGATGCATGAGGACATGCAACACCTTCACAGTGGGGGTATGTTGAGTCTCAAATCTGCATCTTTCCTATACACCTTTCTAGACTTTTTCCATTTACCTGGACCTCCTAAGCCATCAATATCATTGCATATTAATCATAAAAGAGAATTTAAAGTGGTTTTTAACTATGTTTTGTGTCTGCTGTTTGAATTATATTTTTTCTCATTGAGCTGCGGAATCTTGCCACTTTCCGCAGCTGCTGCAACTTTCCCCAGCCATTTTGTTAAAGTCTATATTGCAGGTGTCTTCAGGAAAATCAAGCCACATGGGCAAGTTGGAAATGACATGGACATGGATCGAGTCCTATTGGATCATTCTAATTCACCTAAGAAGGCTGTGGTCAAAGTTAGTCAAGCGGTGGTCAACCGAAGAGTCCCACGGTGACAGAACTCTGTTTTTCACCACGTGAAGATTTGCGTGGCCGTTTCTAAATCACGGGAGACATATCAACACCTGTAAACAGCTCCATAAGCAGAATCCAACGACCACTCTCCATAGATTTAATCTTCACAGCAGCCATGATGCTAGATTTCTGGACGTGGTGGTTCACGTGTCTTGTATCAGCGCAGAATGTAGGAAATCAGTTATGAAATTCTCTGTTATAAATAATGCGTTCTCATACGCATAATAGTTAGTTGCTGTAATGTAATTTGTTGGATAGAAAGCCCACTGTACCGTGACATTGTTTTTGTGTTATGACTGCATTTTAAATATATGAGAAGACTCTGTTCATAAGCATAATTCGTGTTTGATAGCTGCTTCCCGAGGATTGTGCAGAGGGCCCCTACACACGCCGAGGTTTTGTGTATTACTGTATAGTTTCCTGCTTCATTTCCTTAAATTCATTGTGCTATAGTCATTCACGTGTATATACTACATCTTTTATGGTATTAACGTTTTATTTCTGTTCATAATTTTCCATACTTTAGACTACGTTAGCCCGATCGGTGTTTTTGTTTGAATTATAGTAGGCTGACCTGAGCATTGCACACAGTTTTATAATGACTAATGACATGGAATCAATCTTGTCCTTCTGCTGATTTCTTTTTCTTAGTTTTTAATTCCAGCACTGTTTTATTCATTTCAGTTTTGAACATTTGCTTTACTAGTTAGATTAGATATTAAGTTGCTCATGTCATTATCAGTTACCTCCAAAAGCCATAGCGAGACTAATGGTGAGGGATTGAAGTGTGAGTGTGTAGTTTGATATTAGTTTATTTTTCTGCAAGTCATATATTAAGCTGCTCATGTCATTATCAGTTACCTCCGAAAGCCATAACGAGACTAATGGTGAGAGATTGAAGTATGAGTGTGTAGTTTGATATTAGTTTATTTTTCTGCAAGTTAGATATTAAATTTCTCATGTCATTATCAGTTACCTCCGAAAGCCATAGCGAGACTAATGGTGAGGGATTGAAGTATGAGTGTGTAATTTGATATTAGTTTATTTTTCTGCAAATTAGACATCAGATTACTCAAGTTGTTTATGATTACCTCCGAAAGCCATAGCGAGACTAATGGTGAGGGGTCAGAATATGAGTTGACATAATTTGGTTTTAGCTTTACTTTGCTTGCAATTCTTGGATTTCTTTGAGTACAGTTTCTTTTGTAATTAGACAACAACAAGGGTAATGAGTTTCATGATCAATAGTTCACTGTTTGTTTAACTAGTATAGTGGCACATTTTCGTTTTCCTTTAGGAATTAATTTTGTCATTGTATGCTTTAAAATCTTTCTGAAGTTTGAAGTTTGGAAAATCATTATAAAGGACATTATTTCCTTGAACATTTATATCCATACTTGTCTTTTAGAATTTCCATCTCACATTAGGAAACCAACCAAGATAAATAAAAAACCCAAAAACGACAAAAAGTAAGAGATAAGTTATCTTGCACATATAGTGTGCCACACTTCGTCAGCTTATGAATCCCGGATTGAAAAATTAATGTAGCAATTTAGGACACACTAAATTGACCAAACGTTTTGGCGCCGTTGCCGGGGAAGTGTAACTAGGTAGCCAATTTCTAAATAAAAAAAACAACAATAAAAAGAAGGGAAAAATTGATAACTTCTTGAAGTATGCTCTCCTCTTGCACCTAGTGTGATCTGGAGGATCAGAAAAGAGAGTTATTGGTTCAATAATTTCTTAAGTATGCTCTCTTCTTGCACCTAGTGTGACCTGGAAGATCAGAAAGAGAATTATTAGCCCAACTTAAAAAATGACATGCATAGAGCAAGAGATTCTAGGGGAAGGTTTATAGCTAGAGCCAGGAGTTCGATTTTCACAACTCCATCTTCTTCAAGGCATAGACAAGATTCACCACCATCTACCCCTAGCCTTAAGATTCTTGGAATTCAAGGAGCAGCTGAATTAGAGGATTCTCCTACACCATCTAACCATCTACCAAATCTCATTTAGAAGAGGACCCTTTCTTTACTTCTGCAGGAGAATATATTGTAATTAAAGAAGTAGAATCACCTGAAGAAGAAAAGAAAGAGACTCCCTCTCATCCTCCCTTGATAGAAGAACCAGAGGAATTTGAGGACTCTCAAGAAACTATCATGGCAGAGGAAATAATAGATGGATTCGGAGGTAGAGGTAGAGGTAGAGGAGGAGGAAACAATGGAGACAACAATGGTGGAGGTGAAGGTAATAATTGAAGAAATAGGGAAGGAGACAACTTGTTTGGATTCCCTATAGTTGATGAGGAAACTCATACAACGATGAAAAACATTTCACCATCTGTCCTCCCCAACTTTTATGGATTGCGAAGTGAGGATCCTGAAACATTTCTGTTTGAGTTTGAAGTCGTGTGCCGAACCTATGACTATATGGAAGACTCTCAAAAACTCAAACTGTTTCCTTCAACATTGAAGGGAGCCGCTTTGAAATGGTTCATGGGATTAGCCACCCAATCTATTAGGACTTGGAATGATATGAAACAAAATTTTTTGGATAGATACCTGGACTATTGCATGCCCACCAATCACAAGGATGAGGTATTCAAAATGGTGCAAAAAGAAGATGAAAATTTGGAGGATTTACTTGAAAGATTTCAATACAACTTAAAAAGAGCAAAAATGAGCAACTTAGATGATGAAACTTTGAAAGCCCTTATATTAAAAGCCATCAAAGATGAATGGATAGATATTTTAAACATGATGGGGAAAGGAGACATTTCTCAACTTCCACTTCGTGACATAACAGAACTATGTGTCCATCTCTCAAGAGGAAAATCTAAAACAGGAAAAGGGCCTAGGGATCCTTCTCTTATTAGGGCAAACAAATCTGCAACTGGATCAGTAAGTAGGGCAGAGATTGGTAATATGCTTGATGAGTTCAAAACTGATATCTTAGGGAGCCTTAGTGAACAACTAGACACCCTTAAAATCCAAAACAAGCAGAAAGCAGAAACAGATGCTTTAGCCATCTTTTGTCCGAAATGTAGGAAGAAACATGCTTTAAGGAAATGTCCCTTGGATGCAAAAGTTGTAGAAACATGTATGATTTGCTCAGAGAATCATGAGACCAAGGATTGTCCTTCAATTCCTGGACTCAAAGCTGTCTTTCAAGAAGATCCAAATTCAGTAGAATCTCTCTGTTTTGTTGCAAGAAGACCTTGGCAGGGGCAAAAAACTCAAGGGTTTAACAACCCTATGAATTCTCAACCCCCACCAAATTGGAATCCTTGGCAACAACCTTGGCCCCAACCTCAAAATTCATATCAGCCATGGGTACAAGGTATGCAAAATCCTTATGGGATATTTGCTCAATTTTATCAATATCCTCCATATTTTCAAAAGCAACAAGCTCCACAACTTTCATTGCCATTTCCACAACAACAACCTTCACAACAAAATCAAAATCCTCAACTCATGCTTCCATTCCAACAAAAGACAAATCAACTTCCAGCTCAGCCATTGCCAAATCCTAACAATAAAAATCCCTAGAATACTTACATGATAGAAGGACAACAATTTCCTACCTATATGATTGTTCCTCTCAATGATGTACAACTCAGGTCTGGTAGAGTTTTAGAAAAACCTTCTATAGATGTCGAAGAGCAAGATACCTCTGAGGAGGACTCTCTTAAAGTCAATAAGGATTCTGAGGAAGCATCTCTTCAAAACTCGAACATTCAAAAAGAGAAAGAAAAGTTAACACCCACAACTCCTATAGTTGAGCAACCTGCATCTTCATCCACACCTCCTTTCCCTGAAAGATTACAAATTGATAAAGGGGTGGAAAAACAAATCTTGTTGCCTAACTATGATTTTCTAGATGAATTAAAGAATGTTTGTATCAAGATTCCCTTGCTACAACCCATTAGAGAGATTCCTATTCTAGCAAAAACAATAAAGGAGTTGAGTCTCAAAAGACCAGGAAGGAAACTAAAAGACACAAGAAGAATCCACCTGGTAGGAAAAATTGCAGATATCATGATGGGAAAAATTACCATGCAGAAGTATGTAGATCCAAGAAGTCCAATTGTCAAGACACATATAAATGGGATAGAAATTCCAAACACATTGATTGACTTAGGGGCTTCTATCAACATTATGAGTAGACAGACTATGGACCAGCTAAAACTTCCTAACCTTCTTTTTACACCTACTTTACTGCAACTTGCAGATCGATCAATTATCAAACCAGATGGTGTATTAAAAGATATTTCAGTCTCCTTAGATTCTTGGGAATATCCAGTAGATTTTATGATTTTGACTCCCAAGAGTAATCTAGGAGGGCACCCACTTATCTTAGGAAGACCTTGGCTAGCCACAGCTGATGCTTTCATTAGTTGTAGATCTGGGGATATGTACATTTCTAATGGTAATTCAACAAAGAAATTCAATTTGTATCCTCCAGCAAAATCAATTACATAAATAGGAGACAATGAATGGGTTGATGATGAGGACACTATACAACCTGTCTTTACCATTTCTGAAATTAGTGAGGATAGTCAAATTCTGAACACATTAGAAAATTTTGAGACATCTTCAGAATATGACCCCACACAATTTCAGTTGGAATCCGACATAGAATATTTATCATCAAGACAAATGTCTCTTTACTCTATGGAAGAGTTTGGTAATTCTGCTATTGAGATTTTTCCAGGAAAAACATTGAATATCAACAAACATTTGGAGAAGTCACAACAAGAAGAACTAACCAGAATCTTGCAAAAACATTCTACTGCATTTGCATGGGAGTATACTGACATGAAAGGTATCGATCCTAAGACTTGCATCCATCATATCTATATTGAGGAAAACAGTAGACCAATCAGACAACATCAGAGAAGGATGAATCCAAATCTTAGGGAGATAGTGAAAGAAGAGCTCCAAAAACTACTCAATGTAAACTTCATTTATCCAATTTCAGATAGCCGATGGGTTTCTCCTTTGGTTATAGTACCTAAAAAGAATAGTAAATGGAGGGTATGCATTGATTACAGGGAATTGAACAAAGCAACTTTGAAGGATCACTTTCCTTTGCCCTTTATCGATCAGGTATTAGATACATTAGCAGGCAAAAATTACTTTTCATTTTTAGATGGTTTTAGTGGCTATAATCAAATTCAGGTAGCACCCGAAGATCAAGATAAGACCACATTTACGTGTCCATGGGGAACTTTTTCCTATCGAGTGCTTCCTTTTGGGTTATGTAATGCACCCGCAACATTCCAAAGAGCAGTACTAGGAATTTTTTCTGATCTAATCCATGATGGTGTAGAGGTTTATATGGATGATTTTACAGTTTATGGTAATTCATTTGAAGAGGCATTAGAAAATTTGGAAAAAGTTCTTATAAGATGTAAAGAAACAAACCTTTCATTAAGCCATGAAAAATGTTTTATGATGTTTACTGAAGGTATTGTTTTGGGGCATCATATTTCAGGAGATGGGATTAAGGTTGATAGATCAAAAGTTGAAGTCATCTCCAAGTTGTCTATTCCAAATTGTCAAAGAGATGTTAGAAGTTTTCTAGGATTTACTGGATACTATAGAAGATTTATAGAAAAATTCACTAAAATAGCATCTCCACTCTTAAAATTACTTACAAAAGACTGTGAATTCAAATGGGATCCTGATTGTCAATCAACCTTTGAAACTTTGAAAACAAGAATATCTGAAGCACCTATCTTGAGAGGAATAAATTGGAAACTCCCTTTCCATATTTCTACAGATGCTTCAGATACAGCTCTAGGAGCTGTGTTGGGTCAAAAAGATTTAGTCCCTTATGCCATTTACTATACCAGTAAAAATTTGACTCCCACAGAGTTGAACTATACTGTAACTGAAAAAGAGTTTTTAGTTGTTGTTCATGAAATCATTAAGTTTAGACATTATATAACAAGCTATGAAACTTTTATTCATACTGATCATTCTGCGATTAGATATCTAATGAAAAAACCCGTTACTAATGGCAGAGTGACAAGATGGCTCCTACTTTTGCAGGAATTTAATATTACTGTATTGGATAGACCAGGAAAACAAAATACAGTAGCTGATTTCTTGTCTAGGATTCATAATACTAAAGAAGATTCTCCTATAGAGGATAAGTTTCCTGATGAATACTTGTTTGCAGTAACTACTAAGACTCCTTGGTATGCAGATATTGCTAACTATTTGGTTACAGGAAAACTGCCTCCACATTTATTTCCAAGTGAAAAAAGAAAGATTATTCAAGAGAGTTCAAAATATTCATGGATTTCTAACGAATTGTTTAAAATAGGGCCAGGTCTTGTGATCAGAAGATGTGTCAGGGAAGATGAAATGCCTGATATCCTCAAGGCATGTCATGATGAACCATGCGGCAGACACTTTGCTGACAAAATGACAGCCTATAAAATCCTCTCTTTAGGATATTATTGGCCTTCCCTCTTCAAAGATGCAAAAAATACGTCAAAAGGTGTGACAGCTGCCAAAGAGTAGGGAAACCTACCCTTTCAAATGAAATGCCATTGCAACCACAAGTACTCATCGAACCCTTTGAAAAATGGGCTTTAGATTTCATTGGACCTATTAATCCACCATCTAAGCAAAATAAGTATATATTAGTTTTTACTGATTATGTTACAAAATGGGTAGAAGCCAAAGCATTAGTGTCTGCTACTGAAAATTCAGTTGTTAATTTTCTTTATGAGGATATTTTTACTCGCTTTGGTGTTCCAAGAGAAATTGTGACAGATCAGGGAAGCCAATTCACATCCAACCTGGTGGAGAAGCCGATGGAAGAATACAAAATCAAGCACAGAAGATCTACTCCTTACCATCCGCAAGAAAATGGTCAAGTGGAGTCTACAAACAAAGTTCTCGAAAGTATCATCACCAAAACTGTTCATCTACACAGAAGAGATTGGGCAGAAAGGCTTCCTAAAGCCTTGTGGGCCTACAGAACTACATGGAGAAATACAACAAGACATTCTCCCTATGAACTTGTTTATGGGAAAGAAGTCCTGCTCCCCATTGAGTTCCAAGTCAAAACCTTCAAGATAGCAGTTCAGTTGGGGATGGATCTATTAGAAGCCCAAAAGCATAGAATGGAGCAGTTGAATGAGCTAGATGAGATCAGACAAGAGGCAATTCTAAGAACTGATTTAGTTCAATATCAAAGAGCTAAATGGCATGACAAATACATCAAAGAGAAGAAGTTTCAAGAAGGAGATTGGGCATTGCTATTTGACTCCAAGTTTAAATATTTTAAAGGAAAATTTCAGACTCATTGGCTTGGGCCATATGAGATTGACAAGATCTTTAGCAATGGAGCGGTAAGAATCAATACCATTGATGAATCTCAAACTCCTCTTATTGTGAATGGCCACAGATTAAATATCTATCATAAGCCACTCTCAAAAGAGGAATTTGTCAAAATGTTTCAAGATAATTCTGCAATAAGGCTGGTGAAGAAGAATCCTTCTTCTCCACCAGCCTAGCCTTTGTTCTTTTTAGTTTCAAATCACTGATAAGCCTGAAAACCAATCACTGATTGGCAGTCTTATACAGAAAATGTAGGGTGAAAATCAGGAACACCTGACACCCTATATTTTCCAACAAAAAAAAATTTCTCTCTCTCTCATTTCACAAGTTTTATGACAACCCATTCCATTTCATTCCACTTCATTCCACTCAACTTCATTTCATTTCACTTCATTTCATCTATTTCATTTCATTTCACCAATAAAAATTTTCTTTCATGACCATTTTCATTCAGTCAGTTATCATCCATCTATTTCCATTCACCCAAATAACTACTCTGTCAGTTTCCTCAGCTGACACCAGTTTCCACAGCCAGAAGCAGTTTCTGCAGCCACCACTCTGTTTTTCAAAAATTTACAGTCAGATGTTAGTTCAAAAGTCATGAAATCAAATGCAGGTATGAAGACATATTATGAAGACATTAGGCATTCAAAGACATCAATGAGGAGCAACTGATTGAAGACCAATGAAAAATGGAAACAATTCCAAGGTATGAGTAGAAATTTATTTCAAATGGAATTTCAAGCACATTTTTACATAGTTATAAACCATAGCTCCATTATATGCAATGATTGCATTGATAACTTCGTAGCCATCCCACGATCTCTATACGATTCCCCCACAATCCTTGCATTCATTTCTAAACGGCCTCATAATCAAGCCTTCGGTCTTCACTAGTGTTCGGCTATACGTTGATACTCCACCTGTAATTAAGGAACGTGGTTGATTTGACTACGGTTTCTCTTAGCCGCACAAAATCCGTAGCCGTTTCATAAACGTGCTTGTATCTACTCTGCAGCCACCCAATTTTAAATACTGCCGAATGCACTTTGCTTCCCCTACTATTCTATTGACCTCACGACTACATTTCCACCATGCTCACATAAGCTTTCACCCCATTTCTTTCTCTGTTTCGCTTCATACCGTGTACCTATTCCCTGATATCCGCTTACAGTCACTGGCCTCCTTCATAAACCCTGATCATTTTTGACGTCTTACCTCCGTTAAACCCTCTTCACGCAGACGAGTTCTAAAGTACAGAAGGAAGGATGGGTCAGTTGTTGAGAATAGAACCAGAGGGACCCAAATTTATGGAAGGATACCCACAAGTCAAAGACATACTGAAAAAGGAAAAATGGCTTTGGTTTATTCAAAAGTTCAAAGGATACCATAAGGAAGTAACAAAAGCTTTTGCGAGGTCTTTTCAACGGTCTGGAGGTGGAAATTGGGGACCTCAAATTTACAGTGACTGAGACATCCATAGCAGCTGCTACAGAACTTCCTCAAGAAGGAGAACGCTGGTTCAAGAACAAGAGAATTGGTGAGGAAGCCTGGAGAGTAATCCTACGTAACCCAGGTATGGATGTCACCATTTTCAAAAAGGGAATTCCTGTTCATGCTTTAAAAGAAGAGTGGGCCAGTTTACTGTTAGTTATTCAAAAATTTATCACCTGTGAGGGACGCTTTGGATCAATGTACATGTATCATACCCGACTGCTGATGAACTTCCTAGACAACCAGTCCCTCAATCTGCCATAATTTTTATTAAACAGTTTGAAAAAGATGTTTGTAACCATCCAGAAGCATCTAGGGGACGTAGAACCACATTTGTATCACCATGGTCTCGTGAAAATCTTGATAGAAAAACAATTAAAGGAGAAAAAGGATACCTGGGAGCAGTTTTTAGTTAGAAATTTCTTTGAAGAACCCCAAGAAACTCCTGAAAGCAGTACACCAAAAAGAAGTAGAAGAAAGAAAATAGATGATAAAACTCAAAGCACTCCTACTAACACAGTTGAAAGAACTAGTAGAGAAGAAAGACTGTCAAAGAGGAAGAAGGAAAAGACTGAGGATAAAAAGCCAATAAAATCAAAAGAGAAAAAAAGCATTGAGGTTGTGCATCAAACCCCTTCCTCAGAAGAAGACCATCAAGTATTGTCTGAGAGACTAGTTCACCTTCAGGAACAGTCAGATATGGCCAAAAAGAGGGGAAAATAAAAACAAAAGGAAAAAAACAGTAGTCCACAGTATGTAAGAAGAATCAGCAGGCTTAAAGGGAAGTGGAGAAAAGCACAAACAAAAAGACCTCATTTTATTGATTTGGGAGAAGTAACACCTGAAAAAACTCTAGCTGGCCATAGTCCATCTCATTCTCAGCCAAACGTTGAACATAGTCCATCTCATTCTTAGTCAAACGTTGAAGCTAGTCCTCAAGACGTTGACATGAGCCCTTTTCAACCAGATTTTGAAGTCAATTCTCCTCCACAACATTTTGGGGACAGCCCATGGAAAACGACACCAGATAGATCCAAAGCAGCAAGAGGTGTATGATTACATAGAATCCTTAGAAAGAATAGACACGGGTCCCATCACTTCATCCACTCAGCCTTATACAGCACAAGAAGCTCTAGTCCAATCGTTGAAACAAGAAGTCTTTGAGTTGGAGGTTTTAAATAGACATATTAAAAATGAAAATGAAGCATTAAAGGAGCAAAACAGATTGGACAAGATCATTCATGACAATACCATGCTACATCTGGGACTATGGCACAAAAATAATAGGAAATTGAAGAAGAAATGCCAGAAGTTAAGTAGAGCACTGATTAATATCAAATTCAGATGCTTGATGAAGAAGCCCAGGATGTTAGCAGCACCAAGGAAGAGGAGAAGAGGACTGGATGTACTGGTAGAGGTATCAAGGCATATGAATTGAAGGAGGATGATCAAAATTTTGGTTGCATGAGGACATGCAACACCTTCACAGTGGGGGTATGTTGAGTCTCAAATCTGCATCTTTCCTATACACCTTTCTAGACTTTTTCCATTTACCTGGACCTCCTAAGCCGTCAATATCATTGCATATTAATCATAAAAGAGCATTTAAAGTGGTTTTTAACTATGTTTTGTGTCTGCTATTTGAATTATATTTTTGCTCATTGAGCTGCGGAATCTTGCCACTTTCCGCAGCTGCTGCAACTTTCCGTAGCCATTTTGTTAAAGTCTATATTGCAGGTGTCTTTAGGCAAATCGAGCCACATGGGCAAGTTGGAAATGACATGGACATGGATCGAGTCCTATTGGCTCAGTCGAATTCACCTAAGAAGGCTGTGGTCAAAGTTAGTCAAGCGGTGGTCAACCGAAGAGTCCCACGATGACAGAACTCTGTTTTTCACCACGTGAAGATTTGCGTGGTCGTTTCTAAATGACGGGAGACATATCAACACCTGTAAACAGCTCCATAAGCCAAATCCAACGACCACTCTCCATAGATTTAATCTTCACGACAGCCATGATGCTAGATTTCTGGACGTGGTGGTTCACGTGTCTTGTATCAGCGCAGAATGTAGGAAATTAGTTATGACATTCTCTGTTATAAATAATGCGTTCTCATACGCATAGTAGTTGGCGGGTGTAATGTAATTTGCTGGATAGAAAGCCCACTGTGCCATGACATTATTTCTTTGTTATGACTGCATTTTAAATATATGAGAAGACTCTGTTCATAAGCATAATTCGTGTTTGATAGCTGCTTCCCAAGGATTGTGCAGAGGGCCCCTACACACGCCTAGGTTTTGTGTATTACTGTATAGTTTCATGCTTCATTTCCTTATGTTCATTGTGCTATAGTCATTCACGTGTATATACTACATCTTTTATGGTATTGACGTTTTATTTCTGTTCATAATTTTCCATACTTTAGACTGTTGTTAACTGATCAGTGTTTTTGTTTCAGATTATAGTAGGCAGCCCAGGCATTTGCGCATAGTTTACAATGACTAATGACATGGAATCAATCTTGTCCTTCTGCTGATTTCTTTTTCTTAGTTTTTAAATTCCAGCATTGTTTTATTCATTTCAGTTTTGTACATTTTCTTTACTAGTTAGTTAGATATTAAACTGCTCATGTCATTATCAGTTACCTCCGAAAGCCATAGTGAGACTAATGGCGAGGGATTGAAGTATGAGTGTGTAGTTTGATATTAGTTTATTTTTCTGCAAGTTAGATATTAAATTTCTCATGTCATTATCAATTACCTCTGAAAGCCATAGCGAGACTAATGGTGAGGGATTGAAGTATGAGTGTGAAGTTTGATATTAGTTTATTTTTCTGCAAGTTAGATATTAAATTGCTCATGTCATTATCAGTTACCTCTGAAAGCCATAGCGAGACTAATGGTGAGGGATTGAAGTATGAGTGTGTAATTTGATATTAGTTTATTTTTCTGCAAATTAGACATCAGATTACTCAAGTTGTTTATGATTACCTCCGAAAGCCATAGCGAGACTAATGGTGAGGGGTCAGAATATGAGTTGATGTAATTTGGTTTTAGCTTTACTTTGCTTGCAATTCTTGGATTTCTTTGAGTACAATTTCTTTTGTAATTAGACAGCAGCAAGGGTAATGAGTTTCATGATCAATAGTTCACTGTTTGTTTAACTAGTATAGTGGCACATTTTCATTTTCCTTTAGGAATTAATTTTGTCATTGTATGCTTTAAAATCTTTCTGAAGTTTGAAGTTTGGAAAATCATTATAAAGGAAATTATTTCCTTGAACATTTATATCCATACTTTTCTTTTAGAATTTCCATCTCACATTAGGAAACAAACCAAGATAAATAAAAAACCCAAAAACGACAAAAAGTAAGAGATAGGTTATCTTGCACATATAGTGCGCCACACTTCGTCAGCTTACGAATCCCGGATTGACAAATTAATGTAGCAATTTAGGACACACTAAATTGACCAAACAGTAGCCTACCCTAGTCACCTTGTGTAAATCCCTTAAATTATGGAAACTAAATATACCTAAAATCACAGACACTATCAGGGGGGTCACGGTCATAGAAAACACGCTATATGGGCAGAACACATAGATCTCTGATCTAGTTTCGACATCCTTGAGGGGAACCCCAATATATATAATGCCCATTGTTATGCAATTGGAGGCGAGCTACCTTCTCATGCACCCCAATGTTGTCTCATGCTTAACTTCGATAGTAGTGGAGCGGTCTCAATTGTATGAGTGTAGTAGGATTTTTACTCTTTAATGACACTAGTCTCAAGTTTTTTGATCTTGGGAAATTTTCTCACTCTGCCTATCCCAAGATCGTAGCCTGAACTAATGTTGGTGTAAGCTGAGAAAAATATTTATTTGATTGATTTTATTAACACTTGATTTTAGTGTACTTTCTTATAAGTCTCCAGAGGGGGATTGGACGTATGAAATTTGATGAGACTTTAACTCAAACCATGCCGAAAATGATTTTAATATTCAATTCGATGAAAGAGATTATTCTACAGGGAGAAATATTTCACACATCCATACATCAGCAAACATCCAAATAATGCAGTTCAGCCTAAAAATATTCAGACATCTATCTATCCTCACTAACAGCTATTTAACCCAAAAAATTCAAAATGAAATCAGCTATGTTCAAAAAAACTAAAAAAAAATATTTTCCTTTTCAAAAAGTAAATGAAACTAACATGAAATTTTCGAATAAGAAAACTAAAATGCTAGTGGGAAACCAAGCACAAAGATCCGAAACACAGAAGCCAAACTGACAACTAGCAACTTAAAAACTAGGGAAATCATAACATGGGTGTAATAAAAAAAATTTGGCTGGGTAACACAGGCTAGCAAGGGCTACAGAGCGTTAATAGTAGGACTAACGCACTGTCCCCAAGCACCAACAACATTATAACACTCTAGAACACACACAGGGGGTGCGTTACTGAGGGGAAAATTGCAAAAAATGGCTAGGCATGGTTTTCCATAACACTGTGAGCTACTGAGATGGTCACATAGCATATGAAATGATCCAGGGAAAATTTTAGGGGCTAATATTCATAGGTGGGCTAATTTTACATGATTTTTCTAAAAAAAAAGATTCGCCAATTTCCATTTTTTATAAAAATGATTCGCTAAAATTTTACAATATAAAATTGTTTTACGTTAAAAATAGCCAACATTATATAAAGAGTATATATATAATCATTATAAATTTCAAGAATTTCAAAAATACATCAATAATTTTTTATAGTTTTCATATTAGGTACTAGTGATATTCACCAAGTTTTTAAACTTCAAAATAATTTTCCATCCTTAAAATTTCCCCTGATTTAATGATCAGAAAGGGATGTGACCAGAACAGGAAGTGACACAGGGAAAGAACCAAAGGCTCAGAAACAAAAAATCCAAGAACTAAGGATTAGCATGGTTGCCAATTCTGCTTAGGGGTAAAATGTACAGGTTGTAGCTAGTGTAAATCCCTCTCGGGTCTTCTCGAAACCTGAGGCAGACAGTCAGATTAGTTGTATAGTTCACAAATACATTGCATACATGTTCATACTAATGCTTAATTGACAAAGTGAGATATTGAAGGATTACCTCTTTGTATTCAACATATCTTTTGGAGAGTACTAGGGGGTGTGGTAGAAGTCCTCCTCACCGGCTCCAAGTCTGGATCCTGCAAACAAACAAAGCACATGTGTAATATTCATAGCTGTATCACTACTAGAAACTAAAAAAGTATATAATCAACATTTAACTATGCAAATATGAGCCATTTATATCATGCTTCATAGAAAAATAAACAACATATGTGACACTGAAACATCAAATGGACAAAACAAATATAGTTCTATATGAGAAGGAAGATTACAACTGTTGGTTTGACCAAGCTTCCCTCAGTCTTCTGACTCCTCTCTCTCTCTCTCCTCTATATCCGAGTGTAATGATACATAGGCTAAGAGTTATCAATGAACTTTTCCAATCATTAAGCCTCACACTCAACAAAAACATTATGCTCTGCACACAATCAACCTTCCGACCTTTGACAATGAGCCCTAGCCTCCAATTTATAAGAATTTGGGAGGAAAAATATTACCAATCTTCTTTATCAGTTTGAATAGGGAAAAATCATGATGTTTCCTTTCTTTTCCTTGATTTTTCACTTTTTGGATGCTCATTTGGGTTTTGCAATGTCCAGTCAGAGGCTTGCACCGCAGGTTGTTGCTTTTTGGACTGACTCCTATGAGAAAAAGCAGGAAATGTCAGTCAGTTACCGCAGGATCTGTCCATTTTATTCATGAAAACACAGGTAACGCTGCCCCTTAGGAAATACAGTGCATTAATATATGCACTAAAGCTCCCTATGAAAGGTCGGGATGTGTTATAACTCAACCTTGTTGTCTCTAGGGTGCGTTACCTTGGCAAAATGGGTCTTTGTCTAGGTCATTTTCTTCCTTCCATGTTTCCTTCTCCTCTAACCTAATGAGGATGTCATTTATCATGTAACAGATATAAATTTCATAGAGATAAGTATCTTTTCCAATTTTCTTGAAAGAAGATAATATATGTTTATTTTTCCGTTTTTGAAAGCCTAAAAAATTTATTTTAGCATAAATATTTTTTTATTTTTTTTCTCTAGATTAATTCTCAAAAGATAATTTCATGGGTTCAAAGATAAATTAAACACGTAACTTTTGATAAGTTTTTATGCATTTTTAACAAAATAATATTAACTTGATTAATTTCTTGAAAAGAACCCATGAACTTGTGTGCATTGAAAACACGGGTTACCCATGTTATTCTGAAGGGACTGCAAGAAATTTTTGTTTTTACATTAAATGAAAAATTCATTATGTTATATTTATTATATATGTAGTTGCATGCATAAAATGAACAACTATTATGATATCATTTCTTTAAAATAATATATGACGATTTTTATTAGTTATTGAAAAGAATTTATTAGAAAAGAAAATATTTGTATTTGTATGCAGGAAAGCTAGTTTCTAGGCATTTCAATTCTTGGATAAGAAGTAGATGTTTGCATGTAAGGAATATTTGTTGTGAATTTAGTTTCTTAGGGAAAAAATATTAGTTTACATGCAAGAAAAATAGCTACCATGTATTTTAGTTTTTGAAAAGAATACATGAAACCATACATACAAGAAGATAAAGAATGCATAAAAAATAAATGAATTTAAACTTTGTTTATTATAGGAGAGTTAGATATATATATATATAAAGAAAATGAATGTTTCAATATTTGAATCTGTGTTTATTAATTGAGATTTGGACTTATTGTTATGAAATTAAATCCTCTCTGTGGACAAAGACAATCCTTCTAGCCCTAGAGTGGGTCTAGTAACAAAAGGACAAAATAGAGTGTAGGTTCCTAATTACTGAATGAAATAGATGAGGTAGATCAACCTACCTGGAGGCCAATGCTGTCGTCATGGCTGTTGTAGTGGTGGCCCCTTGATTCCTGTCTCGGCAAGTCACGATCCTTTCGCAACAATGCTTGGATACCTGCACAAGATCAACAATAAAGAGAAGCATATGAAGCAACAATATCATTCATAAATACTAACCATTCAAGGAGGGTTAAGCATATTGCATCAATAAAACACATCAACGCGGCATGGGAACCAGACAATAGTTATACATATGTATTAATAGAAGAAAGAGCTACAACCAAGCCTTGACGTCGGAGCCTCCTTCAGTAGGGTTTATTTGAAGCGTGTCTCGACGAATGTCATGAAATTCAGACAGGATGAAGGCACAAGCCTAAGCTCTCTCAATAAGGGACTCTTTCGTTCTATCTTGAATAGAAATATCTCCAGCGTTTCTGCTATAATATCTTCATTTCAGCTAGCTTCATCAATGGAGGATGGCTATATTATAGAGGGAGAGAAGGAGATTGGGATCCCTACTATGGTGGAAGGGAGGCCTTATCCCTTGGGAGGTTTCCCCAAAAGGTGGAAACAAGATGAAAAAGGAGGAAGGTCGTGATTATTCAATCGAACCACTCCCTGTGACTCATTCACGAAGTTGTTATGATTGAAAATTTGCCTCTATTTTAAAAAAAAAATCCATAAACATATTGGCATGAGCAGCTAACTGAGACAAAGCACCAGCTGGTGCAGGGGCCAGTGTTAATCTACCTCATTGGCATGAGGGCATAACGGGCTACCAGCGCCAAGGCAAAAACAAGTGTTTTTGGTGGTCTATTCAGGAAATGGTCAACAGAAGGAATGTTGTCCTCATGGAAAAGGATGCGACAATGGTATTTGCAAGGCATGAAAATTTATTTTGATCACAGAAATGAGCGTCCAATTTGTAGGATGGGGATTGCAGGGACAGTGACATAATGTTGTCTAACAGAAGCCCCCTAAATCATGAGGTCCGAGAGAGAGGAAGGGATGAAATGTTTTATGAGAACCTGTTCGAACCAAACACTGTTGTCGGAAGACCTACAATTACAAATACAACTAATATCTCTGAGACATGAACATGTGGTATGGGTGCAACCATCCATAATAGAGTACATATAAACTAGGATCCAAGGTATGGATGCAACCATCCAGCAAGAAGGATCAATAAATAGACTCAGGTATGGTCGTAGCCATCCAATCAAAAGAGTCATGTAATAAAGTCATGATAAATAATAATATCTTGCAGCCTAGATCTTATCAGACAAAATTCAGGGTCTTGCACTCCATCTCGACCCTAACAAGTACGAATTCAAGCATATGTGAGTTGAAGTCGAACATGCAAGAAAGTCACCTGATTACTAGCCAATGATGAAAGTTGTTAATAAGTGCGAGAGAAACCACCAATAATTACAATGGCTCTCAAGGTACAACAGGTACAATCCACGGAATGTGAACAGTGAGCTGGTGTCGAACACTCACAGAATCACTTGATCGAAGGCCAATGATGTGGACCTATCGTCGAATGCGAAGAAATTGCCATTGAGGCATGCAGGCTCCAAGGTACCGGTAGGGATTCTCTAGACCAACTTCCTGGATAATGAGCAGAGGTCGACAGGAAGTGACCTGGTCGAAGGAGGGCCATAATGTTTCCCACATCATCGACACGAGACAGAGGAACATAATGATAGTGAAGGACCAACAGAGAATCAGAGGGAGGTTGAAAACTATAGAGACAAACTTCTCTTGAACATATCAGTGATAGGACTCTGGATTTGGTAGTATTTGACATCAAGGGATATGAGGTCATGGTGACATGGCAAAGAGTAGATGAGAGGTAAAAACAGATTACCTAAACCCATGGAGGCAAAAAATGACGAAATGAGATGTCCCCAACCCAGCATGAATGCAGATGAGTGTCATGTTCAAGAGTGACATACTACCGACACAACTAAAATCTGGTTCAATTTTCCCTCACCATATCTGGCGAGTACCCCAATTATTTTTTAAAACAAGCTTGAAGGGGATAGCATATGCTTGTGTTGTAATTTTTTCCTTCGGAAAAATCCAACCTAGTACATTTACAAGCCCTAGGAAGGAGGAACTCGATGAACTTCATGGTGATGATGTCCGATGTCATCAAGGTTTAACGAGTCTAACAAAGGAAGAACTCAACGTCTTTTCATGTTTAGAGAGTTTCAAAAGAAGCGGAAAATGAAACTCCAGCATGTTCCTTTTCATAAGTAGTCTCTCAGATCCAAAAAGGTAGAAAACAATATCTGAAAGAACCTCAAGTTAGTCGTGATTGGCTAAGGTATTCCTTTTCTGTAAATAATCTATCCCAACCCAAAAAATGGGTAAACGTATACTAGGTAGATATTGTTTCGCAGCCATTTAACTAGTTCAAAAAGACAAGAGCCTCGACAATATTTTCAATTTTGTAAGATTAAAAAAAGAGCTAAAAGTTGAATCCTCCTAGAGGAACGAGTGGTATTACGGGTAGCAACTGGTTCCAGTGATGGCAGAATTTCTCAGACCAAGTAAAGGTCAAGAGGCTGGCTAATAAGATCACTCATTGCAACGGTTCCTCAAGAATGGGTAAAACAATGAAGTGAAGGTGTATGATCATCCAAGCAGATGGTGACGACAGAATGAGAAAACCAAGGTTCATCTAGCAAAACAGGCTGATAAAATGGAAATCATGAGAGGTAAAATGGGAATGGATTCATTTTTACACAAGCTTGAAATCATGAAACTTTGCTTGAAATTGGTTTCATTTTTACACAAGCTTGAAACTTTGATAAACTATGCTTGGGATTGGTTTCATTTTTACACAAGCTTGAAACAAAGATAAACTATGCTTGAAAAATAGGGAAAAATGGGCATGCCCCCAGCATGGTGACTCAATTCGAGGTACATGCCCCCCAAGCTTCAGTCTATATGAAAGGAAGATGGAGTGAAGGTTCAAATTACTAGATCAAGAGAAATACTCAACTGGGATTTTACGATATCATATCAAAGACTTGAATTGAAGAGGAATGTGTTTCATTTTTTTAACAAGGTTGACACATTAAAAGAACAGAGCTAATTCATTTTTTGACGAGGTTGACATAGTGAAAGAACTATCCTCAAAACCTTTGTTTCATTTTTTAAGGAGCTTGACACAAGAAATCGAACTATGCTCCGATGAGCTTGTTTCATTTTTTAAGGAGCTTGAAACAAGAAAACGAATTGTGCTCCGCCGACCTTGTTTCATTTTTTAAGGAGCTTGAAACATGAAAACAAACTATGCTCCAAGAAATTTTTACCATAACGAATAAGAGGTCATGGCTTCTAAGAGGTTCAAATTTTATGGGTGAACAATGTCTTGGAAATATCGATCGGATGCCCCCAGTAGATGGTACTCGATGGAAATATCATTGGATGAGGGCAAAAAACAAGTGGCCACACAATTAACTTGTGGCGGGGAAGATAAAACCGATGGATAAAAATCTGGCAGAGACGATGGTGGAACAACTTCCACTTCAAGACCAAAGAATGAAAGTTGATCAATGGTCACGATCCGACCCTTGTGTGGAAAATAGATCACATGAAAGAGGGAGGAGAAAAGTGCACCCTTGGCATAAGCATAGTCATGCCCCAAGAGTAAATTGAAATCCAAGGGACCTGGAAAAACCATCATGTCTATATAGATGGTTTTCCCTCCCAAAGTAATAGGCAACTTCAGAGGGATCCCTAATGGTTGACTGGTTCTTCTGTTAAAAGGCAACAGATTCTGCGTAACAGGCACAAGCGCTGGAGAACCAAAAGCTTTCCAAGCAGTTGAAGACAAAATACTAAAAAACATGCCTTCATCTATAATCATGCTAGGTACGGCCACATCGAAGGCCTGTACTGTGATCTCAAAAGGAACATAAGAAGGAAGGCGGTATCCCACAAATAGACTCCAATCGAAGGAAGCGACCAAACTACTTGGAGTGGGTACCATTGAACTGAGATGGTCATCCCCTGGTGTTACCAAAGCAAGAGGAGCATCCTCCTGGACCTCAGACATGGGAGCAGGAAGAGAAACTTCTTCAGTCATAGGGATGGGAGAATCTTTCTCCAAGTCCAAGGAATCTGAAGAAACAAGAAGAATGTGAGGGGGATGAGATCCATTCTCGATGGAAAACACCTGATGAACCATGGGTGGGACTAGATTAACCGATTCCATGACCAATGGTTGGTTGGGAACGGATTTGTGAATTTGAATTTCCTAGGGAGCGGGATCTACCAAGGATGAATCTTGACCAATCATTGAATCAACTAGCGGGGGACTCAAAGAAAGATTCTGTTAACTAACTGGAAGGTAGGGTGCAGAAACAGTAGGGTTCTCGAACACTCTCTTGGCTTCATCCATGTACGAACAAAGGAGAATGGGATGATGCCCTTCACACAACTTATAGGGATTGGTAATCTTACCGTGTTTCTTATGAGTCTTATCACTGCTAGTCGAAGATGTGCCACCAATATGACTTACCGAAGCCAAAGGAAAAGATAGACGGTCGTCGGACCATGCTTCGAGTATCGTGGGAATACCAGGGCAGTCTCAAAGAAGATGGTCACCTTTGCACAACATGCAAGGGAATTTGAATTTCTGTCGAAGGCTGGATGGTTTATCAAGCGAAGGTTTCTTAGGCACAATAGTCGCAAATTTAGCCTCTCGCTTATCTGACTTCTTCTTCTTCGTCTTCTTCTTCTCCTTCTTAGCCACCTAGTTACTAGGATCGAGACTGTCACCAGGAAAAGTAGAAGAGGAGTACGAAGAAATAGGCGAAGAAGGGGAGAGGTCCACTTTAGAATCAACATGACATTGTTCAGGCAAAAGAGATGGTTGAACAGAGGGAAAAACACCCCGGACCATTGAGGTCGAAAATAACCACACGGGAAAACCAACAGTTAACCCAAGAAGGGAAAATGTTGCCATATAAGGAGCACCAACATTTCCAAAAGCAGGAAAAGGACCAGGATTCCCTTTAGAGGGGAAACCTTGGTTGGTAAACTTTGGAAACGTTGCCATTGGAAACAATTGTAAAACAAAACGCTAAGGAAGGTAACTTTAGCTAGGAATATTTCATGGGTAGTTAATTTTAAGACATTGAAACAAAACTCTTTTGTTTCATATTTTAAGAGTCAAGAAACAAGGAAAAAGGTGACTCTATCACTTTCAGGTTGAACAAGCATAAAAGGACAAGTGCTTGATGATATTTTCACTTTTTAAGGAGTCACGAAAAGATCGAAATGACTACTCAGGTAAACTAAGCAAGAGGGTGTACCAAGTTTTTTTGAACTTCCATATACACCTTGGTGATCAAATGAAAGATAAATGACCAAGGACTTAACATACATGCAATTCGTCTCCTCGAATGCTGTGTTCAGTGTATCACGATCACAGGGTAGCAGACTCGTCTTCCTATGGATAAAGGATTTGAACCTATGAGGATCTCCCATTATAAACGTGGTGGTATGGGGAGCACAAGTTCATGCTAGTGTTGTCTAAAGCCAAAAGGCGAACAACAGCTACTAGGTTTTAAGATGCCAGAACACGTCTCTAGCCTAGACCACTAAAATGTTTGCGTTAGGTTCCAATGTTTCCTTAGGTTAATTCAATTGATTTTATAATTAATCTTGAATTATGTTTCAATTTTAAGGCCCTATCGAATGTCAATCTCAAATTTCCTAAATGCAAACTATGTGCAAATGAACACCATTTTCATTCAATGAACGCTAATTAAGAGAAGGGTAGAGATCTTTCAAAAAATAGAAATAAATGAAATAAAACGAAAAAATCCGCTAAAGCATCCAATTCAATTAAGTGAAAAACCAAAAAACTATTTCCTAGTCTATCAACCACTAGTTATGCAAAAGAATTTTTCTTTTCCATCCAAATGAAAGAATGAAAATTTTCTTTTTTCAATGAAATGAAGCACACAATGCACTAATCGTACAAAAAACAAAACCAACACTAGTTCGAGGATTGCAAATGTAAAGAGCTAATCTGAATAATTCAAAGAGAGCAACACAAACACAAAAATGCACTCAAACCAATGGCACACTCTTCAAATCAAAGAAAAAACTTTGAAATGACCTGAACGAGCAATGTAATATATGCTCGGAGAAGCAAGAAGAAGAACCAAATGAAACTCGAAATGGTCATTCAACTAAAACAAATGCCCAAAGGATCCAGAAAGACTTAAACACAATTGATCTAAAGATGAGACTGACAGGAATTAAAAAAATCGACTTCCAATCAGAAGGGCTCAGTGAGCTAAGACACTCAGAAACCCTAAGGCCATAAACTGCACTGATAAGTAAACAGACATACAACTGAGAATAACAATCCTATGACAGTCAAAACAATCTCAACAGAACAATTTTAAATCAGAAAACCAACCCAGAGGCAAGCACAGTTGACCAAAAACTCAAAAGAGCAGTCAAACCAAACTCTACAGGATTCAACGCGACTGTAAGGTGGTAATCCGTGCCAAACGGAGGTTGGCGCTAGTGCAACACAAGAAACATGCGCCAATCGGCATGGTTGTTCAATCAAAAAGCGCGCCAAGATGGATATCTATGGGAGAATGAGAAATCTAATGAACATAGGTCAATCTTGACACTCTAGAGCTAAACAAGAGGACTCTAAACAAGAAAATAGACCAGAAAAGATGGATAAGCAAGAAAACAACCGAAGTCGACTTGACAAGGGAAAAAATACAAACTCACACTGATCCCCAGTGGACTCGCCAATTTGTTATGAAAGTAAATCCTCTCTGTGGACAAAGATGATCATTCTAGCCCTAGAGTGGGTCTAGTAACAAAAGGACAAACTAGAGTATAGGTTTATAATTAATGAATGAAATAGATGAGGTAGATCAACCTACATGGAGTCCAATGGTGTCGTCATGGCTGTTGTAGTGGTGGCCCCTCGATTCTTGTCTCGGCAAGTCATGATTCTTTCACAGCGATGCTTGGATACCTGCACAAGATCAACAAACAAGAGAAGAATACAAAGCAACATTCTCATTCATAACTACAAACCAGTCAAGGAGGGTTAAGCATGTTGCATCAATAAAACACATCAACACGACATGGGAACCAGACAATAGTTATACATATGTACTAATAGAAGAAAGAGTTACAACTAAGCCTTGACATCGTAGCCTCCTTAAGCGAGGTTCAGTTGAAGTGTGTCTCGACGAATGTTAGGTAATTCAGACGGGATGAAGGCACAAGCTTAAGCTCTCTCAATAAGGGACTCTTTCGTTCTATCTTGAATAGAAATCTCTCCAGCGTTTCTGCTATAATATCTTCAGTTCAGCTAGCTTCATCAATGGAGGATGGCTATATTTATAGAGGGAGAGGAGGAGGTTGATATCCCTACTATGGTGGAAGGGAGGCCTTATCCCTTGGGAGGTTTCCCCAAAAGGTGGAAACAAGAGGCCAAAGGAGGAAGGCCATGATTATTCAGTCGAGCCACTCCCTATGACTCATCCACGTAGTTGTTATGATCGAAACTTCACCTCTATTTTTAAAAAACTTTCCATAATCAAATTGGCGCGAGTAGGTAACTAAGACAGAGCGCCAGCTTGCACGGGGGCCAGTGTTAATCTGCCTCATCGGCGTGAGAACATAACGAGCTACCAGCGCCAAGGCAAAAACAGGTGTTTTTGGTGGTTTGTTCAGGAAATGGTCAACAGAAGGAATGTTGTCCTCATGGCAAGTGATGCAATGATGGTATTTGCAAGGCATGACACTTTATTTTGATCACATAAATGAGCCTCCAATGTGTAGGATGGGGATTGCAGAGAAAATGACAAAATGTTGTGTAACACTTATGTATATATATAAAGAAAATGAATGTGTCAAGATTTGAATAACATATGCAATAAGAAAAATAAATTTAGTATGAGAAGATAAAAATATAAATCTAAATATATTTAGTGAAAATTGTGTTACTAACCATTTAACCATTTATCACTAACAAAATATATTTACTGATCTAAATATATTTACAAACTAATTAACATAACTATCAACACCCCCAAGTTTTCATAACAGAAAACTATGTTTATTAGTCTAGATTTGGACTTATGTATATATATAAGGAAAATGAATGTTTCAAGATTTGAATTTCAGCATATGTTGTAAGAAAAATAAATGAAGTGTGAGAAGATACAAATCTAAATCTAAATATATTTAGTAAAAAAATTATTACTAACCAAACATGTTTACTAACTAATAAACCATTTACTACTAACCAAATATATTTATTAATCTAAATATATTTACTAACCAATTAGCATACCGATGTCCATCAACAAGTTTTCATGACATAAAACTATGTTTATTAGTCGAGAGTTGGACATATGTATATATAAAGCAAATTAAAGTTTCAAGATTTGAATCTCAATTACTAACCAAATAATAAAACTATTGGCATCAATAGTTTTTCATGATATAAAATTATGTTTTTTAGTCCAGAGTTGTATGTTTTTTAGTTTGAAAGAAAATGAATGTGTCAATATTTGAGTCTGAGTGTATGTAGTAAGAAAAATAAATTGAGTATTAGAAGATAAAAATCTAAATGTAAATATATTAGTAAAAATATATTACTAACCAAATATATTTACTAACCAATTAACATAACTATTAACATCCCCAAGTTTCCATGATATAAAATTGTGTTTATGAGTAGAGAGTTAGACTTATGTATATAGATATATACATAAAGAAAATTAATATTTCAAAGCATATGCAGAAAGAAAAACCCTCAAGGGCATGGAAAAACCCTTTTCATGTTCTCTTATTCACTGCATTCCATGATAATCATACAAGCTACAATACGGTGAAAACCTTTTCATGTTATCTTATTCATTGCATTCCATGATAATAATACAAGCTAAAATATGGTTAAATTAGGCACAGTTAGTAATAGCTTTAGTTCTAGGGACTGTTGCTACAACACAAATGGACTTCACTCCTTTGAGTAAGATATTCACCTAAACTATTAGTATTAGGAAATGATATTAAATTTAGTTTTATTTTGACCTGATTATCATTTAAAATTTCCAATAAACTTGGATATTTGTGTACATCCGAGAGCAAGGCATGTATTTCTGTCTTTTTCTTTATAAATACAAGTTCTTCTCCATCTATCTTTGTGATCTAGTTTTTCTTCTTCTTTGTTTCTTTTCGATCTGGATTTTTCTCCTCTCTCGTTATTTCTTTAGTTGAATACTCAATGGATTTGAATTTTTTGGATCTCGTAAACATTACAACTAAGTAGATCACCCCTTCAATATATTCTTATCTACCCTCTTTGTTGATATGTGGTGAACAAAAAATGAGATTGAAGCATCGAGAATCAGTACTCTTTATATGCATTTGATGATAAAAGGCCAAATTTTTTTGTGGACGTCATTGCTTTTAATTTTTAATGGGTAGAGATAATCAACCATACTTATTTTATTTGAAAAATAAAATAAATTTTCAAACAAAAATTCTTATGGTTACCAAAAATGAAAAAATAAATACGAGGAAAATGGAGAGCACACAAGAGGAATCGAAATGTAGAACAAATACATAGAGTTACCTGTACCACTCTTTGTTGAGTCTTAACTTCTTAATTCAAATTCCACAACTCTCCCAACAACCCTCATGCATTAGATATGATTGTGACTAAATAGATGCAAACTTTGAATATGGAAAAAATACTTTTGAATATTTAAATAGACATAAAAATAAGAATCTTGAATTTTTAAATAGAGATGAATTATTTTTTTGTGACGATTTTTTCCAAAAACCTAGGGCCATTTTCTCCAAATTAATCCCACTACCATAGAATAGGGGTGAATGAAATACCATAAAATAGGGGTGAATGAAAGAAATAAACTTATTTTACATCAAAAGGGGAGGGATAAATAACTATCATAAATAGTATTCTTGTCAATTGAGGTTGCAACTCATAATTTCAAGGGCTAAGTTTTTTTTCCCCTCTCCCTTTAAATAAGGTGGGCTAACTTCCATAGCTAATTTTTTTATAAAATAAATTTGGGGCGGTTTCTAATAATGTATTATGATCTACAAAAAATTCACTCAATAAAAATTTAAATCCTTTAATTTCTCCCAAGGGTGGAAATTCTCCCCTAAAATTTTCTATGGAAATAAGGAAAAATTATTTAAATGAGCTACACATCAACCCTTTGCAAGTTTCAAGTATCATCCCATGTATTATTATTCTGGTTAGACAATTTCTTGATTATGTTATTTAGACTTTAGTCCAATTAGTTCTCAACTATGTTGCTCTATGGGCTATTGGATCCTTTTGCTACTTAACTCAGTTTTTTCTATATGTAATCTCTACTCTAGGTTTATATTTTCATTGAATGTCTTTAGGGCATGGGATTGATCTATATTATTTGCTTCTAAGGGGCTTGAGCACCAAACTATGTGTGTTATACAACAATCTACTTTTGTGCCTAATATTAGCCACTTGAAGCTTTGTTTTAAGAAATTTGCCTAATTTATTTATTTGTTCACAAGTTTTATGCTATGGATTTTGATGAGGCCTTTGAGTTAAGAAATATGGGTTTTATTCATACTTTGAAATGCCACAAGTTCTCTCATCACGTCTCTTTACACTTTCAAGATAATGGGGCCAAGAACACTACCCAAGTGACAAGGAAAAATTTATAGTGGTCTACTTCACCTACAACATGGGATCGGGTTGAATCCTTGACTGAAACTATTAAACCAAGACATCAAATTACCTTAGCTCACCAAATTATAGAAGAGTTACATGGATGGGTTAAGGTTAGAGGGTTCTTGAGGTAAATAGATACTAAAGTGTTTCATGTTATGGAGTTCTATTGGATAATTAAGAAGCTTGTCACATATTTTTGGAGAAGTAGAGGTTTTTTGAACTTGAATCTATTGACGAGACTAGAAGGTGGAGGAAAAATAACCATTCATTTTAAGGAAATTTTGGATATCAAATTCAAAGTCTATCGTAATGGATTGAAGAAATAAGAAAAAATTGTTGAATTCATAAGCACATCCACTTCTAAAGGTACAAGCTCTAATCCCATCATTATAGAGGATGAACAAAAAGGCCAACAACCCTACAACAAAGAAAAATAAGAGGCCTCTCCTCTTTTAAGGTCCACATACTTTCCCTCTTCATATATCTTTCTTCCATGTATCCATAGTTATGTTTCTAATTGATTCACTAGTTATTAATATAAATGTCAATATAGTTTCATATATGTTCTAAGTGGCGATGTCAAAAACAATTTCCAATCATTTTTATCAATTTAATTAAACATAAAACTAACTTTGGTTTTCTTTTAATTAACCTCAATCATTTTTTATTATAATATATTTTCGTATAATACAAATTTATCTAACTTAACTTTACCAATATGATATAAATATTGATAATAACCATATCAATGATTGTCTTTTTATATATAATTCCAAAAAAAAAAAGGTGTATACCACATACTTAGACTAATCATTTAGGAGAAGGTAGAAGGTGTTAGAGGTAGGAACTTGGTGTGGGTCAAATCCTTAGGAATGTTAAGGTCACAAAGGACGTCAAAGACATCCATCTCATGATGGGCCATCAAAGACGTCTAACCTACCTATGAAAGAAGAATCGAATCACCATCCCACTACGAATGAATCTCTTGACTCTTGGAATCAACACATGGGAACTAATAATTATCAAAGATGACATAATAATGACTACTTTAAAGTATATCAAATAAATTAGGATATACAGATTTACACATTTGAGTTTATATCAACGAAGTAAATTCTATAGCAAGAATATCAACCACTTTTATATTTAATATATAAATAGTTAACTAATAAACGTCATATTTTAATAAAAGAAAGAGTTGTATAATATTTACATTAAGAAAAATGATATAATATATCATTTTGTTAAAAAAATTACAAAACTAGAGTGGACACTTTCACTATTGATACCACTTTATATCTAAATCTACAAATTATGTTATCATGTTCCTTTGCTATGAAATAGTAGTGCGAATCAATTTTCTTATCCATAATTAGTTCCAAGTTTTATCTAAGTTAATAGGGATAGTATTATTTTATTATTTTTTACCTTTTGAAACATTCACCAATTTTGCATCCATATTTTTAAACTAATTTTATTAAATTTATAGAAGCAAAATATTAATGAACTATTCAAATTTCTTATTATGAAACTTTTAATTCATCTTAATATAAAACTATTTTTATTTATTATAAAATGAAAATTTGGAAAAGAATTGTGTGTGAATTTAGTTTATTCAATATTTTGAATGGACATTTTACTCATTATTAGGGGCATAAAAACTTTCAGATGATGTGAATGAGGATTTTTAGGAGAATAAATAAAATGGGAAGAAACTAGTCATTAGAAAAAAAAGAAAAAGAAAAAAAAAAGAATAATTAATTATTAAAAATGAATCAAATTTCTTGTAAAACTGAAACAAAATAAAATGAATGTGAAGAAGGAATCAATTGAGAATTATATAGGAGAAAAAAAATATGAAATATATGCTAGGGATTGGTAAAATGTCCTAAAATTATAATTTTGAAGAGACTTATAAAATATAAAATATTAAAACTTAATGTAATTTAAAAGAGAAAATTATACAAATTTAAATTAAATCATTTAAATTAATCAAAAAGAAGAATTGGAAAATAGTAATGAGTTTAAAAATATTTAAATAGAAAGGCCAAAAAAACTTTGAGATGATGTAGACTAGTGTTGCTTGAACAATAAATAGAATGAAGAGAAAGTTAGTCTTTATAAAAATAAAAAAAATTATTATTAAAAATGTGTCATAGAATGAGGAGGAAGTTAGCTTTTATAAAAAACAAAAATAAAAATTATTATTAAAAATGTGTCAATTTTTTTTAAAAGAAAAACAAAAATCAAAAGGAGAGGAAGCAATCCATCAAAAGTTTTAGGAGAAAAACATATTTTATAAAGGGTCAAAAACTTAAAATTTAAAGAAACTGAAAAATATATTAAAAATTAAAAAGAAGAATTAGAGAATAATAGTGAATTTAAATATTTAAATAGAGAATTGAAATTCAAGAGTTAAAAAATTTTAAATTAAAATTTAAATGTAAAAATAAAACAAAATAATGAGAATTAAAATTAAAATGTAGAATCATTTTTTTTTAAATATTAATAATAAAAAAGGTACAAAAAGGATAAAAATTATAAATATAAAAGTTAAAAGGAAATTGGAAAATGATTAACAATTGAAATGAAAGAGAAAGATAATTAGATTCAAATAAAAAGAGGGAAAAATAAAAAGGTCACAAACTAAAGAGAGGAATTATTGGAATAGGTGATGGATAATAAGCTTTAGCTTGTAACCATCTTCTCTATTGAAATAATTAATGTGTGTGTGTGTGTTTTTTTTTAAAGAGCTTCCCAAATAATTCAAGGATTATGATAAAGAATATATGCTAAGATCATAACTGGATGGACATAGATAATATATTGAGTTTCTTCTTCATTTTATTTATTCTCCATTCACATCATCTCAAAGATTTTATATCTTTAATAATGCGTGGAATGTCCATCTTAAATATTACAAACTAAATTTACAAATACTTTTTTTTTTCCAAAAATTATCATATAAATAAATAATTGTAAAAAATTGAAAAAATTACTTTTATTTATTAAAAATAATAAATCAAGAAATCATATTAAATAAACATGATATACACATTTACCCAATTAATTTTGGTGATAAAATCCATTTAAATTTATATCAATAAAGTAAATAGTATAACCTGAAAAACTAATATATTTAATATCTAAAAAATTAACTAATAAACCTTATATTATTATAAATAATATAATTTGTGAGTGTCATGTCAAGAAATAATATATAAATGATGAAATTTAAAGGTTAAATTCCCGTATATCAAACCAACCGAAAAAACAATTTATTTTAATTTTAATAGGTTTATATAATAATAATTTGAAATTTGATTATTGAAATAACTTTATATCTCAATCTACAAATTATGTCATCATGTTGCTTGTTTGTTGTATCTTGTATTATTTATGATGAAGTTGGGGCACCTTTATGAAAGGATAGTGTGACTCAATTTTCTTATCTATAATTTAAAAAATAATTTTAATGCATTTAGGTTTCCCAATTTTTTTAATGTATGTAGGACACAAATTTTTTTTATCTATTTTGATACTCTCACTTTACAATTGGGATAAAATTATTACATTTTCCATCTTTTTAAAACACTGAACAATTTTGCAGGCTTATTTTTAAATACTTCTTATTAAATCCATATACCATAAAATCTTAATAATTAAGAAATCAAACTTATCACTATATTATATATTTTTACATCATAATAATATAAATGGTATTTTTATTTGAAGATGAAAAGTCGACTCCAAACATTACTTGATAATTAAAATAATAATAATAATAATATAATAATATTTTCATGATTATTATTATAAGTTATTTCAACATTTAGTTTACAAATTAACTTTAAAGAGTATGACTTAATTTTAAAGTTATATATGAGTTAGATACCAAATTAATGTTTGTGGCATAAGGGTCTTACTTTCTTTTAGTAACCAAATCATTAAAGTATTGAAAGTATACTTATTTTATCTTTTTAAATTTGAACTTGTAATCTTTTTTGAAAAAACACATGCTCTCAAATATTAAGATCACTCAAACCATATAGAGTTAAAATTATTGTTTAAAAATTTTTTTTTATGGTTATATCTAATTAATTTAAAAAATAAATAATTTAAATAAAAACTTAAAATTATATTATTTTAAATTACAATTATATATATAATCTGTAATAAATGCATAACAAAATTACATATATAAATTAACTGTATATTGTCTCAAGCGTTTTTAAGATAGATATTACACTTAACAACATTTCTATACTGGAGCCATATACAAAAAAACTAGGGATGCTAAAAATAATATTACTATAGAATGCCCTTAGATATTGTCAAACTTTTTTTTTTTACAGATTGAATCTAGATAATATGAAAGTAATGGAAAACACAAAGAAAATCTATTATCTAGAGAAGAAGTTGCAAAATTCAAGTTGGGTAGTGAAGTACAAATAGGACACACTAAATTCACTAAGGAGAATGAAGGCAGAGTAAGTCAAAATTTTGACTATTGGAGCATTTCTAATTGGGTTCTCAAGCCATTAATTTCATCACTCTAATGTTGTATTAGGTGCCTGCAATGCTCAATAAGGATCCCCATTGTTGGAATTAGTTGTACCATCACCTGGTCTACATGAATTTGTAATGCAATGATTTGATCTTGAAGCTTAGCAACTACACCATCGTATACATTGGAAACTGACTATAATCACTCTTGTATATGGTCATGCCAGGAACTATAGGGATTCCACCACCCTTCTAATTTTCCACTAGCATGCTCAAAATAACCCACCAGAGCTCAAGTAATCAAAATTCTCAAAGCTTCTATATGTTATGAAACCAACTCCCAAAATAGAAGAAAAGAGAGATCAACACCTTAGAAATCAGACACTTCGAGGTGGAAACCTCCTTTACATTACATAAATGAACAATTATTGGATGACACAAATGAAAAAACTTCCTTTCTATATATAGGATTCCATGGGGTCAAAATATAATCCTAACCGACCTAATAATAATAATGTAATGGAACAACAATAAAAATAGTGGGCTTTTATGGGGCACAATAATAACAACATGGGGACTACAAGGGTACAACAATAACAATAAGGGGGCTACACTAACAACAATAAGGGACTACACTGGTAATATAGGGACCTAACAATATATGTTGAGAATGAATCGAGGGATACCCATTAAGTTGAATGTATCCATGTGGGGAGGGATTTGGATCCAAGATAACAGTAATTCCTACACTATTCTATAAAATTCAATGTGCACAAATGAGGACGATCAATACTTCCACACTAGTGATGAAAAATTTAAAACCAATATGCAAGCTCTGTGTCAAAAATCATTGTTATGTGACCTCCCAAGCACCTATTTGGTGAATAAAAGTCTAGCCATAATGCATGATCTGAGGGTTTATAGTATTGGGTGGAACCAAGGAACCATTCACCCAAAAGGTTCCAAATGTGCAACCAACTACTTACATTACAAGGGAGTCTTCCAATGTGTTATATGCCAAGAGGAATTTTGATTTAATTTAATGTTAGACAGTTAATAGAGTGATTCTAAAAAAAAAATCTTTCATTATGTCTTAATGTTGAAAATATTCTTCACATAAGGACAATAAGGATAGTTTCCTCTTTGAAAAAAAAGAAGAAACTAATCATAACGAAATAATGTTATGATGTTCATCCTTTCAATTGATATCCATATGTCTCATCTTCATTCAATAGTTTTTGAAATAAAAAATAAAGTTCTTTTTTCAAACATATCATTGTTTTCTCCCACGCATCTGGATTACTTCCCTTTTATCATTATTTCCATTATTCATGTCATTTATCTATTTTCCATTTTCAAAACAAATTATTATTTTCATGAAGAAGTACCTTACATCCTCTTTGTTGGAAATATTGTATTAATATGTCAAAGACAAAGGGAGAATAATTATGTACAAGATAAAGATTGGAAAATGAATATTGTTCAAAATTTTATTTTTAGACTTTTGATGACCCATTTGGACACCCTACCTTTGAAGAGATGTTTACTCCAATTACCTATCTCAAATGGGAGGATAATATATATGGTTGGAAATAGTATTCGAATACTTTTCTAATAGAATATGGTACTCCCTCTAATTCAATATTGTAAAAGTCCCACCCCATATTTACCCACTTTTACAAGCTCTCTAGGGTAAACATGAGTTTAGTGTTACTATTATATGACCCGATATCCAAGTTCTAGTTATGGAAGTGGGGCCTAAAATCTTACAACTCATTGGCATCCCTCAGGGACTACAAATCACTCAGGTGGCTGAAAACCACCCTAGGAGATCATTCCCTGAGATAGAACTATTTTTCATTGACTTAAAATCCCATCCACACCCTTGACACATTGTGCATGCGGTTATGAGGCTATAACCGCACCAAGAAGCCTAACTACCAATGGTTATGTTATGAAACCATCTCCCAAAATATAAGAAAATAGAGATAAACGCCTTAGAAATAAGCCACTTAGAGGGGGAAACCTCCTTTATACTACATAAATGAACAATTCTTGGATGATACAAATGAAAAAACCTCCTTTCTATATATAGGAGTCCATGGGATCACAATATAATGCTAGCCGACCTAAAAATAATAATGTAAGGGCACAACAATAACAATATTGGGCTATTATGGGGCACAAAAATAACAATATGGGGACTACATGGGTACAAGAATAACAATAAGGGGGCTAAACTAACAACAATAAGGGACTACACTAGTAATATAGCCTACAGGGCTCTAACATGCCTCTCTCCTTCAAAAAAGTGTTGTCCTCAACACTTGAGTAGTGGTGGATGCTTCCGTATAAAATTCTCATCATCCCATGTGGAATCTTCAGTGGGTAAGTTCTTCCACTTAATGAGATACTTAGAAATTGATCGATTTCGTAGCTGTCGAGTTCTTATTTCTGTGACTACTTCAGATTCCAATATGATTTTTCCTTCCTCATCAAGTTTTGGAAATATTGTTTGAACTAAAAGTTTGTCACCTATAACCTTATTTAAGCATGAAACATGGAAAACTAGGTGCACTCGGGAAGATGCAGGAAGTTCCAATTTGTATGCCATAGTACCAATCTTTTGCAACACATTGTAAGGACCATACTTATTTGCCGATAATTTATTATCCTTCTTATCTTGCTTGAGGGACATTTTTTTGTATGGCTATAGTCGTAAAAATACTCAGTCGCCTACATCAAAACTTCTCTCGCTGTGATGTTAATCTGCATGTTGTTTCATTCGATTCTATGGAAATTTTAGGTTATACTTTAAGAGTTGGAGAACTTGTTGTTGATGCTCGATGTGATCTTCCACTGCTTGAACTTTATAATTTTCTCTTAGAGATGATGTGATGGACAGTAGATGATATCCATAAAGTTCCATAAATGGGGTCATTTTTGGTGTAGTGTGGAAGGAAGTGTTATACCAGCATTCATCCATAGGTAACCAATTAACCCATTATGTTTGTTATTAGATACAAAGCAACGAAAATATCCTTCCAAACATTTTTTCATGACCATAGTTTACCCATTAGATTGAGGATGATAAGATGAGCTATGAGCTAGTTGAGTACCCAAACAAGAAAATAATTTTGTCCAAAAATTTCCAGTGAAAATGGGATCTCTATCACTTACAATAATCGTTGGATTTCCATGTAGCTTTTGAATTGTTTCCATAAATGTAGTAGAAACTGTACTCGCTTTAAATGGATGAGATAAAGCACAAAAGTGTGCATATGACACTTTTTCCTTCAGACTCAGGTAAACCTGTGATAAAATATATTGAAATCTCCTCTCAACGTTGATTTGGAATGGATAAAGGTTGCAGCAGACCTCGGGTCTTAATTGTCTCAAATTTATTTTGCTGGAAAACCAAAAATTCCGCCACAAAATTTTGAATATCATATTTAAGGTCATCCCAAAAAAAATATTTCTTCACCCTATGGTAAGTTTTTAAAAATCCCGAGTTTCCACCTAAGTGAGAGGTGTGCAATTCCAAATGAATGTTTTTTTTTAGTTGTGAATTCTTACAAATATATAAGTGATCTTTGTACCATAAGGAATCATTTTTCCAACTAAACATATCATATGTACTAGGATCTTGCTGCAACTTTTGAATGTGTATCCATACTTCTTCATCATTCTTCCATTCCACCCTTTCTTATAAATGGCACAAATAAATGCTTCCACAACCTCATCCTTTCTTGAGAGTGCATCTGCAACAACATTTAGCTTCCCTTTTTTGTAGATGATTTCAAAATCATAACCCAACATCTTTGTGACCCATTTTTTCTTCTCTTCTGAAGATAATATTTGTTACAAAAATTATTTAAGACTATCATGATCAATTTTTACCTTGAAGTGTCTTCCCATTAGATAAGGTTTCCATTTCTTTAGTGCATGTATATTTCCAACATTGCTTCTCATAAATAGCTTTCTGTAGATACTTTCCTTTGATTGGGTGGCTTTCAAAAGCAATGGGTCTTCTTTCTTTCATTAAAACAACATGAATTCCATTTCCCGAGCCATCACATTTCATAATAAAGGTTTTTTTGAAGTCTAGCGTAGTTAAGACCGATGCTTGGCACATTTCCTCTTTAAGATGTTAAAAGGCCTTAGTTGCTTCAAGAGTCCATGAAAATGCATCTTTCTTCAATAATGTTGTTAGAGGTGTTTCTATTCTCCCGTAATTCTTTAAAAAATTGCGATAATACCCTGTTAACCCAAGAAATCTTCACAACTGCTTTATGGTTGTGGGGACTTTCCATTTCTTAATGGCTTTAATTTTGTTAGGGTCTACCTTAACACCCTCGTGAGATATAATATGACCCATATATTCCACCTCTTGTACTCCAAAGAAACATTTGGAGGTTTTTGCATATAATTGTTTCTCCTCCAATAGTTTAGGCACCATGTCAACATGTTGAACATGATCCTTCCAAGACCTGTTGTAGATTAGTATATCATCAAAAAATACTTACACAAATTTTCTAAGGAATGGTTTGAAAATGGAACTCATCAACCCTTGAAATCGAGAAGGTGCATTGGTAAGTCTAAAAGGCATGACCAAAGATTCATAATGACCCTCATGAGTTTGAAATATTGTTTTCGGAATGTATTCAGTCTTCATTCTAATTTGATGATATCCTTAATGGAGATCCAACTTGGTGAAATAAATAGCTCCATGTAGTTCATCCAATAATTCATCAATCACAGGAATGGGAAATTTATCTTTAATAGCGAGCTTATTGAGCTCCCTATAATCATAACACATGCACCATGATCCATCCTTCTTGTGCACCAATACTACTGGAGCAGAAAAATAACTTTGACTAGGTTGAATTATACCAGCCTCTAGCATTTCTACAATTATACGTTCAATTTCACTCTTTTGGACATAACGATATCTATAAAGCCTGATATTTAGAGGAACACTTCCTGAAGTCAAATGAATAGCATGAGCATGATCATGAATAGGTGGGAGTCCTTTGGGAGTTTCAAACACCTTGGAATGATTTTCCAAGACTTTTTGGAGATCTGGAGAAATAGATGATTTTGATGTTGGAACTTACAGTGAGCATAATTGTGCAATGACACCTCTTTATTGTTTATTCAAAATCTTAGTTATGACATTAGAGCTCATTATATTTCCTGGATTCCCTACAATACCCCATAATTCAAAATCCTTTCCTTCTGAAAAAAAAAAATCAAGCAAAGTTCTTGAAAATAAAGGCTATCGTCCCCAAAGATTTTAACCATTGTACTCCTAGTACAAAATCAAAACTAGCCATTGGAATGGAAAGAATTGGACTGTTCAATACATATTCCCCCATGGTTAGCTTGATATTATGGCACTTTCCAAATAAATTTATAATTCCTCCATTTTCCACCATCGCTTGACACTCTGGCACTGGGTATAGGAATAAATTCAATTCTTTAGCTACCTTACAATGAATAAAATTATGGGTACTACCCGAATCAATAACCACTATTACATTTTTATTCTTGATATGTCCTCCTATCTTGAGAGTTCAGAGTTCAAGGAATGGTAATTCCATCCAATGCATTACAGGATATGGTCGGATTAATTTCTTCTTCCTCTAAGGTTGGTTCCTAGTGTATATCCTCTTCTTTTGAAGTTTCTTGTTCCTTTTCTTCCTCCTCTTCACAATATATGTAAAATAATTTCTTCTCAGCACACTTATGAACTTTAGTGTATTTTATATCACAACTATAGCAAAGCCCTTTTGCTCTTTTTTCTTCCAATTGTTGTGGTGTAAACCTTGTAGGTTGTGGAATTCTAGGAGTAGCAACACTTCCATATTTATAGTTGTGAGTGGTAGGTTTCCTTATTGCCATAATTTTTCTTTCAATTTTTCTTTCCAACCTAAATGCCTTCTCCAATGTATCTGGTTCCCAAAGGCGAACCTCATGTTGAATGTTATCCTTTAGAGTCCCTATGAAGACATCAATTATATGTTCCTCTGGAATATTATTTACCCTTATATTCAATTTTTGGAAGTCCTCAATGTGCTCCATCATTGAACCCTTTTGTTTGAGATTTATCAATTGGCTAAAGAAGGTGTTGCTCTTTGTATCCTCATAATGTGCTATCATTTCCTTCGTAAAACTTGACCAAGTGACTAGTGGTTTACGAGAACAAAGCCATCGATACCATACAAACTGATTTTATTCTAAATATAAAGTTGAAATGCGTACCTTTTCTATCTTTTGCGTATTATGGAGCTCAAAGTATTGCTCCATTTGTAGTATTCAACTTATCGGATCCTTGCCATCAAACTTCCTCATATATATCTTTGGAATATGGTAGGTATTAAATCCAACATTAGATTCTATGAAATCATGACTAAAATTATTTTTTTTCTCTTCATGACTTTCCTCTACTACTTTTTCACCATTAGGAAGCTTTTCTTGTAGAAATTTTCCAAACCTTCCTTCAAACCTTCCATGTCTTTCTTCAAATATTATATACCATCCATCTTAGCTTCCATGCCATTATTCAAACCATCCATCTTAGCTTCCATGCTTTTCTTCAAACCATCCATCTTATCTTCCATGCCTTTCTTCAAACTATCCATATTAGCTTCCATGTTTCCTTTTATACCATCCATCTTAACTTCAACACCTTCCATCTTAGCTTCCACGCCATCCATCTTATCTTCCACGCCATTCATATTAGCTTCCATGACATTCTTCAAACAATCCACCTTATCTTCCATGCCTTTCTTCAAACTATCCATCTAAGCTTCCATGCCTTTCTTCAAACCATCCATCTTAGCTTCCATTTCATTGTTTGTGGTTCTTTGCGAGAGCGAAGTTTGTTGCACTTGTTCTTGTAATTTTGATATATCATGTTTCACTTATTACTCTTCATGAGTCATAGTAGAGCCTTCTGAGGGCTTAATGGGTGTTGCATTATTTCTAGGGGCCATTTTATAACCCAATTCTTATATATATGCTTCAATATTACCTTGGAATCCCTTCAAACTAATTTTTCAAACAAGACTTATGCAATTTTTAAAAAACTACACACCTTTTTCTTTCTTTTGAGGAGGTACATATTGAATCTGATGTATCCCTATGATTTTAGAGCCCCAAGATTTTATCTTTGGTCCTTTATTATCCCTATGAATATTTTTTCCAATGCCATAAGTCTAACCTGATTTGGATTTTTCGAGGCAAAGTTATGCCCAATCTCCCACAATGACCTACTTATGGATTGGTTCAGTAGAATGAACTTGTACGACATTCCATGTGTCATTGTTTCCTCCTTCAGCTTTGAAATTGATACATGGGAAACTATAGTTCCTGTAATTTCGGTCTCTTTTTACAAAATTCCAATCTGATGCTCAAAGAGAGAGTTATGATGATTTTCCCAAGGTCACCTCTTTGAGATGAAATTTGGGAGCCTGCAATAAACCTAAATTCCACAGATCATATCTCCGAAAATATTGTGAACCAAGATCATAAATTTTTACACAAAGTTTCTTAGGATTTCTTTGCAAATGATTTTTTCTTTTAGCATCTGAACCTTCATAGAAAAATTTATAGCGAAAATGTCATGATGACCTGTTTGAAGCAGTGAAACCCTATAATCCAAAGCTCTGATACCAAATGTTATGAAACTAGCTCCAAAAATAGAAGAAAAGAGAGATGAATGCCTTATAAGTAAGCCACTTCGAGGGGGAAAACTAGTTTACATTACATAAATGACAAAACCTCCTTTCTATATATCAGAGTCCATGGGGTCACAATATAATCCTAGCCAACCTAACAATAATAATGTAAGTGCACAAAAATAACAATAGTGGGCTATTATGGGGCAGAATAATAACAATATGGGGTCTGTATGGGTACAAAAATAACAATAATGGGGCTACACTAACAACAATAAGGGACTACACTAGTAATATAGGGCTCTAACAGGTTATGACCCAAAATCCTTTGTTATGTGCATGCAGTCATGATACCTATGCCACTTTTTTCAGGATAACCTTCGTTCCACTACGCAAAATTTCCTGTAAATTTTTGAAATCATTACAATAATAAAAAAATTATAAAAATTCAAATTTTGGGAAAAATATTGACCTAGACATGGCTAGTGCAAGATATACATTTCGTCAAACATATTATGATAAGAATATAAGCTACATGTCATGAATTCATATCTCATCATAAACTTTTGAACTTCTTCTAAGAATCACCAAGAAGGCTCTATGATCTCTCTAGCTAGCTGCAATAACACTTGTTATCCCATTTATTCATCAACCATCCTATAACTTATGAAATCATAAATAAGAGTGATAGATAAAGCACATTATATAACCAACATATAACTGAAATAGAAACCATGAAAATTAAACCATTATATCAACATAATAACTAGCAGATGTTCTTATTAATCACAATAGGAAATTAGTTCATATTAACATATGAAAATTTCAACCAAGACAAGGACTCCCACATACCACTCGACCATAGATTGGATGAACCAAAATCTCTCTTTCATCCAATCACACCCACGTCATATTCCAAGCATGAATACGAGATCATAAGGGTTAAACCAAAATAAAAAAAACTAGGGCTTCCATAGGCCAAATCACCTCAACCCTTAACCACAATGATCTCACTTGTACAGTTGAAAAATCGCTAACATCAACCAGATTAATATCTACCCAAGATTTCCAAGGCTCTAGGAACTAGTAACTCAACCCACAACCTTCAGGGTACCCAAGTTATTACAGGGATCCATAGATCTCGCATCTCAACCTATAGCCTTAAGGAAACCCAAACTATTTCAGGTTTCCAAAGGAATTTTCCCAATGCATATCCATAGGGAACCTAAGAACCAGTTAGAAATCCAAATGGGGAACCCACTACATCATGGTTATCCAGGAAATGGAAAGGAAAAGATGAAATCAATTTTAATCAAGGAAAATTCCATGCCAATGAAAACAATATAAAAAAATAACCAATGCATGTACCACACATTCAAATATAGACATGCTAAACATCTCATGCATACTATTACCTACAATCCACATCTAATTTATATTCTTAATTTTCGTTGTACAAACTTCCTCTTGCACTCCCTTTATTTCAATTTCTCTCTCATTTTCTACACCTAAACAATAGTTGGGCAAAAAATGTGAATTGTTTCTCAGGTGCCTTTTTATCATTGATTTTTTAGTCTCTTCCTTTCCCTTTTCCTTCTTTCATTTTCCTTCATTTTTACTCTCATTTCCCTTGCATGCATATTTGTGTCTCTTCACCTTATTTTTTTCCCATTTTCCTTTATTGCTCACAATTAAATTCTAATTATTGCCTCTTCGCCTTTGTCAATGCCTTTGCCAATTTACATGGACATTAATAAACGAAAATTGATGCCCACTTTAATGTTTTCCCACCATTAAACTTGAAATATATGTTTCATTACCTTGGTATTATTTTATTTACATGGAAAATAAACCAGGGGTTGTTACAAAGCCCTCCCCCTTAGGGGAACATTGTCCTCGGTGTTCCATGATGCTTATGACTAGAAAAACAAACTACTTATGGATAATTATAACACAAATCGTTGTAGTATTTACAATGAAAACTGTTGAAAACATGCCAAACATAACACTTATTGGATATTTATAAACCAAACTCGATGTCGTATTTACAATAACTTACACATATATACATATGTAAATTTCCTTTAACCAACAAATAAAAGGATATGATTCCTACATCAACAACAAGGGAATCCAAAGGCTTAGATCTCCACCCTCAAAGTAGTACCAGGATTCACCTCCTTCCAAATAAGTCTGAAATCCACTTCCAAAATCAAAGTGTGGATGTAATGCTCAACGCTACAATCCTTGTGTTACTTTTTCTCTCAGTGAACAATTGCCTGCTCATTGTTCCAGGACATACTCCCAATTTTCTTATGATTCCATATGGAAATGCTAATGACCAAAACAAATTTATTCCTCAACCTTCCCTTCTCTACTTCCTAGTCCCTTGGTCAATCCAATCACCTCCTTCCATGTAGTCACTCACCTTCCAAGTTTCTCTACATCCCCTTCTTGAGTGATCCATCCCTTGGCAAGGTTTCCTCGCATTGGAAGATCCAAAACCCAAGGCATGTCCCTGCCTCAAAACCATCATAGAAATCATAGAATGTTCATGGAAATAAATGGAAACTATTGGGTACCAATGTCCCACAATGGCGCTACTCTTAAAGTGCTTTACTAGCATACTGTTAAATGTTCCAATTCCATCTTTTGTTGCTTCTAATTATCTTGCAGTTAGATCCAACCACCCAAACCAAAAATTTCTATGCTTTCCTGTACCAAGCACATAATTTCAATTAGACTCAAAAGGAATTAAAATAATTTAAATCATACCACATTGACATCTCATCAATAAGGTACACTTGAATTTTTGTTTACTTCGTGTCACACCAAGTCAAATTATCTCTTTGATCAAATCATCATATATAAACATATCACATTTGGTTAGATCAACACTCAACCATCATAAACCAAAATCATAGATTATGTGCATAGTTAAAATCTGAAATAAAATATTGATACTTATCTTTCAAATGGTTGTTTTCTTCTTCCTTTGTTAATTTTCCTTTCCGTACACACACTAAATCGGTTTCCAAACCTACCAAGCACCTAGTGCCTTCTGTTCTCTTTGACCATTTGCACACACAAGATCGATTGTCAACTCAGCAAGCACCCAGTGCATTCTCTTCTCTTCTCTTCTCTTCTCTTCTCTTCTCATCCAAAGTAACAAGCGAGTCTGGATACTATATCGCCTTCTCCCTTAAAATCAACAAAAATTTAATCCAAAGACTATACTACCTCTACCCTCAATATGAGAAACTCAATATTGGTCTCTTCCCAAGTTGTCCAAGGATAAAAGGACTACTATCTCAAACCATAGCCTCAAGGGATCCCAAGCCATTACAAGGCTCCAACCCATGACCTTCAGCGAATCCAACTTTTTACAGGGCTCCAGAGACCATTATCTCAACCCATAGCCTCCAGGGAACCCCAAATGTTACAGGGATCCAACCCATAGCATCCAGGGAACCCCAGATGTTATAGGGCTCTAAAGTTTTTTTCATAATCTGTAGCCTCCAGGGGTCTCGAGAACCAATACCTTTCATAGCACATACACATACACATTGTACAATGCAACACATATATGTACACAATACAACACAATTAATACAAGTCACAACACAACGACTACACAATATATATGACACATTACCACATGTACACAACACAACATGTATAACATGTACATAGTAGTAGTACCGCACATCTAGAGACCACACCATCTCTACCAGGAAACCTTACCTCTAGTGTCTTTACCACACCTTACTGTATGCATCCACAAACCAATTCCTAGATATGTGTCTCTTTCCACTATTCATTATTGTCCCAACATGTTGCATATCACATTGCTTTCATTCCACTGAGGTATCCTTCAAAAGTTCCTACCATAACATAAACATAGGCATAGTTATAATAACATAATCATATCAACATGATACTAACCTCACATGTCTCCCAGGGTTACTCTTCCCACTTGTACAATTTCCTCATAAACCAGGAACCTTTTCATGGCATTCACCTGCATAAAACAATCATTCTTCCACAAGAATGATCCCTGACGAACCTGCCAAAAAATGACACACACACACACACACACATATATATTATTTTCATGGATAAATGGAGTTCTCTTAACCTTGACCTTATGAACAATGGTAACTATGTTGTAATTATGATTATGTTGATATATCAACTTAATCATAATTACAACATAGTTACCATTATTCATAAGGTCAAGGTTAAGAGAACTCCTTTTATCTATGCAAAGCACACACAATATTGAGAACAAATGTTTCCAACTTAGCCAAGGCATTAGATGCCTCAAATCCATTTACTCTACCTTTCTTGTTACCTTTCTCATAATTTTCCTCCCATCGTCCATTTACCCAATGGACCCAACCAACCTAGCTGGTTGTCATATTATTTCCTTCAGCTACCATTTATTCATGCACCAGACTTCATCTATGTCTTACATTACCTATTGGGTTTTATTTATATATCCTTGGGATCCATTAAATTTCCTCTTTCCCCAATCAATTCCCAAGACCCTCAAAACATAAAAGGAAAGAACAAGAATAAAACAAAAAGAAAACCATGAAAAAATAATAACAATAAAACACCACGAACAAAGTGGGATGGCCATGCACTAGACATAATAAAAAACACAAATCAAGCACAAAAAAATAACAAAAAAATGAAATCACAAGACTTTCAGTAGACACCATGATTCAACCCCCATGATTCCTAGTGCTTCCAAGGGAAATCTCAACCCGACCCTTCTTCAATATTTCATGGAAATATCTTTTCCATGCAATTATCTACTTCATACTGCTATAAACACATAACTGCTAGTGCATAAATAAATATAAAAATATACATGCTACCTTACCATTATGTGCCCAATACGTTTCCCTACAATTGAACATGTGCACATATCATATCCCAAGGGATTCTAATTCAATGACAATTTTGTTGTAACTGGAAATTTTCTATTATGACTGCATCTGATCAACAATCTACCATCCATGTTTCACATCCCCCAAATTTCTTCCACACACTTTAACATTATCTATTACTCGGTCCTAGAGCATGAAATCCTTCCATCGTAAGATGCATTGAGGCTCTACCTAGAACTCTCCTTCTAGTTCCACCTTCCATCTCAATAGTGGATGCCTGATGATCTTCCTACCTATTATCCATTTCTACATATATATGGGGAATTCTCTAACCTACATCCCCAACTACCTTCACCTATTGCACACTATATATCTAAGGCATTCCAATCATCCACTGCGCCACTCTGATACAAATGGAAATCCTTATTGTGATGATCACAGGTCCAACAACATAATGGTTCTCTACCATTTCCTTTATAATGCCACTCCATAAGTTAAGACCCATGTCTTCTCTAAGCTACACTAAGCTTCTTATAAAAAGTCATATTTTCCTTGTCACATGTATCTTGAGATCATAGAATTCCTTGTCCTTTCTATCATGATATATCTCACACATGAAATTCTTCTTGAAGAGTCTCTCAAACTCATCCCAAATCAGATCCTCTTCTCCAATGCCACTAATGTGATTTAAATATTCCCACTAGATATATTTTTTTTCCTTTCAGACTGAAGCCAAATATATCGTCTTTCATGAAATCTATTGGTAATTACCGCTTCTTACTCCTCCTATACAGATGATGGAAATAATGGTGATGATGTTTCCTGGAACCAAATCTAGAATAAAATTCAAGAGTATTATTGCTCTTGTGAGCTGTATCAAAATATCTTCCACCTCTAACTATATCATCTTTGTCCAACCTATACACCTTCCGAGTCATGTTTCCACATGCCCCACTAGTATTTTATTCCTATTGATCCTTATGACTGATTCCCAACTGTCCCTGCTTTTGCAAATCTGAAAGGATTTGAAGAATTACTGCATTAACCTCTCCCTTCTTTTCCTAGGCTCTGGAAAGTATTACCTATGCCTCAATCAACCTATTATTATCTTCCTTAAAACTTTTGATCTCTACCCTTAGAATCCTTAGTGTATCTGCTAGATTAGGAGAATAGTCTTCTCCTTGCTGCTCAATTGATCTCTCCCATCCTACGAATGTCTCTTCACGCTTGTACGAAGAGTCATATGAACTGTACTCAACTATTATGCTCTTCATACATGATCTTCTATTGTCCTACAACATACCATGTTAAATAAACCAAATAAAATACATAATCAAAATCATACCTCAATGTATCTCAGGGGAGGCTATTGCATCTGTAAGTGCTAGTCCATATTATCAAGATTCAGAATAATGTCAAGAAATTATTTGTAATGACAATAGTCATCATTTATATGACTTAAATACATATAGAAACAAGTTAACTATCACACATGACTAACCTGTATATGTTTATATGACCACACTAATCAACTAACATCTATAATGTATTTAACCTCAACAACAATATTATAAGCATGCATATAACAACCATTAACCATCATGCCTACATGCCAAACATATAAAATTGTATGACGATCTAATTTTACCCTATGGTCCAGTGCTACAACCTCACTCTGATACCACTTTGTAAACGACCCACTCCAAATTTACCCACTTTTATAAACTGTCCAGGGTAAACATGATTTGAGTGTTACTATGATATGAAATGACCTCCAATTTCTAGTTATGGAAGTGGGGCTTACAAACCGACAACTTACTGACACCCCTCATGGACTATATATCACTCAAGAGTTTGAAAACCACCCTATGTGATCAATCCATGAGATGGAACTCTTTTTCACTAAATTAACACCCTAATTGCACCATCGACACATTGTGCATGTGGTTATGAGGCTATAACCACACCTAGAATCCTATCTACCAATGGTTATGATCCAAAATATTTTGTTTTATGCATGCGGTTATGAGGATATAAACACACCTAGAAGCTTGTCTACTAGTAGTTATGACCCAAAATCCTATGTTTTGTGCATGCAGTTTTATATCTATGCCACTTTTTCAGGATAGCCTCTAGACCACTACCCATAATTTCGTGTAACTTTCTAGAATCATGACAATGATGATAAAAATTCTAAATAATCAAATCTTAGACAAAATATTGACCTATACATTCCTAGTGCAAGATAGGCATTTCTTCAAACATATGATAAACATATGAGCTACATGTCATGAATGCATATCTAATCATAAACTTATGAACTTCTTATGAAAATCACCAAGAAGGCTCTATGCCCTCTCTATCTAGCTGCAATAACACTTGTTATCCCATGCATTCATCAACCATCTAGTAACATATCAAATCATTAAACAATTTTTGTCAGAAGTAAACCCGATGAAGGACGAATCAACATGTAGATCTAATAAAGGAATAAGCAACTAATATGCCTAGTGAAGTACAAAGAAATGAGTGCACTTGGAGAAAGTAGAAGGATATAATAAACATTGTGAAAAAGTAATGAGACTCAATGAATTAGGTTGGTGCCTACAAATTATTAAAGGGGATTGTTGCCTCCTATAGGTTGGTTCCTACAAAGAAATAGATGGAATTGGTGTTTCCTATTGGTTGGTGCCTACAAAGATGCAATAGAGGGGATTGGTGTCTCCTATTGGATGGTGCTTAAAAATTGTAGTAGCAAGTTTGTTCCTACAAGGTCTTTCGTATAAAGAAGTTTTTCGTTTTTCTCCCGTAAGATTTACTAAATATATCTTGAGTTACTTGCTAAGATTATGAGATTGGTGTTTTATGATGTTTGACTAGCTTTAAATAATTAAACAAATTCATACCGATTCACCCCTCTCTCAGTATAATTTTGAATTCCAACACTTTTATTTTTGCCTAATAATTTACACATTAGAAGTTATACATTACTTTACCTCCACAAAACTATTTATTTTGCACATTAAAGGTGAAAATGTGAAGTTGGGTAACACTTTTTTCTCTTTTTTGAGAAAAAATTTCATTTTTTCTGTTCTTCAACTTTCTGCAAGCCAAAACAATTTTTTTGTTTAGAATTTCATTTAGCGATAAAAATAAAAGTTGTCAAAAATTTTATTAGCTTTCTATTACTTATTTTTTGGAATTTTTTTGTACACATTTGATATTTCAACTTAGCGTTTCTTTGAGTGTGTGTTTTTTAACAGTCAAAGGATTCATAAGAATTCATGTTAATATGCACTGGTGTATTCTTTTAAACTTTGTGTTTTTGAGAAACAAAATGTGTTACAATAATCTAGACAGAGTCTACTTCGGTTTCGTTATATTTACAAAACCAACTGATGCATATCATAATTATTAGAATTTTTTGAACTGACCCAATATGAAAAAACTGCATATTTTGGATATGTTTCGCGATGCACGAAATTTCTCAACATATAAGTTATAAACTAAAAATCTGAAAACTACCCATTACAGATGATGGACCAATGTAATGCACCATAATTTTTTCAATTTTTTACAGTGTATTTTGGAAGATACAGAATATTGATTTCACTGAATCATAATGACCTTCAAAAATTGTTTGCACCCATTTTATTACAAAATTAATTAAAATTAGTAAATATTTATGAAATTCCATAAAAATTATATTTCCTGAAAGTATATTGAATTCTAAAAATTCTTGTCTTGGTTCCTACAGTTGATTCAGAATGTTTCATGGAGTTTAGTTAGGCCAAAGTTGAAGATATGTATTCAGAGCTTGGCTCTGTGTAATTGCAGACGTGTTAGTTCGGCCGAACTTATAAAAAAGTTCGGTCGAATTATTTTTTGCGCCGACAATCCGTTAAGTCTAACGACACAAAAGTTCGATCGAATTTATTATAAAAGTTTGGCCGAACATTCACTTGACTTTCCATTGGCCGAAAAATACAATGAAGCCCCTCCAAAAAAATCATTTCGCGGCAATATAAATTGACGTAAAAGTATTCATTAATTTTTCACATTTCTTCATTTGGTTTGACTTTGCAAAGGTTTGATTTTTCAAAGGATTGTTTTGGGTTTAAGGAATTTTCTTGGAGGTACATTTAAAGGACATTTTTACAAAGGATTGTTTTAGGTTTAAGGAATTTTCTTGGAGGTACATTCAAAGGAAGTTTTTGCAAAGGATTGTTTTGGGTTTAAGGAATTTTCTTGGAGGTACATTCAAAGGACATTTCTTAGAGGTATGTGATATATTTTTTGGATGTTTTTTGGGCTTCATTTTTTTTTAAATTGTTTTGTTTTTAGAGGTTTTGGGCTTAATTTCATTGGTTTTTTTTTAAGGTATTTTGTTTTTAGAAGTTTTGGACTTAAATTTCATTGATTTTTTTTTAAGTATTTTGTTTTTAGAAGTTTTGGGCTTAATTTTCAAAGGACATTTTTTTGGATGTATTTTGTTTTTAGAGGTTTTTGGGCTTAATTTCCAAAAGACATTTTTTGGTTTTAAGGTATTTTGTTTTTAGAAGTTTTGGGCTTAATTTTCATTGTTTTGAGAGGTTTTAAGCTTAATTTTCAAAGGACATTTTTTTGGATGTATTTTGTTTTGAGAGGTTTTTGGGCTTAATTTTCAAAAGACATTTTTTTGACTTAATTTTGAAATGACTCTTTTTAGGCTTAATATTCAAAGGACATTTTTTGTAGGTATTTTTTAAAGTGATATTTTTTTTAGAGTCTTTTTTGAAGTATTTTTTAAAGTGGCATTTTTTAAGAAGTTGGAATTAATTTTCAATGGACATTTTGTGAAGGTATTTTTTGAAGTGACATTTTTTTAGAGTACGTGTTTTGGGTTGAAGTAAATCTTTTATAATTATTTTTTAAAATGAGTTTTTGTCTAACTTTTTAAATGAAATTTTCTAGCAGGTTTTGGAGGGAAATATTTTGAACTTTGTTTCATTTTTATAAGACATTTTTTTTCTCGGTTTTTTTAAAGTAAGTGTTTTGGATTGAAGTGTATATTTTTTGCAAAAAAATTAAAATGAATTTTTTTAAAATTAAATATTTTGTGATGTTTTTTTTAATTGAGTTTTTGTCTAAATTTTTGAAGGAATTTTTTTTAACTTCATACTCTATTATCATGGGAAATCAAAGGACTTGCGCGAGAAAATATGATCGAACGGGGCTACGGCATTAAGAAGGGGGAGAGAATTTCGCCCAAAGAAGAGAATCACTCTCAAATATTGAAGGGGGAAATCAACCTCAACTAAAAGTTGAAGCAGGTATGTAAATGTAAATATTATGAATTTGATATTTAAAATTTTCCTAGTGTAAAATGTTAAGCTTAATTTTTATATGATGAATTAATTTGAAAAATATTTTTCAATGTAAACAAAGAGAGATATTCCTCAAAACATTCATGATGAGATACAAAATTTTGAAAGAGAAAGTCAAAGAGATATTGAACCAACGATTGAAGATGGTGAAAATGTTGACAGAAATTCAAGTGAACAAATTGAATCACAAGGTATATATATATATATATATATATATATATATATATATATATATATATATATATATATATATATATAGAACACATGCACATATTATTGAAATTATACATATTTATTAATTTAGTTATTTATTGAATATGTAAACTTATTATGTACTATTAATTCGAATATGTACAGATGAAATCAATGTCGATGATGAGATGTTAGAAAATGTTGACACTTACACATATGGAGATAAAAGAGCTGACCATGTTATATGATATCGTGTAAAATGCATTTTTGATACGCACTTCATAAAGGAAAATGTGGCAGTTCAAGCCCAAATGTTGAAAGGTCTCCTATCATTAAGGAAATTAAAAGAAGCTATGACTTTATTTGGTATTTGAAACTCAACAAAAGGAAAAAAAATTAAGGAAAATGTGATACAAAATATAAATAGTGCTATAAATTCAATTAGAAGATCTAGACAGAAAAATGTTTCATTTGTACGTAGAGCTATACATATGGCAGTGGTTTCATCGAGTACTAAAGAGAATCGCTTGGTAAAATTTATGGCACGAGCACTAAGAACCTCATGAAAAACTTTGCACAAACATCGAAAATTTTGGTTGCAAATAGATGTAAATGATGAACACGCTTGTTGGAGAGCTATTTGTAGGCAACCATGCAAAGATAGACTTGGAGAAAATGCTAAAAAAAACAATATATGAATATTGGAAGAAAAATTCACGTGTTTCGCCAAATGCAAGGGAAGTGATGCGAAGAAGAATAGCACGAAATCAGTACGAAGAACATGAAAAAAATTTCTTGGAAACCACTTAGATAGAGTTGTTCAATAAGTTCAAAGAAGAGAATCGTGAAATTCATGTCTCAATCAATGCTTTTGTTCAACAAAAACCATGGTATGTAAAACCTATCACCATACGCGACACTTGTTGTTGTCGTTATCATGTGGAATTTGAGTTATATTATAACACGTTCCTTAATTTTGGTAGAATATTTTGGAAAGATTCACCTCCTCCTTCCACTATCTGTGATTTCATATCTCAAATTCTATGTGAAAGAGAAAGCCATGAATTATTTTACCAAAAGAAATGTGTTGGTGGTAAAAAATACGATGATTGTGGAAATTTGATTAAATTTCAAAACAAATATCATATTGATATAAATGATCAATCATTGTCCAACATGAAAGTGAAATAGAAGAGATATGAATATATCCATACATCGATTCAAGGTTCAAATAGTGTTAAAAGAATTGAATTACAAGAAGAAGAAATTTGCGTAATAGATTTTTTGAGATAGTTCGAGGCAGAAATTTATAAATACACCAAGCATTCCCATAGAGCTCGATGGAAAGACTTGCAATTCAAAAAATCCCGTGAATTTTTTCCACCAGGGACCATTTTGTCAGTAATTGATTTTGCAAAAAACTACACATTTGTTCCACAAAAAGAAATTTAGAGTGAATACTATCATTCTGACCAAATCTCCATGCTCGTCTATATTATATAAATACATGCTGAACAAAACGTCGATCATATAGAAAGCACCAGTGAAAATCGATATGTTATTAAAGAATATCACTTTTACATCAGTGACGATCATACACATGATACATATTTTGTCCAACACTGTTTTGGAAAGATTTATCACTCCTTGAAAAATTGTGGAATAAAATTAAATGAATATTGGATATGGTCAGATGGATGTGTGGGACAATTCAAATCTTCACGATCATTCTTTTGGTTGTGTTGTCTTCATAAGAAAACCTGCATTAAACATTGTTGGAATTTATTTGAGACTGGCCATGGAAAAGGAGAACATGACATGGCAAGGGCATGCATAAAATGAGCACTTCGAAGATATCAAATGAACCCCTTTGCAAACCAACTTGTGGACTCTAAATAAGTTGTTCAATGGTGCATCGCTACTCTAAGCCATGAGACTAACCGATCAAGGGAAGTGCGAAGGTACATTCAATTTAATTTTTATTGGATATCCAATTTTAAACAATGTACATTTATCACAATGATTATCTTTGATGGTATTTTGATTTCATATTTACATTCTTCTTTTAATTTTCCATATATAGGTTTTCTTGGCATATTGGGATCGAAGATGTAGATAGATCAGTTAAAACAATAAAAGGGACTCGAAAATTTCATTCAATTAAAACAAATTTTTCCACAAATGTGTTTGCATTAGATAAAATAAAATATTTTTTTTTTTCTCATGTTTGCATAGTCTCCCACAAAATCCAATGATGTTTGTGAAAAAAAAATGTATGTAAAATATTGGAAACATATAGAGCTAAATACAAAGGGGGAAATGTCTGTTGCAATGTTTGAAGAAATTCAATCAGAGGAGACTACAATATCATTTGATGGTGATCGAGTTTCTAATCTTGTTAGAGAAGATAAAATTTGAATTTATTTCAAATGATAGATATCTAGAAATAGATACTAAAATTATTTTAAAGTTAATTTTTCATGTTAATTATGATCTAAATTTAAATACATAAGTTTGTTAATTTTTTTTTTATTGTGCAGGAGATGTTTTTGTTGTAATTGCACCTAGTGACAATGATGAAAATGTGAATTATTATTTGATGCATTGCATTGAACGAAAGATGAAATTATTAGAAAACTATAATGATCACGAATTTATGTATGACATAGGATCTATTATACTGAAAGGTTATTTTTTCAGACAAACTAATCAAAGTGGGGATTTTGTTTACTTTGAAGACTATGAACCTGATGTCATAAGTTGTCAATATAGTCACTTGGTGTGTGAAGCATGCATAAAGTTGATAGAGGTTCAATCAAAGAAAAAAACAAAAATTAAGAAATGGAAAATGTCAAAATCTGATCATGAACGGATAATTGAAGATGGCATTCCACTGGAATTTTTTTGATTGAACTGCCCAACAATTTCTTCTCTTTGGATTCATGTTTTAGAACTTCCAGGACTCAACTAAAAATTGAGCTGCCTTGTTATGTTATCTGTGCAAGTGTTTGCACATGTACATTGTTTTGGTACATGCACACTAGTATCAAATGAAAGCAACTTTTCTATACATGCATTGATGAAAAATGTTACATGTATTGGATATAAATATGTTCTAGAATGAATTTCACTGAAAGTAGCTTTTCTACGTGCATTGATGAAAAAAATTGCAAGTGTTGGATATATATGTTCTAGAAGTATTGGATATATATATGTGTGTGTGTGTGTGTGTGTGTGTGTGTGTTCTAGAATGCAATTAACTGAAAGCAGCTTTTCAATGTGCACTAATGAAAAATGTTGCAAGAACTAGATATATATGCTCTAGAATGCAATTAACTGAAAGTAGTTTTTCTATGTGCATTGATGAAAAATGTTGCACGTGTTGGATATATATGTTCTAGAATGGAATTAACTGAAAGTAGATTTTCTATACATGCATTGATGAAAAATGTTGCACGTACTGGATATATATACATTATAGAATGCATTTTTAAAATTTTATGATTGTTTGACACATCTAACAAGACCTAGAATCTTATGATTGTTTATATATATGTGTGTGTGTGTGTGTGTGTGTGTTGTACTTCAATCGTTTTAACATATATATTCAAACATGTGTAAAATCATTTCTACATGTACATATATTCATGTGAATTTTTTTTTGTTTGGAAAACGACAACTTGAATTTTAAAAACAAAACATAATATCATAATCACATGCCAAATGTAGTTCAACCATCCAAAACTTGAGTTTTAAAAACTTTTTGATTATATCACAACATTACTTCACATGCCATGCCAAATGTATTTCAACTATCCAATAAAAACATTAAACATTATATCACATGCCAAATGTAGATCAACCATCAAAAACTTAAGTTTTAATTTAACAAAAAATTATAGATCACAACATTACTTCACATGCAAAATGTAGTTCAACCATTCAAAACTTAAGTTTTAAAAACAAAACAAATTATAACACAACATTACTTCACATGCCAAATGTAGTTCAAAAGAAAAACATTAATATAGATCACAACATTACTTCACATGCCAAATGTAGTTCAACCATCCAAAACTTAAGTTTTAAAAACAAAACAAATTATAACACAACATTACTTCACATGCCAAATGTAATTCAACCATCCAAAACTTGAGTTTTAAAAACAAAAACATTATATCACAACATTACTTCACATGCCAATTGTAGTTCAACTATCCAATAAAAACAAAACATTAATGCAGTTCAACCCTCCAAAACTTAAGTTTTAAAAAAAAAACATTAATATAGATCACAACATTACTTCACATGCCAAATGTAGTTCAACCATCCAAAACTTAAGTTTAAAAAACAAAACAAATTATAACACTTGACATTACTTCACATGCCAAATGTAGTTCAACCATCCAAAACTTGAGTTTTAAAAACAAAACATTATAGATCAAAGGTATCAAGTATCAAGTAACATTACTTCACATGCCAAATGTAGTTCAACCATAACACTTTAAAAACAAAACAAATTATATAACACTGTAACATTACTTCACATGTCAAATGTAGTTCAACCATCCAAAACTTAAGTTTTAAAAACATTATATATCACATTCACATGTACCAAATGTAGTTCACATAAAATATGTCCAAAATTTGTAGATCTCACAAGTATCAAGTATCAAGTTATATATGATTGAATCTAGATAAGACTATATATAAAAAAATTATTTAAGACTAAATCTATTTAAAATATAATGTTGCATGTGTGCATGTGCATCATCCATCAAATACAAATGGATGTAGTGTCTCTCCCAGTAAAGTGACGATCCTTGAGCTATCCTAGAAAGCATGGGGAACCTGTACACAATGTGTACAAACATTAAAATTTAATGTTTTAAAATTGAGTGAGAATATATAGAACTTTATGTAAAAAACAAAATGTAAAAAAAAATCATGCAATACCTCATGAGGTTCCCTCTCCATTTGTTTGTCATCCACTAAAACTTCCCCTACAGGAACATATTCAACAGTAAACTGTACAATATACATGTACAGTTATATATATATATATATATATATATATATATATATATTAAAAATTTTCAAATGAAAATGCATATATAAACTTATTTTCAATAATATTAAAAAAAAAGTTAGAAAACTTGTTCAAATGGTTCAAATGGTGTGGATGTTCCTATATCCATCGCTAGAGTCCGTGGAGAAAATAAATCCTCTATAGGAACCTAAAATTTAAAGGTATAAAATAACTCAAGATCAAGATCTCAATTTATAATAAAATTTTAAACTTAAATTTATAAATTGTAACTTTAAAACATATATTCAAGTGAAAAATTGAATACTTCTGTTGGATTTAGCACATCTCCTAAGAGAGGCTCCAAAAGAAAATCTCCAAAAACCTAAAATTCAAAAAAAAAAAAACTCAAAATCTCTAGATCTCAATTTATAATAAAACTTTTAAACTTCAATTTATAACTTATAACTTAAAAAAATATATATATTTAAGTGAAAATTTGAATACTTGTGCTGGTGGATTTGGCACATCTCCTAAGAGTGGCTCGGAAAGAAAATCTCAAAAAACCTAAAATTCAAAAAAATTAAAATAACTCAAGATCTAGATATATCTCATTTTTTAATGGAACTTTTTGAGGTGGAATATATAATTTAAAAACATAAATTTTAAAAGTGAAAAATTGTCCATACTTATGATTGTGGATTTGGCACTTCTCCTAAGGAAGAAGAAGGTACATCTCCCAAGGAAGAAGAAGGTACTGCCATCCCAAAAACATCGGACGAAATCGAAATCTGTTAAAACGTTTTATTATATATGTACATGTACATGTGTGCACAATTATTTATTTTAAAAATATCTCATCATGTTTTGATATATATAATAATAGATAAAAAATAATTGTACATCATCATGTTCACTTAAAAAACACTAAAATTTTCCAAAATATCTTGATGGTGAGAACCATCTTGATTATATGATTGATGGTGAGACCCATCTTGATTGTTTGAACCGGAGGCTCCAACCGTGATATTAACATTTTATTCATTCATCAGGCGTGACAACTGCAAATGGTGTTAACATATAATGATACATTTTTGTTAGATTAATGTATACAAATAAATGTATGTATATATGTATTGATTAGAAATTGTACATGTGTGTTAAAATAATTGAACCCTAACCATTAACACATACCATTCCCATGCCCTCTTCCTCATAAAAAATTAGGTCCTACCAAACATTGGAGAAATTATTTGCATATGTTTTGATATCTTCAACACTCATGTTGTCAATCTCTTCATCTGTATAATACACAAAATTAGCATGTGCATTCTCACGTGCTCTTTGTCGATTTAGACAAACATCGACTCCACCCAATCCACTGTGAACATTGTCAATGATGGCATCCCTTGCTTCTCGACTAATTTGAGAAGTGGCTTCCATCTCTGACCGAAAAGTTTCAACACTAAAAGGTAGACTAACCAATGGTGGCTCAGGGCGAGGCAACTCAACATCACGCCTAGCGCCCCTACGGTCACACAATCAACCTTTGCCAAGACCAAAAAATTCAGAGGGAAGGTCATTTTAGTTAGGTTTCATTTTCAAAATAAAGCGAAACCTCATCGTTCCATGGGATTCTTCCATAGGGCGCAAGGTGTCTATCAGACAAATAGTGAGCTATATGAGGGTGCTTGAAATATTGCACCTTCAACATATTTATTTTTGGCCCTTATTTGAAATTAAACATAGACTTGGCCATTTCTATTGTAACTCTAACTCTTTGTTTAACAACCTCCCATTTATCGAAACCTATCACTATTTCCTTTCTTTTTCTAATGACTTCTAAAAAAGTATCAGTGGTTGGCCCAAGCTTTCAATACACATCTACTAGTTCGCCTAAAGAGCGTGTAACTATTTCCAAGATTTGTCGATTCTCAGCAGGTAAAGTCAAAGCCACGAGATCTCTCTTCAATTTTGCATGAAGATGTTAACACCTTTCTAAGGTGCATTGTTGCATGTTTGTTTCCCAAGTTATATCGGAAATTTCGGATGGATAAGTCGTGGTTGGTGGACAACCTTCTTCTTGAATGATGCATTATGCGCTACGTATTTTTTGAGTAACATTTGGAGCAACATTTTCAGCCTCTGCATCAATATATAAAATTTTGTATATTAAAAAAACACATGTAAACAAATTTGTACAATTTGAATGAAAATAATATTCAAATTGATGGCCACCTCGATGTGGTTCACTAGCATCTTTCCCACCCTGATACTGTTGATAACCATAACGACCCTGCTGAGAACCAACACGACCATCGATTGGTTGAGAACCAACACGACCATCTGTTGATTAGCCTCTAGGGGAATACATATCACCACCTTCACGAAATATGCCAGCACTTATTGATGGCCCTCTAAGAGAATCTGAACCACCACCAACCTCACGAGACAAGAGAGAAGCTTCATAAACAAATACGAATTTATAATCAATTCAAAAATACATGTACATATTCATTAATTAAAGCATGTGAACCATACCACTATTGGGTGAACCATGGGCATGCTCCATTTATGGAGTAGACACCCTTCTCCTCTTAGCTCCTAAAAAATAAAAAATAAAACTTATTAACAACTAATTTAACTCACAAAATTGATAAAAAATCAATTCCATATGTACACACATGTATGTATATGTATGGATATTTAAGATTATTTTTAAATACCATGAAAATCCCTCGATCCCTGATCCCCCTCTCTCTTAGAGATATGGGATTTTGTTGATCTTTGTTGTTCATCCTCCATGATATATATATCTACAATGGACATTTACAATTATTTTTTTAAATTACTATTTAAAATAAATTCAAAATAAATTTCAGAAAATTAATGTAATTTAGTGCACACAAATTATGTAAAACACAACTTTCAAAATATTAATGTAATTTAGTGTACACAAATTATGTAAAACACAACTTTCAAAGCACTAATTGATGTGTGAAACTCAATTTAAGAAAAAATATTATAAAAAATGTTAAGTTTACCAAATTGCGCTTTACATGGTGGGAGCACACTTGGTATAAAATTGAAAAAAACACATGGTCATTAAAAAAGAAGCATGAAACTCCATTTAAACAAAAATTTGTTGAAGTTTTCACATTTTAATTTTATAAAAATGTGAAGTTCACCACTTGTTGCAAATTTGAAGTTCACGAAGTTGTGCTTTACATGGTGTGGTGGAAGCACATTTGGTATATAATTGAAAAAAACACATGGTCATTTAAAAAAGATGCATTTATAAGTAAAATTCACACACATATCCAAGATATGTTACAATGTCCATCAATAAATTTTAAAGGAGAGCATCTCAATAGTAATTCATCTTTGAGAGATGAATCTTGAATTTTTAAAGAAGAGCGTCTCAAAACTAATTCATATTTAAGAGATGAATCTTGAATTTTTGAAGAAGAGTGTGTCAAAACTAATTCATCTTTGAGATATGAATCTTTCATTGGCATTTCCCCGTATAATTATAATTCATCTGTTAATTCAACTTTGATAGATGAATCCTGAATTGGCATTGCCCCATGCAATAGATCAGCAGACACATTATTCACATTTGTACAATGTCTTATACTAAAAAATTGAAATTGGCTAACAATATTGTTTGCTATTCCATGCAGTTCTTTTAGCTTCTCCTTCTTAACTTGGTACACACCTTTCATCTGGTTGCACACAAGTTCAGAATTGGTGAAAACTACAATTCCATTTGATCCATACTCCATAGTTGTTCCCTGTTAGTGTCCTGTGATTTAGCAGATTGGCAGACCAAATGCACAGGGTAACATCAGACCAGTCTTTGAAGTCCTAGTACCTAGCCTTCCTGGACTCAGAGAGGGCTCTCTCTATTTTGTGCAAAGAATGTGAACTTATTTTCTTTTAGGGTTTTATTTTAGGCTAGTTGTTAAGTTTGGGGTTTGTTTGTTATTTGGGTTGGGTAGATGATCAAGTAGAATAGATGGAATGAGGTATTTTCAAGTCATTGGGCTATGGAGTCTACAAAAAGTCATGGAAGGTTCAACAATGGATCGGTGAGCATCACAGGGAAAATCTAGCATGGTCAAATGGATTCTTAATGTTTGGTGAAATGAAATGAACATCAAGTTTGTGAACAAAGTAGGGCAAAGGGAAATCAAGAATCCTTTGTCAAATACTTAAAAAAAGAAGGGACTTAAACACTATTTAGCATAAAGAAGTAATCAATAGACAGGGCACACCAATAACTCTTTTATTCCACTGAAGCAAATAAGCATTTCAGATAGACAATCTAATGAAATATAAAAGGCGAGAAACTCATTTAAATTCTAGTGATTTCACTTTCAAGGTTAGAAAACATTTAAGATAAATAAATAGCTTTAATAAAATAAGAGGGAACTCCTAAACATCTTTAATCATAGCCATAAAGATCTTTGAAACAACTCTTCAAGCATGGACAAAGGGTATGATTGAAACATAGCCTCTTTGGCAGACCTAATCAATGCTACTTCAAAGAGAGACCTCAAGAACATTGTTTTAGTGATATCAAACAAGCAGGGCTAACCATAAACCATATATGATATCTAATTTATTAAACCATTCATAAGATAAAAAATCTTGGGTGGGTCTAGAGAGAAACTAAGAATTCTCTAAATTGACCTAACAGAGGAAAACATAGAAGCAGTGAAGGATAAACAGAGCTAAGGTGCCTTTAAACAACATTTCTTAGTCTAAATCTTTTGTCCCACTGCAATATAGAAGGATGAAACACAATGATACACAAGAAAAAAATAACTGAATAGAAATACATCACCATTAACCAAGCTCAGGGATCCTTCAAGCAATCCTTCTCCATCAATAAGCAAAACAAGCCATTCACAAGCTCCACAACACCAATTTCTCTTCAAGCTCCAAAGACTATGCATTACTCACAAGAGTCATAACAAAAACCATAAAACAAGAATCCTCAATGCTTTATTTAACAAGCAAGGAGGGGAAAACCTAATAGAGTCTATAGAAGCCCATTGGTTAATCAGAAATGTCACTTTTGTCCTTGAGACCTTGCAAGGCCCAAGGCACAAAATATATAAAACAAAATATCTTTTCGGGCATTTTTAGCAAAGAAATTGACATTTGGGCTCTACCAAGCCTCAAAAAGCTTACCATGTATAAATTTTTGACTTTTCCTCTGTAAGGGCGCAGCACTGAGTTTAAGGATGAATTTCCATGCCAAGGGCGTAGCACGGGAGCAAGAAAACTGGGTCAACTTGCAACAAGGTTTTGAAGGCCTTCCCGATGTCAGAATAGGCTCCGTGATGGCTTGTTGGAAATATTTTTTAGTCTACTTTCAAGAAATACCCTTTTTTTCTGATTGGACCCCTGTAACCTATTCAAAAAGAAAAAATTCCAAGGTTGGTAAAGGCGCAGAACATGTCCTGAAAACTAGGCAGAAAGGTGAAAATTAGGGTGTTTTTCACCCTTTTGGAGGACCAAAACAACTCCAATTAACCTGAAATTTTGTGAGCATGCTATAATTGAGATGAGGATTCCAAAAATGTAAGCCTTTCCTCCTAAGGATGCTCTGAGAAAAATCATAGCACCATGGGTGCTACCCCCTTGGCCCTCCAAATCAGCAAAAAACCAAAAATTGTCAAAATTCTCCCAAATTTGGTGGAAGTGTGCCTCATCGGTTTTGAGAGACCTGTAGAGAAGCTTGTGCCAAGATTCCAAGGTTAGATTCGCCTTTTTCTTCTTTTAGTGTTTGGATCTTGGTTTGATACTTCTTGAGTTTAGCCCTTGCAGCTTGATTCCTCCGGGCATAATGTTTGGTCATTTTTCTTTGTAGATCAAGGTTCGTGTTTTCCCTTTCCAACTTGGCCTCTAAGTGTATGTTGGCTCTTTCCAACCAAGGCTCCCGATCATGTGCTATCTCCATGGCCAACAACTCATCTAGAGGGAGTTTCTCTGCCAGGGCTAATTCTTGTTCTCTTTGCCTTGCCAATGTCTTCTTCAACCCCATGGTTCTAGGTCTCCTCCTACACTGCCCTTATTCATCCTCGCTTTCTTCATAGGTGCCCATGAACTCTCCCAGCTTTACCTGAGCCATTTGAGCTTCTTTTCAGGCCTTGATCGCCCTATCCTCATAAATATAAATTTGTGCTCCTAGTTGCCTATTCTCCATGTCAAGGGCATCATTCACAGTCTTGGCCCTATCTAAATTTTCTTGGAGGTCTTCAATGAGGGCATTTTTGTTCTGGATGAGCAAATTTGAGATCCTTGCTTCATTCTCCTCATCATTCTCCACCTGAATGATTTCAATCTCCCCCTCAACCTCATGATCTTCTTCTTCTTCCTTTACCTTTTGTTTGCCTTTGTCAATATTCTGAGCTGAGGTGGATGGCATGGTCCCTTGCCTTTTAGAGGCAGCAAAAACATGCCTCTTTCCTCTTTAATATGTGAGAGGGAAAAGCTCAAATTTGTCCACTTAAATGACCTCACCATGGCTGATCTCAAAACTGCCTTTCTTTTCCTCAATCATCTCTGCATTGATGTCTTTTGCACTGTGTTCTTGACTGCCCCCTTGACACTCACTTTCATTTTCCTCCATGTTAACATTACTGTTGTGATATTCACCACTATCATCAACCTATTCACTTATTTTTTGGTTCATAGTATCACTATTGTCATCATTATTAGGGCTATCAGTTATCATGGTTTCTTATTCATCAATGTCCTTTGTGTTTGCAACATTATCATGGCCTTTATCATTTTCTGTGTTGTCACTGTTAGAGGTGTCTTTATTAGTTTCTTCATTATTGTTTGCTTCTTCACTGTTTTGTGCATTTTCATCTTCATTTTCCTCTACCTCTTTACTTTCCTCTCCTTCATTGTTGACCTCTAAACTGTCTTCTTTATCATTGCCTTCTTCCTGATCATTTTCTGTCTCTATATCTTCATCATTATCATTTTCTTCTTCCTCATCTTCACCTGCCTCTTCATCATCTGTCTCTTTGTCATTGTTTTTCTCATTTCCATTTTCTTCATTATCTTCCTCTATCTCTGCCATAGCCTCAATTCTCCTTTGACCTACTGTCATTATGCTTTTCTTCTTCATTTACCTTTGTACTAGCATCTCTACTGTCTTCTGCATTGTTGTTTTCCTCATCACACTCTGTCTTATTGATATCTGCCTCTTCATTCCACTGATGTCGCTATTGATAGGAAAGAGGGCATGTGATGTCACCCTATTTTGAACAAAAACCCTAGGACTTGCACAAAACCCCTTGATTGTGCTTAGAAGACCCTTGGCAGTGATTTTCAGGTGATAAGAGGTGATTTAAAGAGTTTTTAGGGCTTAGAAGGTTTTATGATCAAAGGCACAACACCTTCCCGAGCTGTTGGGTCAGCCTGCATGTGTAGTCGGGCGACTGAATGCGCAACGCCGTGCAGGGCTGAACACGTAACATCCTACAGGGCTGAATGTGCAGCGCTGTGTAGAGTTGAACACGCAATGTTTTGCAAGGCTGAATGCACAGCGTTGTGCAGGGCTGCTGGACCTGTCAATTTTGGATGAACGACAAAAAGTGCAATGGATGAACATGGCATCGAGTCGGGTGAGAGAGTCGAGCCTTTGCGAATGTGCTTCACCGCCGGGTGAACGTGCAGCACCTCTGGGTAAGGCTACACAGGAATTTGAACGGGCATCAGGCAAGGCTGCACAGGACTGTTGGGTGCCAAGTGAATGCGCAACGCCCACCTATAGGCACGCAACGCAGTGTGTAAAAATACACATGAAAAAATTCCAGGCGCGCAGCGCATGTCTCCAAATGCGCAACGCCCGACAGTCTTGCCTAATTTCACTCAAAAACTTGAAATTCCTTCCCTCCTTGAGATTTTTAACTTATTGCAAGGCATAAATAACCCTTTTTAAGTGTTGAATGGGCCTTCATTGACTTTATGGGTTTTATTTAAATTTTTGAAAGTCCCCCCTCCTTAATGTTTATGCTTTTTCATCATTTTCACTAATATTTCTTCAGACATTTCTTGCAGGTGAGCTAGAATTATAAAATTTGCTTCTCTTATGATCATGGAGACTTGACCCCTTTATTTGACACAACAAAAAATTTGTATATGACCGAAATGATAACTTTTATCTTCTTTTTTCTCCTTGAAGCACGACTTTTGACAATCATAGGGAAGGCTTTTACCTCCTATGGTCATTTATGATTTTGTAGGTGTCATAAGTGATAATTTAAACCTTTATAACTGATACTATTTACCTCTTTACTCTGCAGACATTTCTTCATTGTTGGATTTTTATGCCATCTTCAGGTTTTTTTTTTTTGCTGCATTTGATCACTGCTTGGCACACTGCTAGATTGCCAAGTATAAAACCCTAGTTCCTCTTAGAGCCAAGTGCTACCTATCTTCTTTGCTACAAGATGTTCTTAGTTAGGGACAAACCACTTACCTCATAAATTTTAAAATATGTTTGGAGGACCCTTAGCAATATTTTTGAATATTTTGAGGTGATTTGAGTTGTTAGAGGACTTAGAAGTTTTTCCTGTCCAAAGGCACAATGCCAGTTTTTGAAGGCGTAGCACCTTTTTGCTGAGGGAATTTTGAGGCCTTCCCGGTGTCCAAATTGGGACCATGATAGCTCTTTGGAAATATTATCCTATTTGATTTCCAAATATAAATTTTTTTCTCTAACTGGAGTTGATTTGACCTGTAAAAATTTGATTCTCCCAAGACTGGTCAAAAACTACTGAATGATGGTGCAGAAATGCAGAGTGCTGGTGTAGACAATGTTTGGATGCCTTCCTCAACTCCAAATTGAGATCATGATATCTCATTGGAAATATTAGCTTGTATGAATTCTAAATATACCTTTTTTTCTCTTATTTGAGTTTATTTTACCTATAAAATGTTAATTCCCCCAAGACTAGTCAAAACGTGTTGAATGATGGTGCAGAAATGCAGAGTGTTGGTGCAGAAAACTTTTGGATTCCTTCCTCAACTCCAAATTGGGCTCATGATAGCTCATTGGAAAGATATTCCAGTCTAGCTGTCATTTTACCCATCATGAAAGTCATTTGGACACTCCAGCTATGATAAAACCTGATTTTCCCAAGGTCACGCCAGAAGTGCAGCAATTCTCCCGTGACACCTATATTTTTGACATTGCTCCCAAACCATGATACCTGTGTAAAACCTGAAGGATTTTTTTCTTATTGGACCTATTATGGTAAAAAACCTCCCTAAAGTTTGTCAAATTCATCTTTTTTTGGTCAGAAACATAGTTTGAAGCAAAACTGGCCCTAGGTGCAGCAAATAATTTGTCCTTTGGAATGAATTCTTGGAAAATGATGGAGGAATGATGTTTATGAGTTGGTATGTCTTTATGCTTGTTGATATGACCTATCATATGGATCCTTTGCTCCTATGCCTCTTTTCCATGGCAAACCCTAGCTTAGTTGGAAGGGGAATTTAGGGTTTGGTGTAGGCAAAATAGGGGATTTAGGACTGCCTTGTAGAGGGAAGGGAATGAAGAGGTTAAGGGTTGTCTAAATTCTTGGGGAAATTTTGGGGGATAGGGATAGATGTTAGAGAGTAGGGGAAAGTGGAATTTCAAGGATTGAGTGAGGGGAAGGGGTCCAAAAGGGAAAAACACAGGCCTAGTCTCGAAAAGTGTGAAATTGTAGCAATAGGCTAGGTTTTGTAGAAAAATGATGAGTTTGAGGGATAGGAGTGATGGGAAGTGTTTATGAAGGTATATTAAGGATAGGGGAAGGTGTAAGAGCATCAGGATACAAGCCTTGTTAATGATTTAACCATGGAAGTCATGAAACCAAGAAAAATGCCCTCAAAAACCCGAGTCATCTACAATAACAAAGGTAGTTAAAAGCACATAAGAAGTCTTTTAGGAGAAACAGGGTGACCATGGAATGGAAAAATGGTAGAATAGTGAAAAAATTTCTCTAAGGATAATGAAGGCAGTGAGATTTCTAAAACTCACAATGTTCATGGAATTTTGTTTTTAGAAATCTAGGACCAATATATAGTCATTTACAGATAGTAAAAATTATAGATGACTAACATTCCTAAGCCTTATATCAATGCAATATAATATGCCTCATTTTTTGTTGTTCTTCTCGGTATATTCATTTTCCTTTGAACGACTTTGCTAGTCGCAATATTGGAAAGCACATATGTAATCACTGCTTTCCCTGGATTGGGATAGCAAGAAACGTATATGCATAATGTCCATTTTTCAACCATATTTAGTGGGTTTTTTTATCCCTGAAAAAAAAAAAAAAATCAATAAAAATATATTAAATTGACATTTATTGCAAATGCATTTGAGAAATGACACATGTGCATGAGATAAATGACATGTGCATGGTTTATCTTAAAGTTTGACTTAAATTTTATGGTATAATTCACATCTAGAAATGAGATGCGTTAAAGATTGCATTGCCTAGAGTTTAAGGGAGATTTATGACACATATACATGGTTCATGCATGGTTTGCATGAAAGTTTTCCTTAATATCTATGGTAGAAATCACATCTAGAAATGACATGCCTTAAGAAAGGATGAGATCCAGAGGCTACCTAGCCATTTACAGGCCTTAAGAAAGGATGAGATCCAGAGGCTACCTAGCCTTTTACAGACTACTTTAGAACTTGTAGAAGTTAAGACTCAACCAACAAAATAAAATCCTATGGAAGTTCAGCCACTTTAGGTTCAGTTATTAGGCCTTAAATTTTTCCTTGAATTAATGGGGGAAAGCCTTGAGTTTGGGGGATATTATCCTATGAGAGTTCAACCACTTTATGTTTAGTTTTTAGGCCTTAAATTTTGCCTTGAATTAATGGGATAAAGCCATTAGTTTGTGGGAGAAATGACATTTACATGGTTTGCAAAATTATTTTATGCACTTACTAAAACAACTAGTTGTGGTGGTTGATGAAGTTATGTCAAAAGTTACACCTTTATGAGTTTTTGGGAGAAAATAAATAGAAATGACACATGCCTTAAAGTTTTCCTAAAATTTTATGGGAGAAGGGAGAAATGACACATATACAAGGTTTGCCTTAGAGTGGTAGTGATTTATGGATATTAAAATGAAGAACTTATATTTGTTCCATAGATTGACTGTAGGGGCATTTATTGGATATTTCACCTTTGAGAAAAGATGAGATCCAGAGGCTACCTGGCCCTTTACAGACTCTGCCTTTAGAACTTGTAGAAGTTAACACTCAACAAACAGACTAAAATCCTATGGAAGTTAAAAATCATATGAGAGTTCACCCAATTTAGGTTCAATTTTTAGGCCTTAAAGTTTTCCTTGAATTAATGAGAGAAATCCTTTAGTTTGTGGGAGAAATGACATTTACACAGTTCAAAAAATTATTTTATGCACTTACTAAAAAGATGCTTTAAATTTAATGGGAGAAAGCCAACATGACACATGTTTTAAAAACTTTGCCTAAGAATTTATGGGAGAAATGACACATGTACACAGTTTGCCTTAAAGTGGTTGTGGTTTATGGATATTAAAATGAAGAACTTATATTTAGATTTGCTCCAGAGATTGACTGTAGGGCCATTTACTGGATATGTCACCTTTCAGAAAAGATGAGATCCTGAGGCTACTTCGCCCTTTACAGACTCTGCCTTTAGAACTTATAGAAGTTAGCATTACCTGACCCTTTACAGACTCTGTCTATAGAACCGTGTAGAATTTAACACTCAACAGACAGACTAAAATCCTATGGAAGTTCAGCCACTTTAGGTTCAGTTTTTAGGCTTTAAAGTTTTCCTTTAATTAATGGGAGAGAGCCTTTAGTTTTAGAGTAACCTTATAAAATTATTTAATGTGAAGATAGTACTTTACCTACAAAACAATGGAATTGAAGATTGTGCTTATATATCAGAGTTCTGTTATGACATCTTTATCTTCCCTCACTAAAATGTTATTATCTTCCTTTCCCTATATTTTTCAAGGTACTGAAAGAATGGATTTTCTGAATGGAATGGTTTTCAAGATGTGGATTTGTTTGTTGGTTTTAATTGGTATTCTTAAAGGTCTAGACATTTCAAATCATTTCTAAAGGTTGTTTTATTTGAAGTCAATCATGTCATTTTGAAACAGAGAAAACTTAAGTGAGGAAGGCCGAAAATGAAATTAGTTTAAGGCAGTCCATTACTGAGACTTAGTATAATAGACATAGACAAAACACGATCACTTATTGGAATGGAACACGACCACACAAAATGTAATCATATCAAGACATCTACTTATATGTTTATATAATTTACAATAAATATAGCAATTGAAAGCAGTTGGTGCCAACCTGGAAATTTGAAATTCGGATACGAGGCTAAACAACAAGACTCTGCCAAGACCAGAGACGTAGATGCATACGCAAGCCCGAAACACGTAGCAGACGCAGACAAAACAAAATCACAGTAAACGTAGACACTAATAAGCTCGAAACCCATTAAAAAATCCGGGCTGGTGTATTTATAAACTAAAGTTCAGTTGGACTATTTTAGGGAATCTAGGAATATATGTCTCTATCAGAAATTGTAGGGAATCTAGGAACCTATTTGAGAATAAATTCATATAACCCTAGTTATGGTAGACATTGTCTATTTAGAATAACCCACATGATCTTGTAGAAGCGAAAATTGTGAGGTTTGATGTGAAGTTCACTAACGTTAGTTGCAGTATGAAACTCCTCATGGTATTTTTAGCAATATGTTTGACTATTCAAAGATGATGAGGGCTCTAACTCAGATTTCATATTATAGGAGAAATTGGGAGGTCATGAATACCCAAAGAAGGAGTTAAGGAAATAGCGTAAGAAAGATAAGCCAAATTTATTGCCATTAAACGTTCATAGTCCCTATTCAATTTCGAAGTGAAATTGAACATAAATTCATACAAAGTTGAGATCAATGCACCAAAAAAAACCATTGGTTGCATAAATTAAAATTTTTTTTTAGCATTTATCAAATAGACAAAGGAAAAAATATATCATTTGCTAGACTAAAGCTAGAGGTTTGTGCTATGGCCTAGTCATAAAGTGATATGGAAACACATAGGTTGTAAGTTTATATGCCAAACACTAGGTGGGAGGACTTAAGAACACTCATCAAGTCCCAATTATACCCTATGAAGTGTGTAGGGGAGCCGTGGAATCACTCACACTACTTTACGTAGACATAAGGGTGTATAAGAGTGTACTAAGTTCAAAAATATGGTCATATTGTTGGATATCTTTCCCAAGAGCCCAAATGTACTTCTTAAGTATATGTGGGGTCTATATAACCATCTACAAAAATAAGTGATTCTTTCCAAGCTAAGGATAATGTATGAGCCATGTGTATACGTGCATTATCTAGAAACCATAGGCCAAAAAAAAGGGTACTTAAGTGGTTTGAAGAAAAAATAGCACCAAGAATATTTGAAGGAGGGGAATAAGAACTGGAAATGGGGGAAGGATAAGAATAAAATAGCCACTACACATCCATGCAAGGGTAGTAGAAATAATTCTAACCATTGCAACATAGATGGTCACATTAAGGAGAATTATTGGATGTTTGGTATGTGTTATATTCTTTATGTGAATACCCCCATTCACTATATATTTTTCTAAGCATAATGGTGGGAATAAAATGGGAGGAAAGGACCCCAAAATTAGGGTTTCATAGAGATGAAAAATCCCCCACACACAGGTGTTCAGGGGTAGTGCCCCAAAAAAACGTTTTTGGGAAAAAAAAAATCTCCCTTTATGATGGTTTTCATCACATGGTTTTTTATTTTAGCATTTTTCTAGTGCATGGTAGTTTACCCCATGGTTCTACAGTTTCAGTTAAAGAACTAAAGTTTTATCTGATCCAAGGTAATGGATTGGTAGTTTATAATTGTGGTGGGATATATACATATATACATACATACATATGTGTGTGTGTGTGTGTGTGTGTCTGAGGGTCTAAAAATTAATATACTAATTAAAAAACGATCTTCTCGTTTTGGGTTTCTCGAGTAAATTATATGTTAATGCATGTGTTTTACAATGAATATTTTTCATTTTATTAAGAATCTATTTGAAACAATTAACTATATAAGGTTAAAACCTATGTTTTGTATCAAATTACTTTTGGTTTCAATGGGAAAATTTTACGACTAATGTGTTTTTCTCGAAATGTGATAGACCCCATTAAAATGGGAGATATATCGAATTGATTCCTATGGTGAAATAAAATAGTTGGGTAGTTTAAAGATATAGATGCATAAATTCAACGAGCATAGTTTTGAGATATATAAGTCCAAAACGGAATAGTTGTTGGTGAACAAATATCAGTGGATCAATGTGGATATATGTGCTTCATTAAAAGGGATTTTTCTAGAAGGATGGACTAAGTTGGAAAGAAGGGAAAATATCGCAATACAATTGTGTCTCTTAGATGTTGAAGAATGTAGCTAGGTTCAGTCTTCATTATTAATATATTTGTCAAAAATAATTTGTAATTATTAAATGACCTATTAAAGCATGGGTTTCATGCTTGGGTCATATTTAGATTAAGGAACCCATTGTGGAATTCAAGGTTAATCATTACAGATTTAAATTGATACATTTTGGGCTTTTAAATAATGTAATTAGTATTGAGCCAAAGTCAATTTATTGGACTCCTCCATCAAGCAATTTTCTTTGCAAGGCCATCATCCTCAATCTCCTCAACAAATATTCTTCAAATCCAATCTTCAAGTCAGCCTCTCTCAAAATATACATGTCAGCCTCAAATAAAAATATTCAAGTCGTCCTAAATGGAGACACAACTCTTCACTAAGTCATGTCGGCTAATTTACCGTGGAAAAAAAATATGTATTTCCAGCTGAGGTTTTCGCATTACCAACATAGAATTTTGTACTAAAATTATAGAGATATGTTCAGCCTAATTACAGGTTTAGATAGGTGAATTTAGGCTTCAATACAATTACAGAAGGACTAAATTTTAGGCTAAATACAAAGATGCAATTCAGATGAATTTTGTATTTCTTCAAAGGATAGTTTTGGTGTTATACAGTTTTGATGCTATTCAGTGTAATTGCCATTAATTAAAGCCACAATATTGGTTCTATTTATGTTTCATTACCACCATAGAAAGGAGCTTGGATAAGAGAAGATTTCAGTGTTATCTCATTCAATGAACTCAGTGCTACAAAAATCATTGCTAATACAGTTAAGAGTTATCACAGAGAATGTTTTGGTGTCGTGAGAATGGAAGAGTTATCCCTGTACAGACTAAGCTAAGCTAAGACCTTTAGGTAGTCATTTCAAAGGAATATATAAGTTTCACTTTTCTTTCATATAGGTCGGGCTTTTTGGGGCGAGGGTGAATAAATCGTAACCTGTGCCACCAATCCTTTACCCCTCTCCCCAAACCAAGGAACTAAATATCTTTACCCTTCACTAACTCATTCTAATAATAGTTGTTCTCTGAACAGGGTTTCTCTCCTTGATGTTATCTCACCATAGCATGTGACATAGAATGTTTTGGTGTCGTGAAAATGGAAGAGTTAACCCTGGAAGTGTGTACATATTATGTCCTCTTTTTTATTTTTTTATTTTTATTAGTCTTGATGATAAGAAAAGATAAATTTTAAGAACAAATAATAATAAAAAAAACAACACAACATAATTTCATAATAAGGGAAATAATTTAACTTCCAAACCTATGGATTTCCCAAAGTGAAAAATTTGTATCAAATTCAAGATGCGAAGTTCAATATTAATCACAGAGATAAGCCTCAGTATAAACGCAGATGCAGATGTAGGCCCGAAACACACAACAGACGCAGATGAAAAAATTGAAAGAAGTCATATAATTTACAGTCATGACGAAAATGACAGCAATTGAAAGTAATCATAGAATTTACAGTCATAGAATTACAGTCAATTTCCACAGAAAATGCAGTCATAAAATTTACAGCAAAGACAGCAATTGAAAGCACGTGGTGCCAACCTAGAAATTCGAAATTCGGAGCTGAGGCCAAACAAAAAGACTTTTCCAAGACCAAAGACGTAGATGCAGACGTAGGCCCAAAACACATAGCAAACACAGATGAAACACGATCACAGCAGACGCAGACACTAATAAGCCTGAAACCCGTTAACAGCTCCGGGCTGGTGTATTTATAAACTAAACTTCGGTCAGACTATTTTAAGAGTTCGGCCGAACTTATGTTGCCGGTTTTCCAATCTCCGGCCAAAAATTTATTTTCCCACGCCATCAGTACGTCGTCAATGTAAATGGCAGAATGAGTTTGACCAAACTAATTTCAAAAGTCCAGCTAAACTCTATAACAGTTTGGCCGCACTGTTATAAAATTTCGCCCAAATTGTTGGGAAATTTTTTTTTCCACCCCCGATTATCACAAAAGTGTAACCCATCTTCGTGGGTTTACCCATTTATTATTAATTCTCATGTCATTTTTACCCTAAGTTATCTTGGCATATTTCTTTATGACACATGGCTACTAGATGGAGATATCCAATGGTCACAATTAGAAGGTGCTAGCTACACACATCCCAAGGTCACACTTGGAAGGTATTAGTTGGAGTCATATGACTTGAAAATGACTTATCATAATGATTGGGAAATGAGGTGGTAACCAAAAACTACGTTATGTGTAAGTTATGTTGGGTTCCATTTCTCTCTCCACTTTATATACAAATAATATAAGGATTTCATTTCTTTATTTCTTTATAAATGTCCTCCAATAATGCATTTGGGATGAGTAGGGTGGATTTATAAATAAAAAGGCCAATATTTATGTGGATTAAATAAACAATTGCAAAATCACTTTATGCAAATTAGTGGTGACTGAGTCATGAACTTCTAGGGACCATAACTTAAGTTCCAAAAGTCCAATTTTGGAAAAAGAGAGATCGTTTGAAATATGGAAGAATGTAGAATACATTGGAAGTGGTGTCTAGGGATAAAATTATAAATGTTATCTGATAAAATTAAAAGAACAAAAATGATAAGCTTTGGGAAAATAACCAAATTAATTTTGAAAATGATTTATAAAAAAGAGAAATCTAGAATATTTGAAGCGAGACTCAACTTGGAGGAAGAATACATAACTTCATATTTTTTAAAATAAGCCTCTATTCAACTAACACTAAAAGGAATAAACTAATGGTCAAGTAGTTGAAAAGATAAAGACAAGATTATAAAGGGAGAAAATCACAATCAGAAAGTAGTTGTTGAGAGAGGATTCATTCCATTAGTTGTCCTTATGTAATTTTCGCAATGTCCTTTTTATTGTTTTGAATAAATTCCATTTATTCATCCCTTTCCTTTGATCTTCTCACTTTATGAATTCTATTATATAGTTGTAAATTCAATCCATTATTGCAATTTCTTTTTTTCTTTGAGGTAACCTCATTTATTTTGTCCTTTAGAGACCAATCCTAGTCCCTTAGGGACAAAAGCCTTTACTTTAATTTTAATGCTTAAGTATTACGATTTTGTAAAGTGATTCAAGAAATTAATTTATTCAAAAACAAAGTATGTAAAATTATTCTTTGACTCTTGCAAATAGATATTTTGAGGAATGCATGTCATTTGTGGTTGAAAGCTTGTGAATGTTCTCCTATGACTCTTTATTATCTTTGAATGGATTAAATTATTTTACATTTATTTGAATATATGGACCGTTTCTCTATTTTATGTCTATTAATTTTCTCCAAAAAAAAATTCCTCATAATGTGTGAATGGATGTGTACCATGGAATGAATCTTAGATCATATTTATTTTTGTTTATTATTTTATTTTCCTTTTAAAACACTTGGTCCACTCATAGGTGAATTTTATTAATGATAAAATTTATATCCTTTTAGTTATTTGAATATCTCACTGAATGAATAGGGGAGTACCAACTTTATAAAAATAGATGGAACCTGAACAAGCCCCTAGGAGGTTGACTCTTTTCCTTGTTATAAAAACATCAAAATTTTTTATGAATATGTTGGGGAGATGATTCATTTTCAAGAAATGCAATCATTTTTTTAAGGGAAATAAATTATTGAGAAATTAGGATCTGACATTTAAGTTATTATTTCTTATGAAAAGGATTTGGTATATTTCCAGCCAAATAGTTGAAGATGAATTTGATTCTTAAAACCCTAGTTCAATGAACATCATACGACCTTGAAGATAATGAAATTTCAAGTAAATATATGTTATGGAAAATTTTTAATAGAATGAACCATTGAAGACATGGGGGAATAAGCTCACCAGTGACTCCATTATTGAAGATTTTGATTCTGAAGAAAGATGCCCCAATGACTAAACTAAAAATATCATATAATTACATGAATATTGATATGATGACTCCAATAAATAATTTATTATATGTTACGATTTTATTATACCTTCCCCACCAATTATATCAATATTTATCCAAGTTCTGGCAAAAGGAGAATGCCCCCAAGGAAAGAAAGTAGTGTATAGAGTCTCCTTAATTTGGAAATAAAGATTCATCTCTTGTCGAATAATTTTATAGAAATTTGTTCCATGTTATCTGGAGATACTTTAGAGGATGAAGAAAAGAGTTTGGTTAAGTTTGATAATTCCTGTGATATTTATAATGTGAATGAAGATGTTGTTGTTTGTAAATTTTTTGTCCTTAATCTACAAGAAAATGCTCATGAATTATTTTATTCCTTGCTTCCTATGTTAGGTCCCTATATTACTAGTGTAGTCCCTTCTTGTTGTAGTGTATTCCCCTTATTGTTATTTTTTTACCCCTATAGTCCCCATATTTTTATTACTATGCCCCATAAAACCCCATTATTGCTATTGTTGGCCCTTATATTATTATTTTTAGGTCAGATAGGATTATATTGTGACCCCATGGACTCCTATATATAGAAAGAAGGTTTTGTCATTTGAATCATCCAAGAAATTTTCATTTATGTAATGTATTTGAGGTTTCCCCCTCGAAGTGGCTTATTTATAAGGTGATTATATCTCTTTTCTTCTATTTTTGGAGTTGGTTTCATAACATTTGGTATCAGAGCTTCGGATTCTAGGGCTTCGCTACTTCAAACAGGTCATCGCGGAATTTTTGTTATAAGTTTTTTTTCTACGAAGGTTCAAACGCTAAAAAAAACCCATTTGCGAAGAAATCTTGTGGAAGTTCGTGTAAAAGTTCAGATCTTGGTTCAAAATATTTTTAGAGATATGATATTTGGAAGTTAGGGTTTTTGCAGGCTCCCAAATTTCATCTCAAAGATGTGACCTTGGAAAAATCACATAAACTCTCTCTGTGAGAATTAGATTGGAATTTTGTAAAAAGTGACAGAAATCACACAGACTATAGTATTCTATGCATCAATTTCACAAGCGAAGGAGGAAACAGTGACACGTGGCACACTGTACAAGTTCACTCTATTGAACCAATCCATAATTAAGTCATTGTGGGATATTGGGAATAAATTTGCCTTGAAGAATCCAAATCAGATCAAACCTATAGCATTGGAAAGAAGACTCATGAGGTTATTACAGGACTGAAGCTTAAATCTCGGGGATCCGAAATTACAGCAATACATTAGTTTCAATATGGATCTCCTGAAAATCAAGAAGAATGTGTGTATTTGTTTTCAAATTTCATAAGTCTTGTTTGAAGAATCAATTTGAAGTGATTCCAAGGGCATATTGAAGCATAGATATCAGTATTGGGTTCTAAAATGTCCCCAAAAATAATTCAACAACCAGTAAGCCCTCAAAAGGCTCTACTATGACTCATGAAGAGGAAGAAGTGAAATGTGATATATCAAAATTACAAGAGCAAGTGCACCAAATTTTTCTCTCACAAAGAGCAACAAAAAATGAGATGGATGGTTTGAAGAAAGGCGTGGAAGCTAATATGGATGGCATGGAAGCTACGATGGATGGAATTGAAGTTGACATGGAAGACATGAAGAATGATATAGAAGAATAAATGGAAGGTTTGAAGGAAGGTTTGAAAAATTTGATACAATAAATGATTCCTAATGGCGAAAAGGTAGTACAAGAAATTCATGATGAGAAAAAAAAAATGTTAATTTTGATTTCATAAACTCTAATGTTGGATTGAAGACCCACCATATTCCAAAGATGGATATGAGGAATTTTGATGCCAAGGATACCGTAACATGGATACTACATATGGAACAATATTTTGATCTCCATAATGTGTAAAACACACAAAAGGTATGCATTGCAACTTTACATTTAGAACAAAATACATTTGTATGGTATCGATGGCTTTTCTCTCATAAAATAATTGTCACTTGGTAAATTTTGACAGAGGAAATGATATCACATTATGAGGATACAAAGAGAAACAACTTCTTTAGCCAATTGACAAATCTAAAACAAAACGGTTCAATGATGGAGCACATTGAGGAATTCCAAAAATTGAATATAAGGGTAACTGATATTATAGAGGAACACATGATTGGTGTCTTCATAGGGACTTTAAAGGATAACATCCAACATGAGGTTCGCCTTTGGGAACCTGATTCATTGGAGAAGGCATTCAAGTTGGAAAGAAAAATTAAAAGTAAAGTTATGGAAACAAGGAAGCCTATCACTAACATCTATAAAGATGGAAGTGTTGCTACTCCTAGACTTCCACAACCTACAAGGTTGAAACCAAAACTATTGGAAGAAAAAAGAGAAAAATATATTTTTTATAGTTGTGGTAGCAAATACACTAAAGGTCATAAGTGTCCTCAGAAGAAATTATTTTACATAGATTGTGAAGAGGAGGAATAAAATGAACAAGAAACTCCAAAAGAAGAGCATATACACCAAGAACCAACCCTAGAGAAAGAAGAAGTGAGTCCGACCATATCCTGTAATGCATTGGTAGGAATAAATACTCCTCAAACTCTCAAGATAGAAGGACATATCAATAAGAAAAAGGTAATAGTGTTTATTGATTCAGGTAGTACCCATAATTTTATTCATTGTAAGGTAGCCAAGGAATTGAATTGCTTCCTATACCCAACACTAGTGTCAAGTGATGGTTGAAAATGGAGGGACTATAAATTGCTCTGGAAAATTCCATAATATCAAGCTAACCATGAGGGAATATGTATTGAATAGTCCAATTCTTTCCATTCCAATGGGAGGTGTTGATGTTGTATTAGGAGTACAATGGTTACAATCTTTGGGGACGGTAGCTTTTAATTTTCAAGAAATTTTCTTGAATTTTTTTTCCGAAGGAAAGGAAGTTGAATTACGGGGTATCGCAGGGAAGCCAGGAAAGATAATCAGCTCTAATTTCATGAAAAATCTTCTGAATAAAGAACAATGAGGCGTAATTTCACAATTATGCTCACTAGAAGTTCCAATATCAATATCATATATTTCTCCATATCTCCAAAAATTCTCTGACAATCATTCCAAGGTGTTTGAAACTTCCAAAGGACTACCACCTATTCATGATCATGATCATGTTATTCATTTGATTCCAGGAAGTGTTCCTTTGAACATTAGGCCTTACAGATATCATTATGTCCAAAAGAGATAAATTGAAGGTATGATTGCAGAAATGTTAGAGGTTGGTATAATTCAACCTAGTCAAAGTTCTTTCTCTAATCTATTAGTATTAGTGCACAAGAAGGATGGATCATGGTGCATGTGTCTGGATTATAGGGAGCTCAATAAGCTCACTATTAAATATAAATTTCCCATTCCTGTGATTGATGAATTATTGGATGAATTCCATGGAGCAATTTATTTTAGCAAGTTGGATCTTCATTCAGGATATCATCAAATTAGAATAAAGACTGAAGATATTACGAAAACAACGTTTCAAACTCATGAGGGTCATTATCAATTTTTGTTCATGCCTTTTTTCCTTACCAGTGCACCTTCTACATTTCAAGGGTTGATGAATTCCATTTTTAAACCCTTCCTTGGAAAATTTTTGTTAGTATTTTTTGATGATGTACTAATCTATAACAGGTCTTAGAAGGATCATGTTCAACATGTTGACAGGGTGCTGAAACTATTGGAGGAGAAACAACTATATGGAAAAAAATCCAAATGTTTCTTTGGAGTACAAGAGGTGGAATATCAGGGTCATATTGTATCTCGAGAGGGTTTTAAGGTAGACCCTAAAAAAATTAAATCCATTAAGTAATGTAAAGTTCCCATAACCATAAAGAAGTTGTGAGGATTTCTTGGGTTAATAGGGTATTATCGCAAGCTTGTTAATAATTATGGGAGAATAGTAGCACCTATAACAAAATTATTGAAGAAAGATGCATTTTCATGGAGTCCTGAAGCAACTAAGGCCTTTGAACATCTTAAAGAGGCAATGTGCCTAGCACCGGTCTTAGCTACGCTATACTTCACAAAAAACTTTATTTTCGAATGTGGTGCCTTAGGAAATGGAATTGGTGATGTTTTTATGCAAGAAGGAAGACCCATTACTTTTGAAAGTCATCAAATCAAAGGAAAGTATTTACAGAAATCTATTTATGAGAAGAAAATGTTGGAAATACTACATGAACTAAAGAAATGGTGACCTTACCTAATGGGAAGACACTTCAAGTTAAAAATTGATCATGATAGTCTTAAATAAATTTTGGAACAATGACTATATTCAAAAGTGAAACAAAATTGGTCACAAAAATGTTGGGTTATGACTTTCAAATCATCTACAAGAAATGGAAGCTAAATGTTGTTACAGGTGCACTCTCAAGAAAGGATGAGGAGGTGGAAGCATTTCTTTGTTCCATTTCTATTATCCAACCAGATTGAATAACCAAAGCAAGGGAGGAATTGAAGAATGACAAAGAAGTGTGGACACTCATTCAAAAGTTGCAGCAATATCCCAGTACATATGATACATTTAGTTGGAAAAATGATTCCTTATGGTACAAATATCTCTTATATATTTGTAGGAATTCCAAACTAGAACAAAATATTCTTTTGGAATTGCACACCTCTCCCGTTGGAGGACACTCGGGATTTTTAAAAACTTACCACAGGGTGAAGAACTTTGTTTTTTGGGATGGCCTTAAATCTGATATTCAAAATTTTGTGGCAGAATGTTTGGTTTTCCAGCAAAATAAATTTGAAACAATTAAGACCCCAGGTCTGCTACAACCTTTACCCATTCCTGATCTGAAATCGATTGTTAGTTAATGTTGTGCTAATATCAGTTTCAGAATTAACATGAAAGTGCTTTGGTCTACTTATCATACAAGGGTTTAAGTGTTTTTCATCAAATTAAAAGCATGGAAACTCAATGTTGAACAAAATCATAATAAAACACAACAAGTGAAAATAACAAAGACAGTTACACAAGTTTTTGATAAAGGAGTGCACCCCTCCTGGGCTACATCTCCTTGGTCTAGCTTCATAGTGTGGGCCTTTGTATTAGCTTCAATTGTGAAAAATTTATATTTACAGTTTCTTGTTGCCTCTGCAACCTTCTCCAATGGCTCCAAAACATAAAAATCTACCAAGAATGACTCTTCCTAAGCCAACATTGGTCAAAAATTGCCTCAGTTATGGCAAAACCAATTTTTCCTAGTTTTTCTCCACTAAATCTGGATGTTTGTTAGTTAACGCCATTAAATGTGGAGCTTCCGTCGAATCTGGCAAGTCCACCAAAGGCTCCGCCAAGTTAAGCACTCTTAATTATAGATAATCGTGAGTTTAATAAGTGGCTGATAAGTGGGGTTACGTGTGTTTATTGCTAACCTACACTTATTTTTAAACTCGAATTAATATAAAATAACCTATGTATTAACATGTAATATCCTCGGCTTAGTCGTATTTAAAATTCTGCTTGTTTCCCATTGATTTTCTTTGGCTCTTGGTCTCGGGTGCGTGGACATGTGGGGGGGGGGGCTGGCCCCCTTCGAACACCCATACTCTGCGGCAACAATCTTGAAATACATGTGAGAACCCTTATGGGTAAGGACTTCAGGAGGTAGGTGGTCGTGGGTTCGACCCCGACCCCCACCATAATTTTTGTTGAATATGGCATGTAATTCGACTATAGTTATCAGAATTTGGCTATGTAATGTTTTTTGTTAACATATATATATGATATATGATTTGTGCCCGTCCTTTGACTATAGTTCAACCTTTGTATAAAAACAATAATGCACCCAATTCGACCTTGTAATAAAATGTCATGCCAACCACCCTTGCCATGGGGAGGGGGGGGTGGCACGTGGTAGCCTCTGGATGTGCCATGTGGCCCTTCCCCATTGGCCTAAAATTCACCCTTAAATAAAAATAAGCCACCATAATAATAATTCCAAACTTAGGAATAGGAGAAAAATTAAACTTCCCCAAGCAACATTGGAAAATATGATTCTAACACTTGTCATAGTGTCAGTAGCTGAAAAACTAGAGAATATTCCTTGAAGATTCCAGAGGTGCTGACTGGAGTGCCAATTCATCAGTTTGTCACTCTTCTGCACAATTTTTTCGTGTTTGGAAAAAAAAACAGTAGACCATAACTCACTCATAAGAACTCAGATTTTGATGAAACAAGTTGCGTTGGAATCCTGGTGACGAGCTCTATCCGGTAATTCAAGTCTAAAGAATTTCTAAGCACTTTCATTTTTTAGCTAAATACTAAGTTCTTCATCAATTCCAAGTCAACATTGGGAGGAGGTTTCAATTGATTTTATCATAGGTTGACCTAGGTCTGAAGAAAAGAGTTTCATCATTGTGGTAGTTGATAGAATTACCAAGTATGCACACTTTTGTGCATTATCTCATCCATTTAAAGCAAGTATATTTTCTACTGCATTTATGGAAATAATTCAAAACCTACATGGAAACCCAAATATTATTGTAAGTGACAAAGATCCCATTTTCACTCGAAATTTTTAGACAAAAATATTTTCTTGTTTGGGTACTCAACTAGCCCATATATCATCTTATCATCCTCAATCCGATGGGAAAACTAAGATAGTGAAAAAATGTTTGGAAGGATAACCTCATTGTTTTGTATCTCATAAACAAACACAATGGGTTAATTGGTTACCTCTTGTTGAATGGTGGTATAACACTTCCTTCCATAATGCAGCAAAAATGACCTCTTTTATGGAACTTTCTGGATATCATCCACCGTCGATCATGCTGGCTTATGTTTTTTGTGAATGGATAAGGCAACACGAGGAGCGAAGCAAATGAAAAGTGGGAAGGGCTAAAGTGAAGAAAAATCAATTCAAGCGCGGGTCGGGCAGACACCCTGTAGTCAAAAGAAGAAATAACCCTTACCACTCACCTTTTCGCATCACCAACCTCTCCGCTCGTCGCAAATTGCACGTCGCAAGTATTAGCATTTTCCCTCCATTCCGCTTCTTATCACAAAACACTTCCGACTGCGATCTACGGGCGGGCCCCACTTCCACCACGTCACCCATTCCCCACTCACCGCACATCGCTCCCTGTAAGGTTTAACTCTTACGTTCCACTGCTCATATCTAATCCCTTATGACTGTAATTTGCGGGTGGGCCTCACTTCTGCCATGACACCCATTCCCCGCTCATCGCACATCACTCCTCGCAAGGTTTAACTCTTACCTTCCATTGCTCATATCTAATCCCTTCTGACTGCGATCTGCGGGCAGACCCTACTTCCGTCATGTCACCCATTCCTTGCTCACCACACATCGGTCCCCGCAAGGTTTAACTCTTAACTTCCGTTGCTCATATCTAATCCCTTCTAACTATGATCTGCGGGCAGGCCCCACTTCCACCACGTAGTCAAATCCCGTCCATGGCTTTCACTGCACTCTTTTCGGTGTTAGTCACCCCACTAGCTCCACCATTACTTTCGCCATCTCCCCTTCATCTCCACTCCCTATCATACATCTGACGGCTTGTGCTTTTTTTCGGCCCCTCTCTCACCTTCCGAAGAATGACACTGGGGGGGAGGTCCAAAATGGCCAGTTTTGGAAACAACCTCTAGTTCTACATGTCAGCTCACAGTGATTTCGCACCCCCCCCCATCAAATACCATAAACTGGATAGACCCCCCTCCGACATCCGGTCTCCAGTTTTTCAATTCAAACACAGCATGGGTTTTGGCAAAGAAACCCTAGTTATGGCGTATTCAATCCGTCTAAGAGTGGCCTGCCAAAGAGAAAGGCTCGTGCAACATGACTGGTCATTCCATAATGGTTAGTCGAAACTATGAGAATAGGGAGTGGAGGTTTTCAACACCAGGTGGGATCAAGTAATGGAAGTCAGACTTCCCACTTGTTCATAGCCACTCCTCGCTGCCCCATTTTGAATATTTTGTAATTTGGCCTCCGTGGCCAACTATGCAACGTCTTATTAATATTTGATTGTGATTTTCTAATGGGGAAACCTCGATTTCACCCAATTTTGTTTTGATTTTCTGTTTTCAAGAGTGATTGCTTGATGCATGTTTTGTAAGTTAGTTAGGATATTTTGATTTCACGTGTGTAGGTCAATCGAGGGAATCTGATTCAATTGTAAACCCTCATAGGAACTCTATATGTAGAGAGTTCACAGATGAAACAAGGATTCTTAATTTTGGAGAAGTTTTTTTGTATTTTTGTGTGACTGTGTTCTTTATGCTCTGAGATACATTTTTAGGAGAGATGTTTTGAATATAATATGATATACAACGTTGTTTATTTGGATTCCATATGGAGTAATGAGTAGTATGTATCTGTATTCTCTTTGTTTATTAGTAATCTCCTATTTATGTACAATCATCTTTCCATGCTCTGCTTCTTTGATGATTCGTGTAATGTAATTTCTGGTGGTATGCGTTTTTATTCATGAATTTGTTTATGTATAAATTTCATGCATTAAAATTTTTGTGCTTCCTTAATTGTCACTCCACGAATATCTATTGTTGGTCATACTCCACTTACATCCGCTTCCTCTAAGTTCACTGGAGATAGATTCTTAAGACTTTCAATCCTATCTCTTGTGGATTCCTCCTCTGTTCCTCCTTAGCACCTCTGCATATTTTGCAAGCCTCTTCTCATTGTTTCATACTTGGCCCATTTGAAATCCATCCAGCCATACAACCTCTTGAGCCCTCTTGCAATATAAGGTAATTCACATTAATCAAAATCCAAGTTCTTCTCCATTCCTAAACCACCAAAACCATTATTCTCTTTATCAATATTCTTTCAGAGGCATCCTTATAATTTTCTATATTTAACCTCTGATTTTAAGATGTCCTAGGCATTGGTATTTTGCAACTCAAGGTTGTCTCTAGGAGCAACAACATATTTTTGGCCGTTTCCGAGGAATGAATTAGAAAATATTTTCCCTAGGATACAACATTATCTTCACCCTTCAATCAGGTGATCACGAAGGGTTGAGAGTTGCATAGCCCTCACCTTAGTGACTCCACTATTATCAAAGTTCAAATCAGTTGTAATCCTGGCTTACACATGGCCTCACACTCGATTAGATACTTCCCAACAGAGAACTGCTTCTGCATCTGATCCTGAAAATATCATATTTAAAAGGATTTAGAAGGATAAACAACCCATCCAGGCTGACCTACCCTCATTTTCTATAGAATATTTTCCTTCCTCATCTCAGAAAGCTCACATTTATGGTCTTGGATCCACATTTTGTGTACTTGGGTATTCTCCAGAAGCCTCTTCTTTAGCCAGTGTAACCATAAAGGAGGAATTTGAATCCAATGACACTTCTTTACCTCCCTTGGACCCTACTCCTAAGGCAAAATATGTTAAAGAAGTTGCAGTACTCCAAAGATTTTTACAAACAAATATCCAAACCTATATTCATCACACACTTGTTACACCCCAGCCAACTCATCCTCTTAATCTACCACCACCGCCCCTCATGGTTGTACTTGGTTTCCTCCTCAAAAATTATTCTCCATTGGCTCTACCTCAAGTACTAAATGACATGCCACAAGATTATCTAAAGCTCTTGCCTCGATTCACCGGGGAAGACAATACTTCTACGTAGAAACATATTGAAAAATTATGCACCTTTGCTGAAAATGTGAATGTAGAGCACTTAGATGTGGTGTTAAGGATTTTCGTCCAATCCTTGGATGGAGAAGCTCGGAAGTGGTTCAAGTCTCTAGCCGATAACACAGTCACCACTTGGGAAGAAATGGAGAATCTCTTCACACTAAAATGGGGAGAAAATATGGATCATGGATACGCTCTTATAGAGTTCAACACTCTTAAAAATAGACACAATGAGGATGTAAAAAAATTCATAAAGAGGTTCAATAAACTCTATATTAATCTCACTGCTTAGATAAATCCTCCCCAAGCAGCTGCTAAAGTAGTCTTCACAGTTGATTTCGAACCGGAGTTTGGGTTCACCCTAATAGAAATAAAATCCACATATCTGGATTAGATCTAGACTGATGCATTGGAGGTAGAAGTAGACTTTTCCTATATTGGTAAATTCAAAGGGAAGACAGAATATGAAGCTAGAATAAAGAATAGGGAGGAGGCTTCTACTTCTCATCAGGAGAGGGAATCACAGGAGTATAGAATTGAAGAAATGAATAGGCTGATCAATAAACTCTCAAATAAGTTGGTTAAGCTTGAATTGGAGGCCAAGAATTCCCTCCTCATTCCAACCAAATTATTCCTAACTGGGGGTTTAATCCTCAATATCGGAAACCCCCTCTACAGTTGTTGCAGCGAGTAAGGAAGGAACAACACGATCACATCCAACCTCCTCTATACCTAGAAGGAGAGTTGGAGGAACAAGCAGAAGGGATTAATTTATTCCCCCCTTAGAATCCCTTTCTGAGATATGAGGTTGAAGTTCGATATCGCCTCTCCATTCCAGACAACATAAAGCATTGGAAAGTCTTCGAGGAAGAAGAGCAGGTCAAGCGTTTTATGGAAATGGTGGTCGAGTACTCAAATTTGGTGATCCACTTAGTCACTGAGGATAACAATGAAGAGCCAAAAACCATATGGGAAGAGACACTGGTTGGGCACCACATTTTGAAATTAAAGGGAAATGTCATTCCTAGGGGTCTCGTTCCATTGGAGATATTGTTTTACAAAAACGATATCTCGGTGAACCCCAAAAAAACGATCCTCGACGAGCTTGTAAGGGATGTGAATATTGGGATAGAGGAAGACCCAAAGGTGGTGAATTTGTCAAAGGGGGTCCTTGAAGAATACCAATATCAATACCTTAGGTTGTTTCAATCATATAAATATGTCTTCACCTGGTCATACCAGGATCTGAAGACGTTCGACATTAATGTCATACAACACAATATACCACTCAAAGGAGATGCTAAGCCTCATAAGTAGAATCTGAGGTAGATTAATCCTCTCCTCCTTCCATCTATCGAAAAAGAGATAATAAACTGTTGTGGGCAAAGATCATTGTTTTTCTGAGGTATTCAAAATGGGTAGCCAACCTGGTTCCGGTGAGGAATAAAAACGACGAAATCAGACTCTACGTGGATGTCCAAAATCTGAATAAAGCCTCACTTAAAGATAATTACCCCCTTCCGAAGATGGACCACATCTTGCAAAAGGTATTGGGATCCTCCCGCATGTCCATGATGGACTGTTTCTTGGGGTATAACCAGGTGGTGGTGCTCCATGAAGACTAGAAGAAGACGACGTTCACCATGCCTTGAGGAACCTTCATGTATGCTTGAATGCCCTTCAATCTAATCAATGTCAGTGCCACGTTCCATCGTGCAATGGACATTGCCTTCGTAGGAGAGCAGGATAAGTTTTTGGTGATTTATCTAGACGACAACACCGTCTTCTCGAAGAATGACGTTGAACACATAGAGCATCTTTGACGAACCTTCAATAGATGCCGCAGGTATGGTCTGTCCCTGAACCCCCAAAAATCCATGTTTTCCCTGGAAGAAGGAAAATTACTGGAGCATATAGTAACTAAGGAAGGAGTGAATATTGACCTGAAAAGGGTGGAGGTGATAAACGAAATTTCTCTACGAAGAAACAAAAAATAGGTACAAGTATTCCTAGGAATAATACATTTCCTAAGAATATTCATTCCAAATTATGCCAAGATCGTCCGAAGCATCACTGAAATTTTTAAAAAGAACAGTGAAGTGAAATGGACTCCTCAGTCGAGGGATTCTTTCAACAGAATCAAGAAGTCTTTTGCAGAAGCTCCCATGCTGGCGGGTCTAGATTATGGGAAGCCCTTCATGATTTTCTCTTTCACCTCCCCTCATATAATAGCTTCAGTGCTGCTACAGAAGAATGACGAAGGGCATGAAAAACCTATTGTGTTCTTCAGTTAGGTCCTGCGAGATGCCGAATTGAAATATAATATCCTGGAAAAGAAAATGTATGCTTTGGTCAAATCTCTAAAGGCATTTCAGGTGTATGTGTAACAATATGCCATAACCGCCTACGTTCCCACTGCGGCAGTGAAGGATATTCTGGTGCAGGGAGATAGTGAAGGAAAAAGAGGCAAATGGATAACTAAGATTCGAGAGTATGAGATGGATATAAATCCTACCAAACTCATCAAAGGCCAAGGGCTGGCAAAAATTCTGTCTGAATCCAACTGTCAAGCTCTGGGGATAAATCTATCTATGACAAGAGGAGAAGCACACGAGAATATAGGTACACATCAGGGCATAGAATCTTCCACCCATAATACACCTGTAAATTAACTCCTATAATTATGGTATAAAGATATAGTGGAATACTTGTTAACCCTAAGATGCCCCCCTAACTATGACAAGGCCAAGTATCACACCTTAAGATTAAGATCTCAAAAGTATACAATGGAAAATGGGTGACTATATTGGAGAGACCTGTCTGGGATTCTACTACTATGTTTAACAGAGCAAGAGGTTTAAAAAGTGATGATAGAGTTCCATAAAGGAATATGTGGTCATCTCAGCTGGTGATCCACTGGTCACAAGATCCTGAGAGAGGCTTCTTTTGGCCCAAGTTGTTTGGTAATGTACATGCTCGCGTCTCGGCCTGCGAAAAGTCTTAGACATTCGCTAAAAAGTGTTGGGAAAAATACTGAGAGGGGGGGGGGGGGGGTGAAGCAGTATTTTGAGCTAACTGAAAACATTTTTCTTTTTCTCTCTCTTAAAACCATACGCTACTTTGCTGAACCCAACTCGCGTATACACGTGGATATCCTTAAGAAAACTTGCGTATGTCCAGAGAAAAATATTATGCATTTAATTCTTTACTTAGATCATTGCATCATTTATTCATCAGATGTTTAGTAAGAAATAAGCATGTGCAGTAATAACAGAATAAACCATCACACATAAGCAACACACATGAACACCAATATTTAAGGTGGAAACCCAATTCGGGAGAAAACCACCGCTGTTGTCGTCTCTGTCTTCAATATTTATTATAAAGAAAACTTCTTACAATTTCGTACTGGCGCAAACTCATACCAGCATGCAAGCACCCACCTACAAAAGGCTGCAACCTTCTCTCACTCTCCAGCCACTACTGGAAGGGAGCTCTAACCCCCTGATCTCGTTTACCAGCCTCTCCTGGAAGGGAGCTACGACCCCCTGATGTTAGCATCAGCTTCTACTGGCAAAAAGCTTCCACTTTCATACTGAAGGCTTCAACCCTCAGATCCACTGCAGACCACGTTTCATCAATTTTCATACTAGATCAAAACAGCTTCAATACAACCCCTTAACATCAACAACCATACTTTACCCAAAACTTCAATCAGAATAGCAATACCACTGTAACCAGAATATCATAAATAATCCAGACTTCAGAGTAGATAATCAGGTACACATTCAACCTTGAACAACCATTGATCCAGATACCATACGCTGTTTTTCTTTATGTAAACCGCGTATATACGCGTCTTTCTTCACACCAACCTGCGTATGCTTCAGTGCATGCTAGTTTTATATTCTTGAAATAATACGCGACTTTTCTTCACAGTTTCCGCGTATACACGCGCTTTTTTTTTCACCAACTAGCGTATGCTTTCTTTCAGAATATGTTTAGACTCATATTCAGATCTGAAACCTTCAATTCAGACAATCTATCAGCAATGAAGAACTATTTAGATAGTCATTCATCCTTCATCATGTTTTCTCAATCAGTGATTAGATTTTGTTCATTATCAAATCAGCAGCATACTCCATATTCAATCAACCCAGAACTTCAAGAAGACTTCATTGACCGACAGAAGAGAGAAAAAAGAAATCACAGAAGTAATATCTGTAAATAAGCTTCAGAAACCCTAACTTCCATACGCGCTTTTTATTAAGCGAACATGCGTATATACGCTCTTTTACCGAGACAAACTAGCATATAGATCTGTAAAAGATAAACATTGCAAAACAGACCAAATCTATAAACTTACCCAGATTTCTTCAATTTCTTCATCAGACTTGCGCAAGGTCTTCATCATTTCTTTTGCAGATCATCCTAGAGATTCATCATTTCTAGATCTAGAGATCTTGAACCTTCATCATATCCATAGGTGCATCATAGATTCAGATCTATCAATAAACTGTTACCCATTCCATCCAGATATACTTCAGAGTGAAGTATTCATTAAACCCAGACCTATGCACACACTTGCACTATGATCTTCTTCTCCTTATATAGATTTAGCCTTTGTCAATACCATGAGTCAAAACCACCCAACCATTGATGGTATTCATGGACGAGATCAAATAGATAATCCAGCGCTCAATAATGTGGGCCAATACCATGGTCATGACCCCTGGTTTTATAAATTTAGAGCGAAAATAGGCATACGCTACTTGGTACGTACTTTTACGCGTACATACGCTACTTTTCCTTTACAAACCCGTGTATGCTTTGTGACATATATTATTCATCATTACTCTGGCACTTACTGGAATTTCTTTCTATGTTACTTTTGAACTGCTCTGTAGATACATCATATTTACATCATTAAAAAATAGGTTGCTATCCAAAGACAACTCATCAAGTCAGTTTCCATCAAGGACAACTTCATCAAGTAGGTTGCCATCAAGGACAACACATTGCATCATATTGCCAAAAATCTCCCCCTTTGGACTTGATGGCAACCATGATGGTGTTTGATCACCACAACAGATAGATACATTGATTATAACCATTATTCAAACACCATGATACTCTCCCCCTTTGACATCAAGGGCAAAGGGCGTATCAAAACCAAAACAAGGTTTTTCTTCTCTTGTAGAAAGAAGAGCTTTGTAGATCTGATGTGCACTGAAGTTACCATGCTCCCCCTGAGTTCATGCTGAATCTTCAAACATATTTTTCAATGAAGTACATGACTCTATGAACTTTCCTGTCACCAAGGACTCATACTTATATCAATGATCCAACCAAGTGGATTTACATATGTGACTCAAGTACCCAACCAAGTGGGTTTACACTTTTTGACTCAACTACCCAACCAAGTGGGTTTACAAAATGGAATAAGTCTTTGCATGACTGAATATTACAATGTTTACATCATGGGTCTCAACATGACCTTTTTCATCAAATTACAGAAATGACTTATACAATCAAGATAAAAAATTCTCAAGCATGAGATCAGACTACAACAAATAATTGGAATGCCAACAATGCATACTTTCCACATGACCAATGCTCCCCCTTAGCCTGTGCATCCTGAACACTTTCAACAGCAAATCATCAAGGCATCTTTATCAGAAGCATTAGAGAATGAAACAGAAATATGAGAGCTGGAACATCACCAGAGATACCCAACAGCACCGCAGCTGTGCTGAAGAATGCTGACCCAGAAAATTTTTGTCAGCAAACACCCATACGTGGTTTTCTGTGTATAAACTCGCGTATATACGCGACTGTCATTCAGGAAATCCGCGTATCCAATTTAATCTTCTATATTTAAGTAGATCTGATCTTTTGCATGGTAGAGACTACTGCCACCTTTTGTCTAAGATATTCGAATGCTTCCCTGGGTAAAGGTTTGGTAAATATATCAGCAACTTGTTCTTTGGAGGGAACATACTCCAACTTCACCTTTTGTTCAAGCACTTGTTCACGTAAGAAGTGATACTTGATGGGAATGTGCTTGGTCTTGGAATGCATAACAGGATTCTTTGAGATACCGATGGCACTTGTATTATCACACATAATGGAGATAGGAGGTGAACATTTGATTTGAATGTCTTGTAAGGTTTGCATCATCCAAATAAGTTGAGTGCAACATGATGTGGCAGCCACATATTCTGCTTCTGCTGTAGATAAGGCAATAGAGCTTTGCTTCTTGCTGAACCAAGATACTAACCGGGGCCCCATATAGAATGCACCACCACTAGTGCTTTTCCGATCATCAACATTTCCAGCCCAATCTGCATCAGTGTAAGCATGAAGAGTAAGATCAGCATTCTTTTGATACCATAGTCCAAAGTCTTGAGTTCCTTGTAGATATTTGAATATTCTTTTCACAGCCTGAAGGTGAGACTCTTTTGGATTAGCTTGGAATCGTCCAACAATCCCAACTGCATGCATAATGTCTAGTCTTGTCCCAGTGAGATAAAGTAGACTTCCTATCATAGATCTGTATTCTGGTTGATTCACCATGGGGGAATCATCATTAGAACTGAGATTACATCCAGTTATCATTGGTGTACTTATAGGTTTGCAATCTTCCATGCCATACTTCTTCAAGATTTGCTTAAGATATTTTTCTTGTGATAAGAATATGCCATCTGTTGCTTGTTGCACTTGCAAGCCAAGAAAGAATGTTAGTTCCCCAAGTAAAGACATTTCAAATTCTTGCTGCATAACAGAAGCAAATTTCTAACTCATAGACTCTTCATTACTTCCAAAAATGATATCATCAACATATACAACCATAATCAATAGTTTATCATTTTCAGTTTTTGTGTATAAGTTGCTATCAGCAGACCCCTTTGAAAAACCTTGTTGATGAAGATATTTGTCAAGACGATAGTACCATGCCCTTGGAGCTTGTTTGAGACCATATAGAGCCTTTTTAAGTCTACAAACAAGTTTTTTCATCATTTCCCAAAATGAATCCTTCTGGTTGTTCTATATAAACTTCTTCTTCTAGATCACCATTGAGAAAAGAAGATTTAACATCCATTTGATAAACTTTGATTTGTTGGAAGCTTGAAAAAGCAAGAAACATTCTTATGGCTTCAATTCTAGCTACAGGAGCAAAAGTTTCTTCAAAGTCTATACCTTCTTGTTGAGCATACCCCTTGCAAACAAGTCTAGCTTTATTTCTTATAACATCCCCATTCTCATTTAACTTGCTTTTGAATATCCATTTAGTTCCAATGACATTTTTATCATGAGGTCTTGGTACTAATTCCCAAGTGTGATTATTTTCAATTTGATCAAGCTCTTCATTCATGGCTTGAATCCAACATTCATCTTTGCTAGCTTGATTGACATTGTGTGGTTCAATAGTGGATAGAAATGCCAAATAGCTAGAAGATCCCACAAGAGTCCTCGTTTGTACACCTGATCCCTTTTCTCCCAAAATTTGAGATTCTGGATGATTCTTTTGAACATATCTGGATGGAGATTTTTCAGATAAATCATCTTCGGGTTCTTCATTGGGTTCACTGTCTATATAATTCTATTTGATGTAGAAGGATATATGTCACCATCGTCTTCATCTGTTGTTTGTTTTTCTTCTTTTGGAGCTGCAGGAGACTCATCAATAACAACATCAATACATTCAACAATCTTCCAAAGTCTTTTATTGTAACATTTATATGCTCTACTCCTAGAGGAGTAACCAAGAAGTATTCCTTCATCTGCTCTGGGTTCAAACTTGCCAATTTTTTCATCATTATTTTTGATAAAGCATTTGCTCCCAAAAACTCTAAAATGCTTCATAGTGGGAGGATTACCATACCATAGTTCATATGGATTTTTATCACTATTTACACAAACATGTGCCTTGTTAAGAATATTTACCGCTGTATGTGCTGCTTCTCCCCAAAATGTGTCAAGTGTTCCGGAATCATCAAGCATAGCTCTAGCCATTTGTTGAACTGTTCTATTCATTCTTTCTGCTACACCATTTTGTGTGGAGTGCCAGCTACAGAAAACTGTCTTTTTATGCCATGTTGTTCACAAAATTCAAGGAATTCATCTAATGTATATTCTCCTCCTCGATTAGATCTAAGACACTTGATTTTTAGATCTAATTCATTTTCAACCAGTGCTTTGAAGATCTGAAATTTCTCAAATGCTTCATCTTTGTGTTTAATCAACCCAATCCAACACATTATAGAGAAATCATCAATAAATAAGATATAGTATTGTTCACCACGTGGTGAATTTTTCTTCATAGGTCCACATATGTCAGTATGAATGAGTTCAAGAGGCTTACTTGATGATCCTTCCTTGGCATTAAATTGCACTCTGGTTTGCTTACCGAATTGGCAAGATTTGCATATGATACTTTCAGGTAGAGTAATATTGGGAAGATCACGAACAACTTTGAGTCTGCTTGATTTGTTGATTTGAGAGAAGCTCGGATGCCCCAACCTTCTATGCCATAGCCAGTTTTCTGAAGATTTACTCAAGTAACATTGTTCTTTGCAGTTCTTCAATACATATAGGTTGCTTGGAGTTCTTTTTCCTTTTATAATTGTTTTACTTGTATCAAGATCACGTACCACACATTCTTTTGAACTAAAGACAACTTCAGTTCCTTGATCACACATTTGACTTACACTTAACAGGTTATGCCTTAATCCATCCACATACATGAAATTATTAGCTTTCACCTTTTCTTTTAGAAAAATAGACCCTTTTCCCTTAATGACAGCAGGAGTATCATTTCCAAATGTAACATTCTTTTCCTTTTCTAGAGCACTATATGCAAGAAGTTTGTTTTTGTCACCTGTCATGTGTTTTGAGCATCCATTATCAATGTACCATTGATTTTCTTCACCTTCTTCAAATAAAGCTATGCCACAATTTTCAACCTGTAATTCCTTCTTTTTCCACACTTTGGAGCTTGAAGGAAAATGCTCTTTTGGCTGGACTTTGCTCTTACATTCAGATTCTTCATGGCCGAAGTTATTGCAATAAGCACATTCAACTTCATTTTGAAGAGGAGAAAAGTTGCTATATGTATTCTTCTTTGTTCCAATATCAATCCTTTTCTTTCTTGCTTCTCTTGTCATGATGGTTTTATATGCAACACATTGAACAACTTTATGACCAAAATTGTGACATGAGAAACATTGTCCATTGAAGAAGAAATTTCTACGATCATGAAATCTTCTACTTGAATTTACCTGTTGATTGGTGTTTCTTTGAAAGATATTCCTGTTAGTGTTCTTTGAATTGAGATGATCATGCTTTACCTGTAAAGATTCTTTATTCCCTTGCTGAGTGGCAGAATGTTGTATACTAGTTGTAGCTGCTTTTAGATAATTTGGTGTTGAAGCCTGAGAAGATTCTCCGATATATCCAAGACCTGTCTTTATAAGAGGAGAACATTGTACCTTGATAATCTCATCTAAGGTTTCAGATCCTTTAGCAAATCTAAGATTCAAAGTCTTTACTTTCTCAATTTCTTTTCTTAGACTTACTATTTCACATTCTAATTTCTCATTATGTTTCTCCTTTTCTTCAAGTTGATTTTTCAGAGTTTCTATGGATATTTTACTTTCTTCTAAGCATATTTTGAGTTGATTGATTTCATCAAGAAAATCATTGTCCTCTAAAGCATCCATAAAATTATCCTTTTCTTCTCTAGACTCTTTTTCAAATGCCATGAGAAGTCTAAGATCTTGTTCACATTCTTCCTCACTGTCTGATAACCCATCACTGTCTTCATGAGTATAGTAACTTTTTCTAGTGCTAAACCGATTCTTATTCCTTCTTGCTACTTCCTTCACTTTTTCATGTGTTTCTTTGTGAGGACACTTAGCAGCATAATGACCAACTCTTCCACAAGTAAAACATTTGAAAGGAAGCTTACCTCTGAACCGTCCTGTGCCAAGTTGGAGTTTCTTTACAAAATTTACCTCATCTTCTTCTGAGATATACCCTGATCCTTCTATCTCTTGTACTTCTTTCCCTTTTGTAGAAGCTCTAAAGACGGCTTCTTTGACTTCAGATGGTCCTCCTCTTCTCATTTCACATGTAGTTAGTATGCCATGAAGTTGCACCATAGTAAGATTTTGAAGATCCTGCTTTTCTTCAAGAGCAGAAACTTTTGACTCAAATTTTGTCGTTAGTGATCTTAGAACTTTCTCAACCAAAGTATATTTGGTTATTGTTTCTCCCAGATTTCTCATATGATTTACAATATCATCAAGATGTAAAAATAAATTGGCAATGCTCTCCTCATTATGCATTTTTAGATTCTCATATTGAATTCTGAGAGTTTGGAGTTTAGCACCTTTTACCTTTGCATCACCTTCATAACTTAGAATGATTTTGTCCCATATTTCCTTTGCAATATCCCGGCTAAAACATTAGGTGGAAGTTCAATTAGACTTTGATAGAGCATTGACCGCCTTTGCATTTGTTTCATAATTCTTTATTTATGTTAGATCTTTGTTGGTCTTGCTTGTTGAATCTTGATATCCTCCTTCAACAATAGCCCATACATCTACTCCCAGAGACTGAAGATAGGATCTCATCCTTGTTTTCCAGAAGATTAAATTGTTTTCGTTGAAGAGCGGAGGCCTGATAGATGTTGTTCCATCTTGATTGCTCATCTTGATTGATCTTCCTTCTAGCGGCTAAGCTTTTTCAGAAGGACCTGCTCTGATACCAATTGTTGGGAAAAATACTGAGAGGGGGGGTGAATCAGTATTTTGAGCTGACTGAAAACATTTTTTTTTTCTCTCTCTTAAAACCATACGCTACTTTGTTGAACCCAACTCGCGTATACACGCGGATATCCTTAAGAAAACTTGCGTATGTCCAGAGATCTTATTATGCATTTAATTCTTTACTTATATCATTGCATCATTCATTCATCAGATGTTTAGTAAGCAGTAAGCATGTGCAGTAATAACAAAATAAACCATCACACATAAGCAACACACATGAACACCAGTATTTAAGGTGGAAACCCAATTCGGGAGAAAACCACCGCTGTTGTCGTCTCTGTCTTCAATATTTATTATAAAGAAAACTTCTTACAACTTCGTATTGGCGTAGAATCATACCAGCACGCAGGCACCCACCTGCAGAAGGCTACAACCTTCTCTCATTCTCCAGCCACTACTAGAAGGGAGCTCCAACCCCCTGATCTCGTTTACCAGCCTCTCCTGGAAGGGAGCTACGACCCCCTGATGTTAGCATCAGCTTCTACTGGCAGAAAGCTTCCACTTTCATACTGAAGGCTTCAACCCTCAGATCCACTGTAGACCACGTTTCATCAATTTTCATACTGGATCAAAACAACTTCAATACAACCCCTTAAAATCAACAACCATACTTTACCCAAAACGTCAATCAGAATAGCAATACCACTGTAACCAGAATATCAGAAATAACCCATACTTCAGAGTATATAATTAGATACACATTCAACCTTGAACAACCATTAATTCAGATACCATACGCTTTTTTTCTTTATGTAAACCGCCTATATACGCGTCTTTCTTCACACCAACCTGTGTATGCTTCAGTACATGCTAGTTTTATATTCTTGAAATATTACACGACTTTTCTTCACAGTTTCCGCGTATACACGCGCTTTTCTTTTCACCAACTAGCGTATGCTTTCTTTCAGAATCTGTTTGGACTCATATTCAGATCTGAAACTTTCAATTCAGACAATCTATCAGCAATGCAAAACTGTTTAGATAGTCATTCATCCTTCATCATGCTTTCTCAATCAGTGATTAGATTTTTTCATTATCAAATCAGCAGCATTCTCCATATTCAATCAACCCAGAACTTCAAGAAGACTTCATTGATCGACAATAGAGAGAAAACAGAAATCACAGAAGTAATATCTATAAATAAGCTTCATAAACCCTAACTTCCATACGCGCTTTTTATTAAGCGAACCCGCGTATATACGCACTTTTACTGAGACAAACTAGCGTATAGATCTGTAAAAGATAAAATTTACAGAACAGACCAGATCTATAAACTTACCCAGATTTCTTCAATTTCTTCATCATACTTGCGCAAGGTCTTCATCATTTCTTTTGCACATCACCCTAGATATTCATCATTTCTAGATCTAGAGATCTTGAACCTTCATCATATCCATAGGTGCATCATAGATTTAGATCTATCAATAGAATGTTACCCATTCCATCCAGATATACTTCAGAGTGAAGTATTCATTAAACCCAGACCTATGCATACACTTGCACTATGATCTTCTTCTCCTTATACAGATTTAGCCTTTGTCAATACCATGAGTCAAAACCATTCAACTGCTGATGGTATTCCTGGACGGGGTCAAATAGATAATCCAGCGCTCAATAATTTGGGCCAATACCATGGTCATGTCCCCTGGTTGTAAATTGGAAAAATGGAAAGGCCTCTACGCTTCATGAAACGTACTTTTACATACATACGCTACTTTGCCTTTACAAACCCGCGTATGCTTTGTGACATATCTTATTCATCATTTCTCTGGCACTTACTGAAATTCCTTTTTCTGCTACTTCTGAACTGATCTGTAGATACATCATTTTTACATCTTTAACAAATAGGTTGCTATCAAAATGAAACTCATCAAGTAGGTTTCCATCAAGGACAACTTCATCAAGTAGGTCGCCATCAAGGACAACACATTGCATCATATTGCCAACAAAGCAAAGGTATGCACCTCTCCCATTGATCCCAATACATTTTGAAGAACCTTTCAAACAATGGGGAAATGACTTCATAGGAGAGATTCACTCAGCTTTTACCAATTAGCAACGATGGATCCTCACTGCTACAGATTACTTCACTAAGTGGGTGGAAGCCGTGCCTGCAAGAAATGCTATAGATATGGTGGGGATCAAGTTCCTGGAGGAGAACGTAATATCTAGGTTTGGATGCCCTGCTAAAATCCTAAGAGATAATGCCTAGGCTTTCATGTCGGAAAAATTTGTAAATTTCTATCAACGTTACAATATCATGTTGGGAAACTCCACTGCATATTACACACAGGGGAATGGGCTGGCAGAGTCATCTAACAAGACAATGGTGAGGATCTTGAAAAAGACCATGAACAAAAACCAAAAGAATTGGGATACCCAACTCAAGTTCGCACTCTGGGAAAATCGCATCACCACTAAAAGATCCACAAGGAAGTCCCCTTATGAACTAGTGTATGGAAGTACTGTAGTCTTTCCTATTCAACTTGCATTACCCGTGGCCCGATTCTTACAAGAGAGGGAAGAAGAGCCAAACGAACTTATCAGAAGAATGAACAAATTGGTTGAGCTAAGTGAGACATGGGAACATGTAAACCTCAGGTTAACGGAGTACTAGGAAAAGATGAAAGGCTTATTTGATCAAAGAGCTAAAGACAAGGAAATCCAAGTAGGGGATTTGGTGCTACGATGGGATGTTAGGCAGTCAGACAAAGGGAAACATGGGAAGTTCAACCCCCTTTGGTTTGGTCCATTCAGGGTGGCAGAGGTCAAAGGCAACAATACTTTTGTGCTGGATAATTTGGAAGGAGACACACTCGAGATGCCTGCCAATGGAAAGTTTCTCAAGCCTTACTTCCAAATAGTCATATGGGTCATAATGCCCATGTGACATATCCTAAAATCAGATACTTTGTTTGTTATTTCCTCATAAATTCTTTTTTATTTTTGTTTAAATATGTTTATGTGGCTGTTTCTAATGATGATCCCAGGCACATTAAGAAGAACACAAGCAAGTGGTCTGCGAGTTCTCGACACACTCGAACGAGGGCGTCGTCCCTAATGGAGCCAATGTTGGATTGTGGTTTCTAGGAACGATAAGGCAACATGGGAAGCTAAGAAAATGAAGAGCGGGAATGGCTGAAGTGAAGGCCATGCAATCCAAGAGCGGGTCAAGCGGACACCTTGCAGTCAAAAGAAGAAAGAACTCTTACCACTCACCTTTTCGCATCACCAACCTCTCCGATCATCGCAAGTATTAGAATTTTCCTCCATTCCTCTTTCTTCCCATAAAACACTTCTCCGACCGCACTCTCACACGGGCAAAGCCCCACTTCCGTCACGTCACCCAATTCCACCTGACCGAACATTGCTCCCCGGCAGGTTCAAGGTTAGATCTGACCGCTCATATCTAATCCCTTCCGACGGCGATATGTGTGTGGCCCCACTCGCCACCCATTCCCTGCTCACCGCACATCACTCCCCGCAAGGTTTAACTCTTACCTTCCATTGCTCATATCTAATCCCTTCCGATTGTGATCTGCGTGCGGACCCCACTTCCGCCATGTCACCCATTCCTCGCTCACTACACATTGCTCCCCGAAAGGCTTAACTCTTACCTTCGGCTGCTCATATCTAATCCCTTTCGACTGCAATCTACGGGTGAACCCCAATTCCGTCACATCGTCAAATCCCTTCCATGGCTTTCGTTCTGCTCTTTTTAGTGTTAATCGCCCTGCTACCTACACCATAAATTCCTCCATCTCCCATTCATCTCTGCTCCCTATCATACATCTTATGGCTCGTGATCTATTTCGACCCCCTCTCACCTTCTGAAGAATAACACCAGGGGGGAGGTCTGAAATGGCTGGTTTTGGAAACCGCCTCCAATGCTACATGTCCGACCACAGTCATTTCGCACCCCCCCATAAAATACCATAAACTGGAAAGACCCCCCTCCGAAATCTGGTCTCCAATTTTTCAATTCAAACACAACATGGGTTTTGGCAGGCAAACGAAGTTATGGCATCTTCAATCCATCCAAGAGTTGCCTTCCAAAGAGAGAGGCATACATAGCATGATTGTCCATTTCGTAATGGTTACTGGAAACTATGAGAACATGGAGTGGAGGTTTTCAACACCAAGTGGGATCAAGTAATGGAAGTCAGACTGCCCACTTGTTCATAGCCACTGCTCGCTGCCCCATTTTGAAGATTCCGGAATTTGGCCTCCGTGGCCAACCATGCAACTTCTTTTTACTATTTGATTGTGATGTCCTGCTAGTGAAACCTAGATTTTACCCGATTCTGTTTTGATTTTCTGTTTGCAAGAGTGATTTCTTGATGCACGCTCTGTAAGTTAGTTAGGATATTTTTATTTCACATGTGTGGGTCAATCAGGGGAATCTGATTCGATCGTAAACCCTCAGAGGAACTTTATATGTAGAGAGTTTAAAGGTGAAACAAGGGTTCTTAATTTTGGAGAAGTTTTGCTGTAGTTCTATGCGACTGTGTTCTTTATTCTCTAAGATACATTTTTGGGAGAGTTGTTTTGAATATAGTCTTATATACAATGTTTTTTATTTGGATTCCATATAGAGAAATGAGGAGTATGTATATGTATTCTCTTTGTTTATCAGTAATCTCATGTTTATGTATAATCATCTTTCCATGCTCTTCTTCTTTGATGATTTGCATAATGTAGCTATCGGTGGTATGCATTTTTATTCATGAATTCGTTTATGTATATCTCTCATGCATTAAACTTGTTGCACGTCCTTAATTTGCACTCCATGAATCTCTACTATTGGTCATACTCCACTTACATATTCTTCCTCTGAGTTCACAGGAGACAGATTCTTAAGACTTTAAGCATGTCTCTTGTGGATTCCTTCTTCGTTCCTCCTTAGCACCTCTGCATATTTTGAAAGCCTCTACTCATTGTTTCATACTTGGCCCATTTTAAATCCATCCATCCATAAAGCCTCTTGAGCTCTCTTGCAGTATAAGGTAATTCACATGAATCAGACTCCAAGGTCTTCTCCATTCCTGAACCACCAAAACTGTTATTCTCTTTATCTATATTCTGTCATAGGCATCCTTATAATTGTCTACATTTAACCTCTGGTTTTAAGATGTCCTAGGCACTGGTCTTTTGCAACTCAAGGTTGTCTCTAGGAGCGAAAACACATCACATCATCTTTAAGAGAAAATTCTAATGTTCAAGCAGTGGAAGATCACATCGAGCATAAACAAAAAGTTCTCCAACTCTTAAACGATAACCTAAATTTGGCACAAAATAGAATGAAACAACAGGGAGATCAACATCGCGGCGAGAGAATTTTTGATGTAGGAAATTGGGTATTTTTATGGCTACAACCATACAAAAAAATGTCACTCAAGCAAGATAAGAAGGATAATAAAATATCACCAAAGCACTATGGTCCTTACAAGGTGTTCCAAAACATTGGTACTATGGAATAAAAATTTGAGCTTCATACTTCTTCTTGAGTTCACCCACTTTTCCATGTTTCATGCTTACAGAAGGTTATAGGTGACAAACTTCCAGATAAAAAAATATTTCCAGAACTTGATGAGAAAGGAAAAATTATATTGGAGCGTGAAGCAGTCACGGAAAGAAGAATTCGACAACTACGAAATCGATCAATTTCAGAGTATCTCATCAAGTGGAAGAACTTACCCACTGAATATTCCACATGGGAAGTTGAGAATTTTATAGTAAAGCATCGAGAGCTACTCAAGCATTGAGGAAAGAACCTTTTTGAAGGATAGGGGCATGTTAGGTCACTATATTACTAGTGTAGTCCCCTTATTGTTATTTTTGTACCCGTGTAGTCCCCATATTGTTATTATTGCGCCCCATAAAACCCCACTATTGCTATTGTTGACCCTTAGATTGTTATTTTTAGGTCAACTAGGATTATATTGTGACTTTATGGACTCTTTTATATAGAAAGGAGGTTTTTTCATTTGAATCATCCAAGAATTTTTCATTTATGTAATGTAAAGGAGGTTGCCCCCTCGAAGTGGCTTATTTATAAGGCATTGATCTCTCTTTTCTTCTATTTTTTGAGTTGGTTTCATAACATCCTAGAACCATCACAAATTGGGAATAATTAAAAGATTTATTTGTTGAGATATGTTTCTCAAGGAAAGACCCATTTTATTTTTTTCTTTAATTTTGCTGAAATGTAAATGAATGAAAAAGATACAATTGAATATTTCACTCTCGTATTTAATAAATTCCTTCACGAGATTCATCAATAAATGTTTCCAAATTATTTCATCATTTTGAGTTTTTATGAAAATGAATTACTTATGAACCTAGAAATCTTATTAAATTAAGAAGGAAACTGCATGTGGAAAGAGTTAATGAAGTAAGCTCAGGTCATTGAAGAAAATATTAATGCAAATGGTGTTGATCTCTAAAAATTTTCAATGTGTTTTCAGGAAAATAGAAATGGAAATTTAGAAGAAAAATATGTTAAAAGATGCATAAATGTATGTGCATTAGACCATGTTCCTCAAGATTAGAATCAATTTTTTTTAGAGGAATACTATGAACAACATGTTGAGAATGAGTCCAAAGACAGATTAAATGAAATCCCACTAGATACACATGAAGACTTCATTCAATATCATTATGGTGAAAATAGTGTGGTGGGTTCTTAGAGGTGACAACTAGTTTATATAGAAGTAAAATAGGAATATCGTTGTGAGATGTGCATGAGTTACTATTTTACATATAAATTTGATCTATTGATTTCTCATCTTGAGTAACGACTAATGAAAAATAGGTATTTCCAATATCATTAGAAAATGGACAACTATATCAAGAGGGATGGATAATGTGTTTTATTTTCAAAGAAAACAAGATTGTTGGTAACCAACAAGAATCATCCCTCCATTTCTCCTTGGATTCTTAGCATCAATTAGTTTTTTCATCTTCTTCATGGTATAATTTTTTTTCTATATGGGGGAGTATCTTCAAAGCATTTCCATTAAAATAAGGCTTTAAAAAACAGATGGGAGCAAGCATATAACTCTATTATATACATGGCTCTGTTTCAATTCTACCTATACTTGATAGCTACCATTATATCCATGTGCCTTAGAGTAGGTAGATTTTGTATATAGTATTTCTATTTAATATAATTTTCCTAATAAGAATTCATTAGACAAATTTTGAGGTAAAAAATATGGCTAAAAAAATATAGAAACAAAATCAAGTTTATAAGAACCAATAGGATTCAAGATGTTGATGTCAACCATGGGGGATGATTCACTATTTTTGGAGTTAAAAATAAAAATAAAAATAAAATAAAATTATTTAAAAAATAAAAAACTATTTTTTCAACTTATCTCCCTACGGTTATATTCAAATTTTTAGTCGGAGGATTCATTGGATGTGGAATTTAATTCTTCAACCAAGGATTACCTATGTTTCATACTTTTTATGGACCTTACTACACAAAAATGAGAAACACATGAAAAATGTAATTACAATCACGTTTTTTCATGTATTTCTCATTTCTCATGTACTAGGGTCCATTGGAAGTATGGAACATGGGTACTCTTTGGATGAGGAATAAAAATTTTCATCCAAGGAGTGCTCCCGCTGGAAATTTGAGTAAAATCATAGGGAGATGAATTGAAATATGATTTGAAAAATTAGTTTTTTTCTTTTTCCCTCTAATATTTGATGATGTAATATCATCTTATTTTACATTTTCCACTATTATTTTATAATATTCCTTAGGAGGCCCATTTTAGACCTAAAATTTTTTCTAATGTGATGGAATTGAGATAATGGTTTTAGATGACTCCATAATCCAATGCAGAATGAGACTAGTTATATTCCGGCGTTCTTAGCAACACACAAGGACTCACTATCATAAAGTTGGAGCCAAATGTTGATGTGTTTCCATGTCACACATAAAATAGAGTGATTCTAAAACAACAATCTTTCAATATGTTTTAATGTTGCAAATCGTGTTCACAAAAGGATAGTAAGGATGGTTTATCTTTTGAAAAAAAGAGAAGAAAATAGAAGATATCATAAAGGAATAAGTTGTTCATGTTCATCCTTTCAATTGATACCTCTATGTCTCAATTCCATCCAACATTTTATGGAATAAATATAATATTCATTTTCCAAAGATATCATTTTTTTCCTCCTCATGTCTCAATTACTTCATTTTTTGTCATAATTTATTTCCATTGTTGATGTCATATATGTATTTTCCATTTTCACAATTAAGTATTATTTTGATGAGGAATTACCTTAACTCCTCTTATATTTTTACCTAGTCATTTACATGAATATTTCCAAGTTGTATGGAACATTACCCCACTTCATATTCATCTACACATTACTTTATCTCCACACAACCCTTTTCTTTGCACACCTCTCACCCTCCATGTTTTATTACTTAATTATTTTTATTACTTTTCTCCACACTATTGTTTTATTACTTAGTCAAATTTACCCTTATTTACTTTTACATTTCACACTTAGTGTATTTTTCAATTCCACACATCTAACCTTCACATTATTAATATTTCTAATGTCATTTTATCCTAAGTAATTTTGGCATATCTCCTTTTGAGACATGGAAACTAGCTAAGCATATCTCAAGGTGACACTTGTAAGGTATTAGTTAGACACGGATGAATGTGAAATGACGTAGTACAATGATTGGGAAATGAGGCAGTAACCAAAAACTACGTTATGTGTAAGCTATGAAAAATTTCCATGTCTCTTTCTAATTTATATACAAATAATATAAGGAGTCATTTTGTTTATAAATCATTATAAATTCCCTCCCATAATGCATGTGGAATGAGTAGGGATGGTTTATAAATCAAAGGGCCAAGATTTATGTGGAGTAAATCAATGATTGTTGAGTCACTTCATGCAGATGAATGGGGGCTGAGTCACAAACTTTTGGATGCCATAAATTGGGTTCCTGATGTTAGATTTGGGAAAACAAGAGTTCCTTGGAAAGAATGAAGAATGAAAGGAAACATTGCATGTGGTTTCCAAGGATAAAATTATAAATATCAACTTCAAATTTTAAAAGAACAATTGTGAGAAATTTTGGGCCTATCACTAAATTAATTTTTAAAATTATTTATAAAAAGTGAAATCTAGAATATCTTAAGCGAGAGCCATATTCTAGGATGAATTCATAACTTCATATTTTTTAAAATGTAACTCTACTTAGTTAACACCAAATGGAAAAACTTAACCATCAAGTAGTTTTAAAGATAAATTCAAGATTATAAAGGGAAAAAATCATAATCAGAAGGCACTTGTAGAGAGGATACTTTCCATTGCTTGTACTTTCGTAATTTTTTTAGTGTCCTTTATATATTTTTTTTAAAGTAATCACCTTTTTTTTCCCAGTCTTTGATAATCCAACTTTATGATTTACCTTATATATTTGTAAAGTAGATCGTTGACTGCATTTACTCTTTTTCTTCCAGATAATCTCATATTAATTGGTCCACATGAGACGAATCTCAGTTCTTTATGGACAATTTCCTTTACTTTTTACAATTAAGTATCAAAGTTTTGTAAATTTCCTAGACACTTAATTTATTTCAAACTTGAAGTCTTTAAAATTATTCTTTGACCCTTGTAGAGAGATATTTTTTGGATTGCGTGATATTTTTGGTTTTGAGACTTTTAAATGAGAAACGAAATATCATGAATGATCTTGTGTGACTCTTTATTGTATTTGAATGAATGAAGTTATTTTAGAGTTCTATGATTATATGGACTATTTATCCAATTTATTTCTATTGATTTTATTCAAAATTGTTTTCCTCATAATATATGAATGAATGTGTATCATTGAATAAATCATTAAATTATATTTATTTCTAACATTAGTGTTTTACATTCCTTTTAAAATTCTTATTCCATTCACATGTGGATGTGTTTAATTATTATAATTCTATTCTTTTATTTATTTGGATATCTGAGTGAATGAAAATATGAGTATCACCTCTATAAAACACAAAGGGAACTTGAATAAGGCCTAATAGGTTGGCTCTTTTCCTTAACTAGAAACACATCAATAAGGAAATAGAAGGAGTGGTAATTAGGGATGGAAGATAAGCCTCCTAGAATTATCTTGAAAATGGATTGAAGCTTTTGGTTTGTAAAAGAGGTACCTAGGTTCAAATGCCTAATAGTATTATTAGAGTCATCCACAATGACTATCTTATGAGTTGGAAACTTCTTGGCTAGATTTATTCCTCAATCAAACTATATAGTTTCATTTGACAATCAAAGATGTTACTAGCCAAACTCCAAGAATAAGTTATTTAATTTTTTCCATTGGAATTAAACATCACCCCCTCACATATGCCACCACTGTTAGCTATAAATTTTAAACATTAATTATTTATGCAACAAATTTGTATAGATTACTAAAAAATAACTAAAAATAATTTTAATTACTATTAAAAAATTATATAAATAAAATAAAAAATAAGATTACATTTATCTACATCTCAATGTTATAATTAAGTTATATAAAAAATTGAAGCATATTGTTATGAGTTGAACATGTCACTTGAAGGAATTGGACTTAAGTGAGGATGATAATAATTATTTTTTCCAACCACATATAAACCAATTAATAAATAAACACAATAATTATGAAAAAAAATAGGTGATCATACACTCATAAATTTAAATTTAAATCCATTTGTTATAAGATATTTAAATTGAGCTATTATAAAATATTTATCCAATACTTTTAATGGAGGATTAAAAAAATATCTACATTATCTTAATATATATATGTATAGTCAAACGATCGATATGTAAAATGTTGTGGATATTGCACTCAAATAGTTCATGACGATAAATATCATAAAACTACTGAAAAATTTATTGTGAGTATAAATTCCTTTTAGATATTAGATTCTAATATCTTGTTTTTATCACCAATGAATACATTATCTGAAATATAAGAAATATAACATTGGATATTGGTCGGAGGAATATTGCAACCTTAATTTATTTTCCATCAACCCACACACACGCTTCCTATTTTGACTGTTTTTATTTCTCCTATTTACATATTTACAAAATATTTACAATTCACCATATCCCTAAGGATTAGGCGTCTAACATCCCCCCTCTCTTTAATGTGAAGGGTTATTTGTTTGTCTTTGTGGAGAGATGAAGGAAAATTACCAATTTTTGAATGTGCCCTCTAAATATAGTGGCGTTGGGGATGGCCACAAATTATATTCTTGGAAGAAGCTAATGTATTCTACTAAATAATGGTTTAAATATGCCCATAAATTGATGTCTTACATAAGACTTTAATATTCTACCGAGTGGTTTTTTAAGGATGACCACAATCTATATGTTGATGGACTATGCCTCAGGCTGCATCTTTGATTCTAACATTCCAAGATTGAAATGAATAACAACATAATTAGTAGGTTTATATGGTTTATCGTTTACCAAGTTTGGTGCTTCATATCTATATTGTTTTTTACTTTGATTTTTCTTTATCTTTGGATTTTATGTCCATTTCTACCACATCAGTGAAAATGAAGATTCAATATGTTTCTTCTTTTACATCCTTTTCGTCTAGAAGAGTCATTTCATTGATTCTTCCATATTTTAGCAAGGTACATAATTTCTATAGTGGGATGAGTTTTATTCTTCCTCCCAAAATCTATCTCATGTTTTATAAATTTATTCATTATGAAATCAAATGAGATGGACTTCATTTTTCCACTCTCTTACACGGATTCAAGATAGTGTGAGTAAGCAGGGTAGAGATCCTTGATGAACATCATAAGAGGCGTATATATCTTCACTTTAGAAAAATATTTCATGCATGATGGAATTGATCTTAGAGGCTAAATCCATTGGATCACCTTCCTTTAACTCTAGGTTGAAAATATTCGTTGAAACTTGAACAATTTTTAGTTTGAGTAAGAATTATACAAAACCTTTAACATCTTTAAGGCTCCACATAAATCATAAATTCTGGTAATATGGAAACTCACCTCTTCATTTACTATGACGAAAATCATGAAATATTATTTATTGTCCTTTTTCCTCCAAATGGAAAGATACTTAGCTAATATAGGCTTTGTAGGACCAATAGGTTTCCTTCACATATCTCCTTTAGTGTCTCCTTCACAGATGCCATCACATAAATCATTAAAAATCATTGTGTATTTTATCTTTTTGAACAATGTTAGGTATTTTTATTTGATGGTTAGCACAACACCAAAGGTAGAGATGAGAGAATGCCTCATTCATTCTAGCTAATATAAAACATGAGTAAATTATGAAGGGAATAATCTGCTTGTCATCAATTGTGGGCATAGAAATTTTCCTTCGACTCTTTAATCATAATGCACATCCAATAATGGTTGTTAGGAATATTCTACATGTACTACTGAGATATAGTTTTGGGAATTACACATTTGGAATAGAAATGGTATTTTGAAAAGGCTATCACTATGGTTGCTTGATAAAATGATTCAACTTGTGGTTTTCTATCAAGTTTAGCAACATATGATGCTATGGTTTGAATTTCCCAACACTCGAACCCATGGAGCTAAAGAACAAGATATAGAAAATAGCCATATTGGATGTTAGAACACTAGCACATATGAATAATGGAAATATCAAGGTTTTTACTATGATAAAACTCCTCACACTAATTTGTGCTAAAATTATAGATGGAAAAAAAGAAGATAGGGTTTGAAACTATGATAATATCTAGTGGGTACAAAAACAACCTTCTTTACTAGCTTGAGGATTTTGATTTATTCTCCGAAGATGGTATATACAAGATGTCATTTTCTAATTGTTGGAAGGGAAAAAAAATTATGTTTTCGACAATATTCACTAGGAAAAGGTTCCGAAGAACATCACTAGATGCACGACGCATTGTTCAGGACATAGGAAGGTATTTAAGGGAAAATTATTTGCAAGTTAATTCAAGATAGAAAGAACCAATGAACTTGAGATATTTTGTGGTCATCGAGTCAAGGGCCAATGAGAAAACATATGTAGAAGGAGCCAACATAGGCTATGAGCATGAGTAGAATGGGAAGAGAGAACATGTGCATGGGATTGAAGGATAGAGAGAGTGAAACGCAAAGAAGAATAAAATAATAGTATTTACAAGGTATAAAAAAAGAAACAAATACAAAAAACGGAGACCTAGAGATATTAGAGGTTACGATGATGGCAGATAAATAGTCATTTAAGCAAGAAATATGGTAGAGGGGTAGTCCTAAATGAGAGTATTTGCACCAACTTTGATACCACTATTGGATACTTTTCAAAGGAAAGATATAACCTTCATTGATTTTCAATATCTATATATATATATATATATATATATATATATATATATATATATTGATATTTGGTTTCAACATCCAAGGTCGATGTCTTCGTATTATGACCATTCATATTTCTCTTATTTACATATTTACAAAATCATTGTAGCTCACCAAAACCCTATGGATTATGTCTCTAACATATATAATATAAATCAATACATGCACCATCCACAATAAACATAAATTTTTCCTTAGGAAACTTTTGTGGGAGAGAACTCAATTAGAAGGTGAGGTTGCTCTACTCTCTTTTCTCTAGCATGGAAAATATACAAGTAAAAAGAAAGAGATACTCTTTGTGGAATTACCTAAGACATATAGCTTGTAAGGCTATTATAGAATCTTAACCTCCTATGTTAAATTCTCTCTAAGTTCTCACTCCTAATTTCTTTGCTCAAATATGGAACAAAATATGATAGCATAAAATTTAACTACTACACCTCCTAATAGTATAGTATTTAACATATCTCAATAACTAAGTAGGGGTAGGCTTTGAATCCATCAACTCTCAACTATAGTTATGAGTTTGAACCTTCTAGAGTATTCTTCAAAATGTACATGTGACTATCCCTATATGCATGGAAAATGGGATTTGAATTCATATATATTCATACTAATTAGAAAAATATTGAGGTCTAAAATGAGCCTCCTAAGGAGTATTATAAAATAACAGTGGAAATAATAATAAAAAATAGATAACATCATCAAATTTTAGAGGGAAAACAAGAAAAACTACTTTTTTACCTTGTATTTTCAATTACATCCCTATGTTTTTACTCAAATTTTGAGCAAGAACACTTGTAGGATGCATAATTTAATTCTTCATCCAATGAGTACCCATGTTTCATGCTTTCGATGACTCCTTCTACATGAAAAATGAGAAATACATGAAAAAACGTGATTGCAATCACATTTTTCATGTATTTTTTATTTTTCGCGTAGCGGGGTCCATCAAAAGTATGCAACATGGTACTCCTTGGATGAAGAATTAAATTTCGCATCCAATGAGTGCTCCTACTCGAAATTTGAGTAAAACAGTAGGGAGATAAGTTGAAAATACGAGTTGAAAAAATAGTTTTTTAATATCTTTTTATCTTTTTATTTTTTTACTTTTTAACCCCAAAAATGTTGAATCATCCCCCGTGGTTGACATCATCATTTGGAATCCTATTGGTTCTTATAAAGTTGATTTTGGTTATACATTTTTGTTTTGGAGCTTATTTTAGACCTCAATTTTCCAAATTACTACTTGTAGTAAAAATAACTTTATTGATTCCTCTAATTTTTTAACTATGAAAACATCAAAATAAATTAAAAATAATATAATTATCAATCCATATATATATATATATATTATATATATATATATATATATATATAATTTTTCCAATTTAATATAAATAATATTACAACATAATAATATTAAATTATGGTGTCTAAAAAGTTTGTGTTAAAAATTTTAAACTTTAAAATAGATTTAAAATGTTTCAATTAAACATTAATTTTAAAGATTAATATAAAACATAAAATTGTTTAATAAATAATAACTTTATAAAATAGTTGAAAAAATAATTTCATTAATGAATATGTGTTAAATCTAATAAAAATTACCATCACATTAAAAAATTAACGTCCAAATAAAAGGTTTAATGTATGGGAATTGTACACTGAAGAGTTTAAAATATGAAATCTCAAAATAAATTAATTATATTTATTATTTTTATTAAATATATAAAAAATATAAAATTTAAATGTTTAAAAATAATAATAATACAAATAATAAAAATAAAATTTATCAACGTCCAAATAAGGTTTAATGTATGGGAATTGTATACTAAAGAGTTTAAAATACGAAATCTCAAAATAAATTAATTATAATTACTATTTTTATTAAATATATAAAAGATATAGAATTTAAATGTTTAAAAATACTAATAATACAAATAATAAAAATAAAATTTATCATTATGGGTTTTAAAATTTTAATATTATTCTAATTAAAATTTAAATATAATTGCTTTTCATGTTTTTCAAAACATAAAATATGAATATTAATAAATATAAAATAAAATAAAATGTATCATTATGAGTTTTAAAATTTTAATATTATTTTAGTTAAAATTTAAATAAAATATAAATATTGTGTAGAACTTCATGAAACATTGAGTTTAATTTAGAGAATATCACAAGAGATTTTATGATGATTTAAAAATGAAAAATGAGAAAATTAAATTATTGAAAAAATGGTTCATAAATTATTTGAGAATGAGTCATGAGTACATAGGATTTCTATATCGTCACATGCAAGAGTATGAATGTCAAAATTTAATGTAACATCGATGCTCTACTTTATTTTTTTTAATACATATATTTTAATATTTTTATTTATTTATTATTTTAAAAATTAAAGTATAGTAAATTATTTTATTTTTTTATATAGAAAGTTAATAATTACTACATTCAATTTTGGGATGTAAGAGTTTTTCTTAACTTTTATAATATTAAAATGTTGAAATATAAAATTTTTTTTTATATTATTTATTTTATATTTATATTCAATTTAATTTTCAAAATATTTGTTGTATTATTAATTTTCTTGATTTTTTAAAGTCATTGAAGCTATGGTGATTTTGGAAAACTTTTTTCAAAGTATAGAAAAAAAATGCTAAATAATTTTGATTAATTTTTGACATTCTTTAAAGTTTCATAAACCATATCTTTGGTGGTTAGGAGAAATGATTTTTATCCTCTCCATATATGTGAAATTCAATTTAGAAAAGTGATATGATAAAAAAAATTGTGATAGATTCAAACTTTTTTTTACTGAGTTTAAAAAATCTTTTAATAATAAAAACATGTATGTTCGTCACTTAAAATATAAAAACATTTTTTTAGTATTTTTTTTTAATTCTTTAATTATATTTAATTTTAAAAAAATAAGAACTAATTTCATAAATGTTGTTAATATGATATTTAACCTTAAATTCATTAAATTATTATAATGTAAAAATATAATCTAAAATTATTAATTTAATAAAACATTTATTACTTACAAAATAAATACTATTAATATAAAAAAATTATTTATGATCAACACCTTTACAAAATACATATAGACATAGATATAGATAATTTAAAAAATAATTCATAATAATTCAATTAACGACGTTTGGATGTTGAAGCCAATCATTGGGAGGTAGCAGCTTAGTATCTCGAGGAGGTCAAAGATGATGAGTCATCGGATATCTTAGAATAAACAATATGATGTATCACCTTTCCACTATTAATGAAACTCTCAACTCTAGTCATCAACCGATGGAGACCATAATGATCAATACCTAGAAAACATAATGAATAAATATTTTTTCCCATTTTACTCAATTTTTCCATGCTCAATACAAGGGGAAAATCTTTATAAAGGTTTTACACGAGTATTTTTTAAAAGGGCATCCATTACATTTTTTTTTGCCTTTATTATCCACAAAAGTCAAAGGTTACATTGGGGATAAATTACAATGTTTCATGTACAATGATAATCAAGTTGTGGTGGATAAGATAGTTTCCACTGAATAATTGATGAGGAACATTGAAATGTTGATTTAAATTTTATTTTAGATTTGGAAATTACATTCTTAGAAAACATATAAAAAAAAGGTTGTGTATTTAAAAATTATGAATTTTATATTAATGTAATTTTGATAAGAAGTTTAATGGAAGAATAATTAGTGTACCAAAATTTAAATTATAAAAAATTTAATTTTTATTCATGATAGGTGATAATGATTTTACAGAGTGGAAAAATAGACAATATGATGTGTGGGGAGGTCAATCTACCAAAGTTGTTTTGAGATGGTGTGTGATGGTCATTAGGGCATGGTGAGGTTTAACAATTCAAGATGTTGAGTTATGTAAGGTGGTGGAATTACACTAATGTTTAGGGAAAATGGCAGAGACAATTAGCTCCCTTCATGTTTCTCTATAGGAATGTTATGACTAAAGGATTTACCTAAGGATGCTGACATATAACAAAATTTCTCGAATTTTTGTACATTATGGCAACCAGGTTTATTAAAATTATATTTTCTCCATACTCTAGTTCCATTTCGTCAACATCATGCGCTAGTTAAGTTGTATTAAGAATGAGTGCATGCGAGTGCGTTAGTTCTAGTAGCTAGTTAACTTTGTAGTGGGTCAATTCTTCAACAAAGAAATATGTTTGGAAGATTATCAAGTCACAAAGTTCTAAGGAGGCTCAGTCGCAAGGCAAAGGTGAATAGGTTCACTTTCCATATTTTTATTTATCTCTTGCATATCATCTTCCTATCTATTTACTTGTTTCACAAGGTTTATTCTTCTTGGTCATTGATCCCTTTCCCTATAGCTTTCTTTATTTATTTCACTATAATGTTGCCTCTAGCATTTATGCCCCAACCCTATTGGTTTTGAGTTCTACTTAGATCTTGGGTTTCTTGGATTGGGATGGGCTCTCTCCTCTTGTTCTCTACTAGCTTTCGCTCTTGGTCGATCTAAGAAAAGCTTTCCCTCTGTGGGGCATGCATGTTGCATTAATCATGGCCCTCCCTAGTTTCACATCCCTCGTGTTCCTCTCTCTGGGTATGGATGCCTTGTATTTTCCTATCAAAAAGCTTCCCCTTTCCTCTTTAAGGGTCTGAGCTTTCCTAGCCTCTTATTCCCTTTCATCTCTTGGACTTTGTTCAATATCATTAGAGATATTTTAAGTCTAAAATGGGCCTCCTAAGGAATATTATAAAATAATAGTGGAAATAATAAAATAATATTAGATTATCTCATCGAGTTTTGGAGGGAAAAAAGAAAATACTATTTTTTCAACTCATATTTTCAACTTATCTCCCTATGATTTTACTCAAATTTCTAGCTAGAGCACTTGTTAGATGCATAATTTAATTTTTCATCCAAGGAGTATGCATGTTGCATACTTTCGATGGACCCTACTCCAAGAAAAATGTGAAATACATGAAAAAACGTGTTTGCAGTCACATTATATCATGTATTTCAAATTTTTGTGTAGTAGGGTCCATCGAAAGTATGCAACATGGGTACGCCTTTGATGAAAAATTAAATTCCGCATCAAACGAGTGCTCCCGCTCAAAATTTGAGTAAAATCGTAGTGAGATAAGTTGAGAATATGAGTTGAAAAAGAAGTTTTTTAATTTATTTTTATCTTTTTACTAAAAAAAAATAAAGAATCATACCCATGTTTTACATCATCATATTGAATCCTATTGGCTCTTATAAATTTTATTTTCATTGTACAATTTGTTTTAGGTTCCATTTTTACCTCAAAATTCCGTTAATGCACTAGAATTAGATGCATCGCTATTCATCGGGGATGAAGATGCATCTCTTCCCCTTCTAACTCATAGTCTCAATGGGTAGTATAGGGATCAACAACAATATATATGCATAATACATGCACCCGATTCCTCTTGTTATACAAGAATAAATTGAAAATGCCAAACATAATGCTTGATTGTAATGAATATTTATAAATGGTGTAGATGTTGACACTGAAATTCATGGATGGATACTAGACATTGACAACACAAAAACAAGTAAAAACTAATACATGCATGCCATTAATATTTATTATCAACTAAAAATGATAATGGGGAATATCTTGGTGGACTTCTCTAAGATCCACTAGGAACTTCTGATTGTATTGATGTACTTCAGTGGTAGAAGAACAAGATCTTGCATGGACTCTCCTCTCTAGAAAATAAGTTTGTTGATCAAGAGTTTACTAGTTCAAAAGAAGAGGAGGATCCTCCACCAACAATCCAGGTGGACTCACTGAATGTATGCTCTTTTGCCACTTTTTTATTATTTTAATTAGTAGTTTCCTTGTTGTTGTCCTAGTTAAGCAAATATCTATTTGTGTTCTTAGGAAAATTTATAGGTAGTGGCTCTACTATCTAGAAAAATTCATTTTCTAGTTTAGATAATATATCTCGTCAAAACTTTATTGCTATATTATTGGTTTGGTTTCCCTTATGATACACTTATAAAAACATGTATTTTTATATGTGATGCAATTTAATACACCACCTACTTAATTTACGAAAAATAATAATTAACCATATATAATTGTATGATTATATTATTTTTAAATTAAATATATTAAATAACACATTATATACATTTTTACATCATTAATTACGTAACAAAATAAATTATATAACAACAATATCAACAACTAACATATCCAAGTAAGTAACTATTAATCCTAGATCTCGAGGATGTGGTCCAATGGTTAAGTGGAGAGATTTGATCCCCACGAGTATTATAGTCGAATCCTGAGAAAAACTATATATAATTAAGAACTACTCCAAACACAATTTCTTCAATTAAAATAAATAAACTATAATCCTAACCCAACAAATTATTACATAATTTATAAAAATATAAATCACTGTACCTAAAATGTATTACATAATTTATAAAAAATAAATCACTATATCTCCCACCAAAAAAAAAAAAAAAAAACTGATAATCCTAAGCCAAATAATTATTACATGATTTATAAAAATATAAATCACTATATCTCTCATCTATGCCTAAAATATATTACATAATTTATAAAAATATAAATCACTATATCTCTCATCTATTTAGATATTCCCATAACAATAATTTACAATACACGAGAGAGAATATATAATTATATCATAATGAGTGAAACATGAATTATGAAAAGACAAATCATTTTATCTCTCATCTATTCCTATATTTCTGTTACAATAATTCACAAAATATCATGGAGAAGGAGAATACATAATAATTGTAAACAATTTTTACTACGACTATTAGGACCACTATAGAACGAAGTTGTCAAACCATGCTATCCCATTATACATTGATATGTATAATGGTGCACCGAGGTAAAAGATAATATGATAATGTTAAAAGATAATATGATAGTGTAATCCAATTTCCTCATGCATGATTAGGTTGTGAATTATGAGAGTAGAATTTTGATGCATCTGACTTAATTTAATTTAAGGATGATAAGTTAATCATTACAATTTATAACTTTCACTAAATTACTACACTATTCATACTTTTGAAGTAATAAACCATTTTCCAAATTTATATTTTTATTTAAATAAAATTTAATTATTATTTTTAATAATTTTATTATTAAAATAATTTTATGTTGAATAGTTTGTGGCATAGAATATATTATGAAGGGGTGTATTATTAAGGTATTTTATGATGTGAATGTTATTATTTGGAAACATGATAGACAAATATCTAATTATGTTAAGGGTTGGTGTGTTCTAAAGCAGATGATTTTGATGACATAAATGTCCCTACAGAGTGGTTTCTCAAACCCAAAGTTAAATGTGTAATCATCTTAAGACTCACACAACTTAACAAACCAACAAAAATGTAATAATTTTATTATAAAAATCCATTTTTATTATAAAAACTTATTAATTAACATTTATATAAATATATTTTATTTTTTCTAATTGTAAACTTATCTGATCCATAATTGTTTAACTAATTCTTTCGGAAAAATCATGCCACAGATTTGAGGCATTGTACGACTAAGTCCTTTGCTCTTGCTGAGCATTTTGGAAAGACGAATCATCAGATTTGTTTGGAGGAATCCAGGGTTATCACGAGTGTGGAGCATTTCCATCACCCCAAATTCCGTGAAGCTATTGAAATTGAGAAAAGGTCGTGTATTTTGAATAGGGATGACGGATGGAAAATCAGCAGTTACTGGATTCATCTCTAATCTCTTAGAATTGGTTTGTGGGTGTGTATATCTCTAGTTTCTTTTTATTTTTAGGGTTTTTTTTTTTAATAATAATTTTGCTATGTTTTTAGGTTTATTATTATTATTATTATTATTTATTTTCATTATATTTAGTATTAATTTTAAAATATATATATATATATATATATAAATATATATATATATATATATATATATATATATATATATATATATATATATGTATATATATATATATATATATATATATATATATATATATATATATATATATATATATATATATATATATATAACGTTCACTCCTGTTTATTTAGATTGATTTGTTTATTTTTTTTATTTTTTTAGTTTTTTATTTTTTATTTTTTATTTTTTTTTTGTATGAAATACCTAATAAATTTAGATTACATTGGTCTAAACATATAACATTCTTTTGACTTGTTCTAGTTTATTTAGATAAAATTTTAACAATAAACCAATCAAAATTTATTAAATTTCAATAATTATGTTGAAAATAGTATCTATTTTGAAATATGAATTATATAATTTTAATTTAATTATTCATAATTACTCGATAAATGATAGAGATTCAACATCTATAAAATATTCATAATTATTGGGTTGAGAGGTGCTCTCCAACCCAATATGATAGAGATGTTGTAATGTAATGTCATGCAAATATTTTGACTGTGTCAAAATAAAATAAAAATAACCCTATATTAAAATAAAAATAACTTCAAAGTTAAATAATTAAAATTAAATTTTATGTTATTATTATTATTTTTACTACTTTTGTTAGGTGGTTAAGGTAAACTTGACCAACTCAAGTTATTGGTGGTTTTTGAGCTCCAAGTTTATGACAACTCATGGTATTGACCTATGGTATTTATGTGGAACATCTGGTATTTATGTGGAACATAGTCTACTTAAAAGAGGAAATTAAACCAACCTAGATCCATCTTAACTCTCGAGGGATCAAATATCTTGAGATGCAAACTTATTTTAAATTGAAAAAGAAAATTGATCTCTCTCGATACTTGGTAGATCCAGAATTAAGATATCTATCTAAATTGGTAATATATACAAATCAAAATTTCAAATTTATCACCAAAATTATAAATATTATATATACTATATTATATTTTATTAAATCATAATAATTTGATCACATTGTCATACTTATACATATTATTTTGTTAATGGAAACTTTTATTTACCGAAAAACAAAAACATTGATGTCTTATGATGAGTGAATAACATCTTCAAACACAACAAGTGATAAGTAGTAGCTAGTACCTTTTGGTTAGTTTAAATATATCTAATTGGAGTCAGGACTGCTGACATGCTAACAAATTCAATCCAATCCTTCATAAAAAAATATAAATAAAAGTGAAAATGTTGTGCTAAAATGGTTGTTGTACTAAAATGGCGCTTTTTGATGAGCACCCTACCTCATTGTTTGTAATGAATCTTTATAACCTTATTTCTTTGGAAGTGTTTTCAAATTGACATGGAGAAACTTAGTTTGAACTAAAGGACATGTCAATTCCAAGAAACTTGTTTTTCACAACCATTTTGTTGAACCCTTAGTTAAGCTAAGAGGGGGGGTGAATCAGTTTAATACATTCATGGTATTTTAAAACTTTCTTTTAAAACTTATTTACACCTTCATTTCATGATCAACACAATGCATAATGAACCAAAAATCTTAATATGTGAGAAACAGGTATTAAGCAGATTAAATATAGAATAACAACACATAATCATCATGCACATAGACAACAGATATAAGTGGAAACCAATAAGGGAGAAAACCACATCTTATTATTGTTGTGATGCAAAGGCAAGCTCCAACTCCCTCTCACCACTGATTTTATGTAGGCTCCAACCTACAAGAGGCTACTACCTCAAATTCTGCAAGCTACAACTTGCAAGGAAGCTCCAACTCCCATCTATTTTCTGTGGGCTACAACCCATGAGAGGCTCCTACCTCAGCCAGCTACAACTTGATATGGAAGCACCAACTTCCTGATACTACAATTAAATCATTTGCTAATTTACCTTGATATCAGCTCTATTTTACTCCTTCTTCACTGCTTCCCTTCCAGACTTCAAATCTACTTCATATTAGCTCTGGATCTTCACAGTTTCTCTTTCTACTCTCTCACATTCTTCCACTCTCTAACCTCTTTATGAATATGACAATAACATCATTTATAGAGATCACCTCATAGCTGTTTGCATTCCATATGGGAATATGAAATGAACAGGTATGACTCTTTGCCTTCCACTTTCTCATTTTATTGCTCAGCACATTTAGGATATTACAACACTATGTACTCATTTCAGTATTACATTGGATTTTTTCTTTGCCTATGGAGACTTTCCTTTGCATCAAAAACAATATAGAATAAATAATACATTTACAATTACAATCAATTATTTTACTTAGCCCTTTTAGTTTCTTAGCTTTGTTGTGTGTTTTTCCTCTTCTGCTTGTTGTCCTTTTGTAATTTCTACTTCTGCTGTTATATTCCAACTTTGCTGCATAAATTCCCCTTTTAGCCCTAGCCTTTTCGTTTGCCTTACTGTCGCAACAATGTTCTGCACGAGCTCCTAGTCCTTTTTTCTACGTTCATGTCTTTCCTTGTAACCTATGGGGTATGACCCACATAACTCCCTTTATACACGCAGAGGATTACAAATCCGAGTTTTATCAGCATACATACGTTTTGCGATCAAATAACGCATATTAACATAAAATAATATTAGAAATCAAACTGCGTGTATATAACATACATAGAATAGGGCTATCGAGTCCCACAATACCTTGAACCAATCACATTTCATCGCAAAGACTTGCCCGTATGTTTCCCACTCTATCGATAGTGATAAACCATAAACCATGCGATCTGCGATATGCGCTCGTGCGCAATGCTGACATGTGGACTCCCTTTATTGCATCGCTTCATTTGATCCTTACTGCATTGCAACCAAAACAACATACCTTGCAATGTCTTGAAGTTAAACCCTATTTCTTGCGGGATGCGATGTTTTTCAAGGTCGACAAATGTCCTTCCATTCCGCATCGCAAAACTTTAACTTAACTTGTGGTCACCTTCCTGCTATTCCTTAAGCACTCTGATGTGTAGTATGCGGGAGAGGTCCACGTCATCATGCCACATCACCCTGCCATGTCACTGCCAAGTCATCGCCATGTCACTACCACGTCATCTTCACGTCACTTCCAAGTCATCTTTATGTCACTACCACGTCATCTTTGCGTCACTGCCACATCATTTTTATGTCACTACCACGTCGTCTTTACATCATCGGCCACACTTTATAGTTCAAAAATTACAACAGTTTAACTTATTACTTACCTCTATTTCGTGCAATCTGCAATATTGTGTTGTGCCAACATGTGTCCCTTCTCCACTTCGCATCGGACACAACTTAACTTTCCCTACGATGGCCCTAATGCTAAACTCTTTAAATGTTGTGATTTGCGAAATCGCTCCTAAAGTGATTTGATCTTCGTCGTCCATCTCTTGCCTTCACTTTTGTGATCTAATCCTGACCATCGATTCATCTCCCTTGGAATTCTTCAAAGAATTCTCTGCCTTAGTCGATTTTTCGTTTGTTTACACCATCCCGCTCTGTAACTCTGGTTTCTCCATGTTGTTCCTCTTGTGCTTGTTCTTGAGCTTGTCTTTGTTATTGAATGTCATCCCGAGTTATCACACTCGACATCTACATTTTTCATACTGATTAAAGCCTTCTCTTTTTCTCGGCTCTCGCCTCTCTCTCTTGGCTTAATCATCTTTTTTTAATTGGCCTCTTCCTCTCAGCTCTCAGCTCTCACCTATTCCTACTTTTGCTATGTGTAGGATCTCTAGTCCTCACTGTGTCCTGCAAATCTGATTGCCTTCTGTTGTTTGTTGAAGCAATTCATTGCATCTCTGCTTCATCTGTTGTTTCTCTGCCTTTTTTGTATCTCTATTTCCTTTACATTATTGTTGGTTTTAGTGCTTTTCCTTTGTTCTCCTTTGCCATCAATGATAATATTTCCAACAGTCTCCCCCTTTGGAATTTATGGCAATACTCCAATACTTCCTTCAGGGCTTCCTCCCCCTTTCATTCAGAGAAGTGTCTTTCTTCCTCTGCTTGCTTTTCATAATAGCCTTTCTTCTTCTGCTTGCTTTTCCTTCCCCTTTGACATCAATGGCAAAGGGTGGCACATTTCCTAGTGTAGATTCTATCTTTGCATTTCCTCTCTCTGAGTTGTGTTTAGGCCTTCTTCTTCTAACTTTGTACCATGCTACTCCAGACTAGTGTACAATAGTTGTTGGGAGAACACTTTGAGAAACTTGTATGTAAGGCTTGTCACCATAGAATGTTTTGTACTTATGTCCCTTACTACTTGATAGAGGTGATATGTGCTGGAATTTTGATATACTCCTAACATAATACTCTGATCTTGAGGACCTGTATCATACACTACTCCATTTATCTAGCTCTTTTGTGACAACTTTTATGGGCTTCTCTCCCCCTGGAATGATGCTTTCCTGTCTGATACTGATTATCACTTATCTACTACACAATTTCTGCTCCTTGTATTGCAGCCTTTGCTGGTGTATTTCCAACATCATATATATATATATATATATTTCGATTATATCATAGAGTATCATCTGCAGACACTACCCCTAGTTTGTCTCTTTGATATTTGAATGGTTCTTTAGCAAGAGGTTTTGTGAATATGTTTTTTGTTTGTTCCTTTGTTGGTACATACTCCATCTTTACTATTTTTTGTGCTACTTGTTCTCTGAGGAAGTGGTACTTTATTGGGATGTGATTTTTTTTCAAATGAAGTACTGTATTTTTTGATATACTTATTGCACTTGTATTGTCACATTTGATAGAAATGGGTGCATTGATGCTTACCTTCATGTCTTGGAGAGTTTGTTTCATCCACATTACTTATGTGCAACAAGTTGTTGCTACTATGTATTCTGCTTCTACTGTAGATAGAGAGACATAAGTTTTCTTCTTGCTTAACCATGCCACTAGACTTTCTCCCAAATAAAATGCACCTCCACTTGTGCTTTTCCTGTCATCCACACAGCTGGTTCAATATACATCTGTAAATGTTGTCAATGCGAAGTATTTTCTTTTTGGATACCATAGGCCATAATGTACAGTTCCTTGCAGATATCTAAATATCCTCTTGATTGATAGCAAGTGATTTTGTTTTGGTGTTGCTTGATATCTTACCACAAGTCCTACTACCAACATAATGTTTGGTATATAGGCAGTTAGGTATAGAAGACTTCCTATCATAGATCTATAAAGTCTTTGATCTAAATCTGCAGATCCATCATCAACACATAGCTTGCATCCAGTGATCATGGGAGTAGACATAGGTTTGTAGTCTTCGATTTTGAACCTTTTCAACATGTCTCTTAAGTATTTTTCTTGTGAAATGAATATTCCTGTGTTCTTTTGCAGAATTTGAAGTCCTAAGTAGAAGGTAAGCTCTCCAATCATAGACATCTCAAATTCTGACTTCATCTCTTCTGAAAATCCTTTAGCTACCTCATCTTTGTTGCTACCAAACATGATTTCATGTACATATACTACTATAATTAAGAGTTCATGTTCATCAGCCTTAATGTACAGATTTTTGTCTACTCCTCCTTTCTTGAAACCTTGCTTTTGCAATTATTTGTCTAGCCTAGAATACCATGCACGTGGAGCTTGTTTGAGACCATATAAGGCTTTCTTTAAAATTCACACATATTCGTGTTTATCTGTTAAGGAAAATCCTTTAGGTTGTTCCATGTAGACTTCTTCCTCTAGATATCCATTCAAGAAGGTGGACTTCACATCCATTTGATAGACCTTGAAATCATGATAACATGCAAAAGCCAAAAATATTCTGATTGATTCCATTCTTGCTACAGGTGAAAATGTTTCATCATAATCCAGTCCTTCGATTTGAGAGTATCCCTTGCATACAAGTCTGGCTTTATTTATGACTACCAGACCTTTTTCTTTCATATTATTCTCGAATATCCATTTTGTGCCAATGACATTTTTCCCAGTGGCTCTTGGCATTAACTCTCAGGTCTTGTTCTTCTCAATTTGGTCTAGTTCTTCATTCATAGCATTTACCCAATTTTTGTCTTTGCTGGCTTCATCAAAATTCTTTGGTTCTATCTATGACATTAGGGCTAAGTACACTTCCTAGGTCTATTCCGCTAGTTGTCTTCTAGTCTGGACACCTACACTCTTGTCTCCAATGATTTGATCTTTTGTATGGTTCTTTTGAGTGTGTCTCGAGGGACATTTTGAGTTTAATTAAGTATCCTTTGTTGTATTACTATGTTCTTCATTTTCTTGATTCTCATCTTCATGATCATCTGGAGGATTGGTGCAACTTGTGCTTCTAGTTTTGTTTGGTAGATCTTAGTCAAATCTCACATCAATGCTTTCCACAATTTTATGCAGTATTTTGTTGTAGCACCTGTATCCCTTACTCTTGGATGTGTATCCCAAGAATATTCCTTCACCAGATCTTGCATCATACTTCCCCAAATTTTCATCATTATTCTTTATGAAACATTTGTTGCCAAAGATTCTAAAGTGCTTGATTGATGCCGATTTCCCATGCCATAATTCATATGAAGTCTTGTCATAATCCGGTCTAAGATGAGAATTGTTAAGAATATGAATATTTGTGTGTAATGCTTCTGTCGGGTAGGTTTGGGGAATGCTACTTTCTTGCATCATTGCTCTGGAAATCTGTTGTACTGACGTGTTTTGCCTCTCTTCCACTCCATTATACTGATGGTGTACCTGCAATTGTAAATTGTTTCTTTATCTCACATTCATTGCACAGGTCTGCAAGATCATCGTCTGTGAATTCACCTCCTTTGTCTGATTTGATGCATTTTAGCTTACATCTAGTTCGATTTTCTGCTAGTTCATTGAAGATCTTGAATTTCTCAAATGCTTCGGATTTATATTTGAGAAATTCCACCCACGTCAATATGAAAAAATAATTTATTATTAGCATGAAATATGATTCTCCACCTGGTGCATTAGTTCCTGAAGGTCCGCACAGGTCCATGTGTACAAGCTGAAGTGGCTTACTTGTAGATAGTTGGTCTTTAGACTTGAATGATGTGCGATTTTTCTTGCGCAGTTGGCAGGACTTACAAATGGTATTTTGAGGCTTCTTTATTGTAGGCAAATCTCTGACCACTTTCTTCTTACTCTGTTTAATGATATAACCAAAGTTTAGATGTCCCAATCTTCTATTCTATAACCATGATTTGTCAAGTTTGTTGATGTGGCATGCTTCATTCTCTTCTTCTACTATATAGACATTGCCCTCTATTCAAACACCTTTGATCAAGCTCTTTCTAGTGGTGATAGACCTTACTTCACAATCTTGGGCCCTCAAAAGGACCTCAAAGCCTTTATCACACATTTGACTGACACTTAGCAGATTGGATTTCATACCATCCACAAATAGTACATCCTAAGCCTCTCCTCTTCCATTGTTCAAGCTGACTAAGCCTTTTCCCTTGATTTCCCCTGCTTTATCATTGCCAAATGTTACATTTCCAAATTTATTTTCATCAAAGGTTATAAACTTGCTTTGGTCTCCAGTCATATGTTTCGAGCACCCACTGTCCACATACCATTGTCTTTTCTGATCTTGAGCTATTAGAACCAGATCACACTTATTTAACTTCTTTATCCATTGCATGTAGGTGCTAGTATGGTAACTTTCCTGAGGAGATGTACCACAATCTTTAAGAGGACATTCGTGAGACTTGTGCCCAATTTTATGGCGAGAAAAACATTTGATTGTATTTCTGAAATGATTATGTATAGGAGAGACTCCATAATTATCCATAATTCCCCTTGAGTTTCCATACACCAGCCTCTGTATATACGTTTTGCATTCCATGTCTTTATGACCAAACCATTTACAGTAAAAATAATACCCATGGAAGTAGTATCTGTCTCTGGTAGAGACAGTTGATTGAGGTAATATTTTCTTTTGTTGCAACTTTTTCTGGTTGGAATGGAGTTTATTTATCTTATAGTATGCCACAATATGTCCAAGTTTGTGGCAGGCGAAGCAAATGATACTTCTCATAGGAGGAAGGAACCTCCTTTTACATCTTCTGAATTTGTTCAATTCATCCTTAGGAGAATATGAGTTTGTTGCAGTTGACTATCTCTTCATTTCTTTCTTTGTTACTTTAGGTTGCTGCTTGTTTCTGATTGTTTCGTTATATATCATGGTCTTACTGGTTTGTAATTATGTGGATCCCTTTTTTGTTGCTTCATTATCCTTTATATCTTTTACAAAAATGATATTCTTGTTATCTTCCACCTTGGATTTGTTGGTTTCTCCTTCATATCTTATCCCCGCCTTTATATGAGGAGATCTTTGAGCATTAATAATTTTGTCAAAATGACCAGAGATTTTCATTTGAAAAATATTCATTTTTAATTCAATTTGTACGTTTTCTAATTTCTTCCTCAGGCCTACCACTTCCTCTTCCAGATTTTCTCGCTCCTGGTTTTTCTCCTTTATTTCTCTTTTTGGAATATCCTCTATTTTCTTTGATTCTTCTAGTTCAATATTCAATTTAATAAGGTCTTCTGAATTTGGTTTTGTTTTAGCATATTTTGAAAGATTCTCTTTCTATTTCTTACTCTTAATTTTAATTCTGCTTATTTCCTCTAGGGCACTAACTAGCTCCCCCTCAAGATCTACCTCACCTTCATCTTCAAATTCTAGGAGATCTTCCTCAAGCTCTTCCTTGGCCATCAAGATGAATTATAAAGTTCATTCTTCATTGGGAGATTCATCTGAGCTTTCATATGCACTTTTGTCTTGTTGAGCATAGAATGATCTTCGATTAAATCTGTCCCCTTTCAACCTATTTCTGAAATTGGTTTTCTCTTTCCCTCTTGACTGATTCTCCATTTTCTTATGAGGACATTTAGATGCATAGTTCCCCACTCTTCCACAGTCAAAGCACTTAAATGGAAGCTTACCTTTATACTTACCTGTGCCTTTCTCTAATCTTCTGAAAAAATTGGCCTCTTCTTCATTAGAGAAGGAGCATGTACCTTCCTTCTCTTCTCTACACTTATCAGCCTTAAAGGTTGCCTCCCTTACTTTTGACTTCTCTTTTGGAAGTCTCATCTCATAGGCCATCAAATTTCCAAGCAATTGGTTTATGGTCAATTTTTCCCAGTTTTTTGTTTCTTCTATGGCAGAAACCTTAAGATTAAACTTGGATGGTAAAGATCTCAATATCATTTGTACAATTACACATTCCTTAATGGGTTATCCTAGAGCATTCATGTTATTCACAATTTCTGCAACCTTTAAGAATAAAATAGCTATATCTTCATCTTCATTCATTTTTACATTTTCAAATTGAGCTCTATAGATTTTCCGCTTGGCCATCTTCACCTTTTTATATCCCTCATGGATATTTTCTAAAGTATCCCATATTTCTTTGGTTGTTTTACTGTGCATAACTTTGATAAATTCTGACTCACACATACCACTCAAGAGTGGATTCATTTCCTTTGCATTGGCTATAAAATAGTGTTTGGCTTCTTTCTCTGTGTTAGTAACCTTTGGAGCATATCCATCTTCCACAACAGCCCAAACTTCTAATCCTAGAGACATTATGTACGTCCTCATTCTTATTTTCGAGAAGGCATAATTTGTGCCAATAAAAAAAAGGGATTTATTTGTTGAGCATCCCTCTAGGCTAGCCATCTTGGGGACCTAAGATCTCCTTCTAGTTGTTAAAATGGTACAGAAGGAACCGGCTCCGATACCAATTGTTGAACCCTTAGTTAAAATAAGAGGGGGGGGTGAATCAGTTTAATACATTCATGGTATTTTAAAACTTTCTTTTAAAACTTGTTTACACCTCCATTTCATGATCAACTTAATGTATAATGAACCAACAATCTTAATATGTGAGAAACATGTATTAAGCAGATTAAATATAGAATATCAACACATAATCATCATGCACATAGAAAACAGATATAAGTGGAAACCCATAAGGGAGAAAACCACATCTTATTATTTTTGTGATGCAAAGGCAAGCTCCAACTCACTCTCACCACTGATTTTCTGTAGGCTCCAACCTACAGGAGGCTACTACCTCAAATTCCGCAAGCTACAACTTACAAGGAAGCTCCAAATCTCATCTATTTTCTACGTGATACAACCCACAGGAGGCTCCTACCTTGGCCAGCTATAACTGGACATCTATCAAGCTACAAATTGATATGGAAGCACCAACTTCCTCATAATACAATGAAATCATTTGCTGACTTACCTAGATATCAGCTATGTTTTACTCCTTCTTCACTGTTTCCCTTCTAGACTTCAAATCTGCTTCATATTAGCTTTGGATCTACACAACTTCTCTTTCCGCTCTCTCACATTCTTCCACTCTCTAACCTCTTTATGCATATGACAATAACATCATTTATAGAGATCACCTCATAGATGTTTGCAATATTCCATATGGGAATATGAAATGAACAGGTATGACTCTTTGCCTTCCACCTTCTCATTTTCTCACTCAGCACATTCAAGATGTTACAACACTATGTATTCATTTTAGTATTGCATTGGAGTTTTTCTTTTCCTACGAAGACTTTCCTTTGCATCACAAACAATATAAAATAAATAATACATTTACAGTTACAATAAATTATTTTACTCGGCCCTTTCAGTTTCTTAGCTTCGCTGTACGTTTGTTCTCTTTTGCTTGATGTCCTTTTTTCTTTTCTATTTATGTCGTTATATTCCAACTTTGCTACATAATTTCCCCTTTTAGCCCAAGCCTTTTCATTTTCCTTACTCCCGCAACATTGTTCTACACAAGCTCCTAGTTCTTTGTTCTGCGTTAATGTCTTTCCTTGTATCCTGTGGGGTATGACCCACATAACTCCCTTGATACATGCAGCAGATTACAAATCCAAGTGTTATCAACATACATACATTTTGCGATCAAACACATTTCATATTAACATAACATACTCTGAGCAATCAAACAGCATGTATATAACATACACGGAACAGGGCTATCGGTTCCCACAGTACCTTGAACCAATCACTTTTCATCGCAAATACTTGCCCACAGGTTTCTCACTCTATGACTCTACCGATAGCAATAAACCATAAACCAAGAGATCTGTTATACACGCTTGTGTGCGGTGCTGACACATGGACTCCCTTTATCGCATCGCGTCGTTTCATCCTTACCGCATCGCAACCAAAACAACATACCTTGGGATGCCTTGAAGTTAAACCCTATTTCTTTCAGGATGCGATGTTGCACAAAGTTGACACATGTCCCTCCATTTCGCATTGCAAAAATTTAACTTAACTTGCGGTCACCTTCATGCTATCCCTTAAGCATTATGATGTGCGGTATGTGGGCGAGGTCCATGTCATCATGCCACGTCACCCTGCCATGTCACTGCCAAGTCATTGCCACATCACTTCCACGTCATCTTCACGTCACTACCATGTCATCTTTACATCACTCCCATGTCATCTTTACATCACTGCCACATCATCTTTACGTCACTTCCACGTCATCTTTACATCATCGCCACGTCATCTTTATGTCATCGTCCGCACTTCGTAGTTCGCAAATTACAACATTTTAACTTCGAGGTTACCTCTATTTTGTGCGATCTGCGATATTGCATTGTGCCAAAATGTGTCCCTTCTCTGCTTCATATCGCACATAACTTAACTTTCCCTGTGACGAACTTAATGCTAAACCCTTTAAATGTTACAATTTGTGAAATTTCTCCTGAAGTGATTCAATCTCCACCATCCATCTCTCGCCTTCACCTTTGCAATCTAATATTGACCGTCCATTTGCCTCCCTTGGAATTCTTCAAAGAATTCTCTTCCTTAGTCGATTTTTCATTTGTTTACATTTTCCCGCTCTATAACTCTGGTTTCGCCATATTGTTCCTCCTGTGCTTGTTCCTGAGCTTGTCTTTGTTATTGAATGTCATCCTGAGTTATCACACTTGATTTCTACCCTTTTCATACTGATTAAAGCCCTCTCTATCTCTCGGCTCTCACCTCTCTCTCTTGGCTTAATCATCTTTGTTTAATTGGTCTCTTCCTCTCGGCTCTCGCCTCTTCCTGCTTCTGCTATGTGTAAGATCTCTAGTCCTCAATGTGTCTTGCTAATTTGATTTCCTTCGGCTGTGCGTTGAAGCAATTCGTTGCCTCTCTGCTTCAACTGCTGCATCTCTTCCTTTTTTGTATCTCTGTTGCCTTTACATTATTATTGGTTATGGTGCTGCTCCTTTGTGCTCCTTTTCCATCAATGACAATATTTCCAACACATTTGTATCCTACAAAGATCATGGGCATTGTACATGATTGATATATAGCTAAATGCAATTGTGTTTGTGGTTGAATATTGAACAAAATTTGTATCTTATCTCCCAAATGGTGTCTTGTTTTAAAGTGAGCTTCTTTGTTTTGCAAAGAAAAATGGATTTTGGATGACTAAATCAATAACAATTGTTTTACTATTAACTTAACAACTAAATTATAACTAGCACAATTATATAAATTAAATCGCTAATAAACACTTAGTTTCTAATCAAAATACTTAGCTCCCATATATCTATATATATATATATATATATATATATATATATAAAATATATCATCATCCCGTTCCAAATACTATATGTTTGTCTATGATTTGTGATTTAGTATTAAATTGGTTGAATTTGACACATTCACTTTGAATAAAATTAGGAATAAAGTTGCAGTAGATTAAACCACTTTTAAAAAAATTCACACATTAACTTTTCACATGGTAACTGAGGTCAATCTTTTGTGTTTGGTTTGAGAAAACAAGGTAAAAAAACATTAAAAACCCAATTTAAGCAGATGAGAAATTGAAGGCTAACCTCTGAATAAATGACGAGCAATGTCTTATTCTGCAACTAATTGAAGAGGAATCTAGAACTTCAAAGTGAGATCATAGTAATACCCCCACTGTTGTGCACTAGTAAATTAGTTTGGATCCCGTACCCCAACATCTGCACCATAGAATTTGAATCCCCATATCTATATATATATATATGTATATATAGATATATATATATATATGTATGTGTATATATGTATGTATGTATGTATGTATATATATATGTATGTATGTATATATATATGAATAATTATAAAAAAATTAAATTAACAATCATAATCTTCCATCAACATGTAGATTATATCTAATAGTGTGAGAAATGTAAATGTAATTAAATATATAACCAACCTGGTATTTAAGGAAATATGTTAACTTAAAATCTTTCTCTCTCTATTTCTTAAGGAGGTGCTCTACAATTAAGTATTGAGGCGATGATGTAGTGGTGTAAACATTTGTTTATAAACATTTACATATCAACTCAATTAAGAAATGATCAAAGGTTAAAAGTAATATAGAGCTTATGATATGATGTAGTGTTCATAAATAAGTGTAACCATTTAAATATTGACTCAATTAATAATCAACATCTAAAATAATGAAAAAAAATAAAATTCATTTTGTTATATTGTAATTTTGTGTTTCTTAAAAAAATTATGAAAAAAATAGATAAAAGAAAATCATAATATACATATCAAATTCCTCGGATGCGGGTGACAAAACTGACACGCATGACAATCACATATCACACACCCCGGAGGAAGAAGATCTTCTGCACCAAGCCTCACCAGCTGTGGATCTTCAAACCGTTAGCCATCCGCACAAGACTCACAGAATTAGGAATGATGATGAGACGATGGGAACTACGTCACCCTGCCCAGGGCATCCCTCCGCATCTATCACCATAAATGATCATCATGATTAACCCGTATAACAGTCATCCCCCTTCCCTCAAGCCTGCTTAGGTGATCGATCATGGCATGTGGCTGCGTGCGAGGCTTACTCATTGCTACCCTCCTCACATACGTCCTAGCCCCTTTAAAAGGATGAAATTTCAACCCAGATAAACCCACATTATTTTCTCTCTACCTTTCACCTTTTCATCTATGCTCCGGCATTTCCCTAAATTTTTGCTTCTACATATTTTGTGCTACTTAGATACATCAACGCTATTGCACATAATGTAATTATTTGTCTTAAGTGTTTTTCAGGTTTGTTTCCTCCTCTTAGGCAGCCCCGAAACCAAGTAACTAAGGTTGGGATTGGTTAAACGCAACTTGCCAACCTAACCTGTAGCATATGTAATCTCCTTGTTTTCGAATTAATAGAATAGCCTAACTTACCAAAAAAAAATATACATATCAAATTACAATATATAACATATAAATAATAGCTATAAATTAAGATCCATTTTACCATATAAATTAAAATAATTATTCTACAACCATATTTAATGCAATAAAATTACAATATAACAAGATTCTTAACCATGGATATTCATCCCCTACTTTACAATGGATATTATTAACTTGTAAATAGGTTTTTTTACAACACCTTGGGCTAATACCTAAACCATTTATCCTCACTACTACTAAAATTATTCCTAGGAAATTTTATAGAGATTAAATCAATGTTTTAATAAAATAAAAAATGTGAATACTTTTATATATAGAGTTGTGAAATTTATATAATATAAATAATATTATTAAAAACTAGAATAGATCCATCTTAATAAGGATCTATTAAGCAATCACACGAATCAAATCTCTTTAGGTACAAACATTTCCTCAAATTTTATATTAAAAAAGAAATATATATCTTGAGAGATCTGAATTCTCTAAGTGCTTGGTAGATCATAGTTAAGATGGATCTCTACTAGTAATATAAGAATTTATATTATTAAAGATTAATGTATTTCAGCCTTACAATCATAATTTAAATATCATTATTTATATTATTAAAGATTAATATATTTCATTCTTAAAATAATGATTTAAATATTAATATTATTTCTTAATATTTTAGTTGAAAATATGGAATTTGAATTCAATTTTAATAATTAATTAAATAAAATTTAACTATATAATATTAAATAATTACCCATAGTAGATACAAAAGCAAGATGGGTGAGAAAAAATCATATTGACATGAAGATTAAGAGCAACCACAAATAACAAGGCAGAATTCCCAGAACTCTTGAAAGGACTAGACATTGCTATAAACCATGGCATTAGGAAGCTCATCATTCTAGGAGATTCCATGCTAGTTATCAGAATCATTACAAAACTGGCCATCATCACATAATTCCATGTGTCCCTAGTTCCAAAAAGGATAATTCTACAGTAAAAAAATTAGAAGAAGTCTCCCCTTATCATGTCTCGAGACATTTAAACGGTGAGGTCAATTGTATGACGAATCAAGGAGTGGAGATGAGTGAAGGAGTTTTCATATTAAATGGAAATGACAAGGGTCATGGCCCCCTACTGTAATCAGATGACCTCACCTTTGGTGTATCATCTATGGTTAATAACAAGAGGGTGGAGAGTCCGTGAAGCGGAGGTCTGACGGTGGAGGGAGAAGGTTTTCATCCCATCCACCAAGGTTCAAATCTCCGTGGAGACATACGCCTGTTGTGTCTTGGCTAGAAGAGTAGGTAACCCCATAGTGGACGTCTCGGCTCTTGTTGAGGCATAAGTTAATTGCTATTGTGTGCGGCTTGTAGGTTGTTGCACCTAGCCTAGGTTTATAGGTTGGATTTGAACCCGGGCCTTGCTCAGGCAACTCTCACCAGTTACCGACTGTCCTAGATCTATAAAAAAAAAAAAAAAAAAAAAAAAAAAAAACAAGAGGGTGGAGATTTTAACGGTAGTTTGTTTGCCGAGTATAATAATAGAGTATAATAATAATAAAAGGATATTTGTAATTCATTTAAATTTTTAATATAAAAGTAAATTATGTATTTTAAATATTGATAGTTATAAAAAAATTAATACAATTTGTAAAAAAAATACAAAATAATGTGTAATATGCATTTAAAAATATATTAATAAAAGAAAAAAAAATTAATGTGTATAATGTATTTTATAAATAAAATATTAAATTTTTTATATGTATATATTATAAAAAGAAATTGAAAAAAATATATGGTTAAAAAGTTTCAAATAATTTTACTATTTTACATTTTGGTATGTGCGTGTGTTAATTTTGTCTAACATTCAATAACTATATGTTGGAATTGCAAGTTTAAGCTCTGTCATTACACAATTCAACTGCTTAAGGATATTTTCAAGTCATTAAATCTATTTATACATCAACATCTGCAATTTTAACAATGAAATTTTTCATATTATAGAAGAAAAATGAAAATTTTCATACTATAGAAGAAAAATGAGAATTTTCATTTTTTTTTTGTAAATTATACTAATTCTATTAAGAAAGCATATGATACAATATGGAATTTGTTGGAAATGTTGTCATTGATGGCAAAGGAGAGAAGAAAATAGCAGAGTTTTACAATGGAGCTAGAGACAAACAAATAACCAAATACAGAGACAGAGCCATGAAATGAAACAGTCGAGCAACAGAGTAAGGTCGCAAAGAGTACAGTGAAACAGAGATGAAGAATAGAGAGGCAGAGCCATTAACAAACCAACAGTGAAATGATCACAGGAGATGCGGAACCATGCAGAAAGGGCGGAACTGAGAAGCAAAATAACAGCGGGGTTATGTGTATATGGGTTAATGCACAATCTGTACATTTAAACGAAGAATGGAGGTTAAAATAAACACTTGAAGTGAAACTATAAAATACCGAAACCCTGAGTCAAATAGCGGAACCATGAGGAATAGTGAAGGCAGTTTCGGTGGAAGAAACAACCTGTATCGTGCTGCCCTTGAGTGGTAAGCTGAATTCACCTTTTTGAACGCGATCTTTGTTGCTGAGGGCCACGTGTCCTAAAGTGGTTTTCGAATACAAATTTTTTCGTGTAATTTTGGAGAATTATGCGACGAGCATATAAGTTGCGAGATATTTCACGTCGTCCATCGGATGGGGGTCCAAAGCTCAGTTGGTGCATGAGAGCAGATTGACCGTCCGGCTGTGGGACCTACATTCATAGCTGCGGGGCTAAATATTATATGAAGTCTTGTGTATTGGGTCTATTATAAAAGTTAACTAACAAGCATAAGGTAAATAACAATGCTTTGTGGGCTCGAAGGTCAAATTTAATTCAAGTCACGGTACAATGTTTGAAAGAGCTTATTTATGCATCAAGCTTGATAGAAACTGAAGTATTAATACAGTATGGAGGAAGGTGGGCCCGAGAATGACTATATATACTATCACCTAGGTATTTCCAAAAGGTCTGCTATAATGTATGATAGAGGAGGTAATATATATCTTCATATTATTGTGAATATGAAATACCTCAAAGGGTGCGCATATAAAGTTTGGATATAAGAATATAAGTTGAGGTGGGCCCAACTGAACTGTTGTGTTAATGGTTAGTGATTAACCATTGGAGAAAATGCTGAATGGTTGATATATTTATATATATTGATTATGGACTCCGACTATGTTGCAGATTAACAAAGAGGTAACCCAAACTTGAGAGAGAGCATTATTTCATTATAAACAAGGCGACTTAAAATAACTATGGAGCCCGAAAGGTTATATTACTACATATATTAGTGATGGGTGTAAGTCTGAGTCAAAGACTTAATATAATGTTGACGAACGATATTATATGTGTAGTGTGGGACCCCCTACATAAAATTCCGAGAATCTTAATCCAAGCGGAAAAGTATATATATATATGTGCAGCGCTTTATATATGAAGTACCATAAGGTGGGACCCTCATGAATCGCATCAGAGAAACTTATGGCATCGCAATATGTTAATAAAAGTTTCGATGGCGATTGTGGACCCGATATGTTTTAAACGATGATTCTCATATTTTTTTGAGTTCCGTCTTGAGTACATCGGAGTGATTCATTGCATCGGAAGTAAAAGTGCGATTGAACAAACTGTTGAATATCGTGATCGAAATGGTGCGATCCAACCTCAACTGTCAGATCATTAAATATTGCAACCGTTGGATCTAAATAAAGTCAGAGTGGGGTCTACAGTGACCCATCACATCAGCGGAGATTCAAACACATAAATTTAATATTTTTCTTTGTGAAAACCCTTCGATGGGTAAAAGAAATTGTAACATAGAATATTGAAATGCCGAAACATTATATGGTGGGGCCTTGGCTAATAGCATCAGAGAATTCCAATCGCATCGGCACAGTGAAGTGCAGTGAACAGTGAATCATCGCATCGGAGTAAAGCAGAACATCAGAACTCACCATTGAAAGTTCTGATTGCGATCAATCGCATCGGAACCATCGCAAGAGGTGTAATCGCATCGGAACTTAAGTAAAGATCAATTAGTTGAACAGAAAAGGTTTTTTATATATTAAAAGGGTCCATTATGATTATATCACCAAGAATCATTTGCGTTATATTGAAAGAGAATTTTATGTGTTAAAACCCCTTTATTATTACGCCGAGAGTTGAAGTGCGTTATATAAAAAGTGCAGTTACATATATGCAACAGTTACACCACGACAGTGAACAGGAGAGCAAGCAGAGCTGAAAAAGACAGACACAGTCATAGAAAAGACAAACACATGGTGATCCAAAACTGAATGGGTTGATTTTTAATCCATATTGTAACTGAATGTAAATGTTTTTGATTGGTTTATATTTCTTGTGATGCACTGGCAAGTCTCCGTAGAAAATAAAACTCCACTGTAAAACTGAAAGTTGTATAAATTGCTGAAATTTTCTGAATGAGCTGGATAAAGAAGTGAGGAGGTAGAAGGCAAAGAGTCAGGGCTATTCACTTTGAATTCCCTATGGAATACGAACTGTTATGAGGCAAATTGTATAAAGCATATCACATTGATATGCAGAAAAAGATTAGAGAATGTAGAGTATGAAGAATTGAGGCAAAGAAGATAAGAAAAAGGAGGAGCAGAAAGAGATGCTACCGAAAAGAGCTGATATCTAAGGTAAATCAACAAATATTTTCTTTTGATTGAATGAGGAAGTCGGAGCTTCCCTATCAAGTTGAAGCTTGATAGATTTCAGTTGTAGCTGACTGAGGTTGGAGCCTCCTGTAGGTTGGTGCCTGCAGAAAATCAGTGGTGAGAGGGAGTTGGAGCTTGCCTTTGCATCACAATAATAATAAGATGTGGTTTTCTCCATTTATGGGTTTCCACTTATATCTGTTGTCTCTGTGTGTGTTGCCTATGTGTTGATATGTTCTATCCAATCTGCTTAATGCTTGCTGCTCTCATAATAAGTTTGGTGTAACATTATATTAATACTTGTTGCTACATATTAAGACTATTCACATATTAAGTTGGTTATAAAATTAAGTTGTAAATAAGATTGATGAAATTTTTTAAAAAGCTCATGTATTGTAGGTTTTAACCCTGAACAGAAATTATCTACACACGAATCTTATAACAGAAAATAAACAATAGTGAGAGCATAAAACAAATAAACACAGAGATTTTCCCCTGGATCCAAAATTGGGACGATCAGCTTGATTTTTCATTATATTCCTTTTAGTGTTACAACACATATATATACATGTTGAATCATACATAAACCCCAATCCATTAACCCTACATTAGAACATAACCGTAGTTCCCTTGACCGGATCTAGAAAATACCAAGGGCCGAAAACCATCGTACCCCAAAACCATGTGCAAACTCATGCACAAAACATGGGTGGGTCTGCCTATGAGTGGGTCCGCACACGAAAACAATTTTCGCCAGGGCGCTGCCTCAGACCCCAACAGTGGGGGCTGCCTTCCCCCTTGTGACCCCCCCTACTACACCCAGCGCAACATACAACGTGTGGGGCTAGTCATGGAAAGAATATAACACATACCCAACATTCTCCCACTTGTTGTTTTCTTTCCACGGGGGGCCACAGGAGAGCTTAGTCATTGGGCCAATTCTTCAACACCCATTGTTTCTCTACACCGAGAGAACTTCTAAGTGCTCATAGACTTCGTCAATGGATCTGCAACATTCTTCAAAGTGTCCACCTTTACCAGCAACACCCTTTTACCCTCAACCATCTCTAACAAAGTGATATTGAACATCAATGTTCTTTGTCTTTGAATGGTAAGCAGGGTTCTTAGCCAAGAAAATTGCACTTTGGCTATCACAGTCTATCCTTATAGCTTGTTGTACCAACCCCATACTTGAACACAATCTCTGCAACCATATTGCTTCCTTGCTTGCATGAGTGGCTGCTATGTATTCTGCCTCTGTAGTTGAAAGAGCCACTACAGAATATATTTTACTCATCCAACTGACTACGCCTCCAAATAGGCTAAACACATACCCACTTGTAGATCTTCTTTGGTCCAGATCTCTAGCGTAGTCTACATCAACAAAACCATGAATTTCCAACATTCTTTCCAATCCTAGTCTTCCCTAGTAGCACAAGCCATAATCACTAGTGCCACGTAAATATCTGAAAACCCGCTTCAATGTTGTCCAATGCTCCTTCTCTAGGTTTGACATAAACCTGCTTAATACTCCCACTGCATGTGCAATGCCTGGTCTAGTATAGACCATTGCATACATCAGGCTACCCACTACACTTGTATATGGAACATGGGACATATCCTCCTCTTCTTCTTCTGTCTTGGGACAATGTTCGGCAGATAGCTTTACACCTACAGGAATAGGAACATTCACCGGTTTACTATCCTGCATATTGAACCTATGAAATATAGTATCGACATACTTCCTCTGGTTTAACCAAAGCTTCCTCTTTGCCCGATCTCTCTTAATTTCCATGCCTAAAATATAGTTTGCGGCACCAAGATCCTTCATGTTGAATTTGGAGAACAACTGGGTCTTCAAATCTTGGGTAATTTCTTTGTCATTTCCAATCAACAACATATCATCCACATACAAGACCAAATAAATAACACGGTCACCAATTAATTTAAAATAAACACAGTGATCCTCCTTGCTTCTGGTGAAGCCAAGTCCCCGTACATAGGTATCAAATTTCTGATACCACATCCTTGGTGACTGTTTTAACCCATACAGAGACTTCTTCAACCTGCATACTAGTTCTTTCTTACCCTTCACCATAAAGCCTTCAGGTTGCTTCATGTAGATCTCCTCTTCTAAATCCCCATGAAGAAATGTTGTCTTCACATCCATCTGTTCTATCTCAAAATCAAATGCAGCAGCAACAGATAAAAGTAATCTAATAGAAGTAACCTTGGAAACAGGAGAAAAAATATCACCAAAATCAATTCCCGGCACCTGGGAATAACCTTTTGCTACCAACCGAGCTTTGTATTTCTCCACCTTGCCTTCTACATTCATCTTCTTCTTAAACACTCATTTTCTCCCGATGGGCTTCCTTCCAGCCGGCAAATCCACCAAATCCCATGCCTCATTTTTATGCAAGGATGCCATTTCATCAACCATGGCCTCTTTCCAGATTTTTCCATCCCTCCGAACTCCATCGCTTCCTGACAAGCGTCTGGATCATCATCAAGCATGAGTTAAGGGTAAAAACCTTGACCGAAAGCAAGGGATCATACCTTCTAGTTGTCTTCTTTCAGAACTCGATCTTCTCAAAGTCAGGAGTTTGTGGTTTCTTCTCCTCGAATATTCTTCACCGTAGAGTCCGATCTGTACCCTAGCTCATAAACTCTATCTTCTCAAAGTTCCTTTACAGATTTCATGTTTAACAACATCTTCACCTCTTCAACACCACATCTCGACCGTACACAACCTTCCTTGTTTCTTGGTTCCAAAGCTTGTAACCTTTTAAACCATCCTTATACCCAATAAAGATGCACCTTTCAGATTTATTATCCAACTTGGTCCTTTTCTCCTTTGGAACATGTACATATGCATCACATCCAAATACCTTTAGATGTGAAATAGAGGGTTTCTTACCATTCCATACCTCATGTGGAGTCTTATCCTCCAACACCGATGAAGGTGATCTGTTAACCAGATAGCATGCAGTCTCCACTGCCTCTGCCCAGAATTCTTGTCCTAACTCAAGACTACTAAGCATGCTTCTTGCCTTTTCCTGACGTTGTATTCTGCTTCATTCTTCGCACCTTACTAATTTATGTGTATGGAGTATTCTTCCATGCATATACCGTTGTAACTCTTGCTTAACTCTTCAAATTCCTTCTTGCAGAACTCCCCACCATTATCTGTCCTCAGCGCCTTTATCTTCTTCTCTGTCTGGTTTTCCACCAGAGCCTTAAATTCTTTAAATCTGTCAAAAGCTTCAAATTTCTTCCTTAAGAAATATATCCATGTATTCCTTGAGAAGTCATCTATAAATGAAACATAGTACACAGAATTTCCCAGTGATGGAACTGACACAATTCCAAACACATCACTGTGCACAAGTTCTAATATCTTGTTCGCCCTCTTAGCACCAGAAGGAAAACTCACCCGATTCTGCTTCCCATATACACAATGTTCACAGAAATTGAAATCCAGAGAGAAATTATTCATACCTTCTACCATACCATTTCTATGCAGTATCCAAAGGCCCTTCTCTCCAATATGTCCAAGCCTTTGATGCCATAACATGGTCTTTTCCCCAGAGACATCTAGGCTTTCCGCTCCACTTTCAGGAACCACATAATTGTTACACCCATCAATAACAGTGCTACCTTGTATCTTGTATAGAGTTCCAGTCCGAACTCCCCGCATTAATACCAATGCTCCCCGAACCATCTTGTAGGCATCTTTCTCAAACACTATTTTTACACCTACATCGTCCATCTTGCTTACAGAAATCAGATTTCTGGCCAATGCAGGAATATGCAGAACACTAGGAAGTGTTCTAATCCTTCCACCTCGCAGCTTTAGCTTGACCTTTCCATGTCCAAAGATTTTGGCCTTCCTATCATCCCCTAGGAAGACATCACCATCATATTTCTCATACTCGCAGAACCACTCCCTATGGGGAGTGAAGTGAAAGGATGCACCTGAGTCAATCAACCATGACTCATGATCTACATGTGTACTTGAAGAAGAAGCCAAATACACATCCCCACCTTCATCTGAGGTGGTTTTTTCCTCTGCATAAGGAGCATCATCAGATCCCTTTCCTTTCTCAGGAGCTTTAGATCTGCACTCCTTTTTGTAGTGCCCTTCCTTTCCGCATTTCCAGCATACCTTTACAAACTTTCTAGGAGATTTAGATCTCCCTCTAGATTTAGATCTCCCACTCGAAACCTTATTCTTGTTTTTGTTTTGGGACCTTCCTCGTACAGATAAGGCATCTCCATTTTGACCCTCCATATTTCTCCGTCTCATTTCCTCCGACAGCAAGGCTAAGACAATGTCATCAAAATTCAAGGTAGTTGTATTTCTACCTATTGCAATAAATAGACTGTCCCACAAATCTAGTAGAGAACACAACAAATTGATGCACTTATATTCATCTGAGATTTTAATATAAATAGATGAGCACCACTCTACTACGTATTGACATGTTCAGATGCTCTGTCACCGAGTCTCCATCCTTCATCCTCAGGTTATACAACTTTTTCCGCAGGAACAATTTATTCACCAGAGACTTAGATTGGTAAAAAGTCCCAAGTTTTTCAAACAAATTCTTCATCGTAGCTTCCCCAGATACATTCAAAAATACCGAATCTAAGACACACAACTATATTGTGCTCTTCGCCTTCCGATCCAACTTCTTACACTCTTCATCTGACATTGTCGTTGGTTTAGTACTTGGATCTACCATGATCCATTGATATTTATCGACCAGTGGGTCATCCATCTTGAGCTTCCACAACTCAAAACTCTAACCATTAAATTTCTTGATCTCTATCTTTCCGCCGCTCGCCATCTTCTTTCACCGCAAGAATCGATCCCGCAGATCTCCCACTGAACAAGGTCTACCTCAGGCCTGAGCAAAAAACACTCAGCAGCAAAGGCATCCCCTTGAAGCCAAAACAACTCTGATACCAAATGTAGGTTTTAACCCTGAACAGAAATGATCTGCAAATGAATCTTATAACAGAAAATAAACAATAGCGAGAGCATAAAACATAAAACAGATAAACACAAAGATTTTCCCCTAGATCCCAAATCAGGACGACCAGCTTGATTTTTCATTATATTCCTTTTAGTGTTACAACACATATATATACATTCCAAAGCATACATAAACCCCAATCCATTAACCCTAGATTAGAACATAACCATAGTTCCCTTGACCGGATCTAGAAAATACCAGGGGCCAAAAACCATCGTACCCCAAAACCATGTGCAAACTCATGCACAAAACATGGGTGGGTCTGCCTATGAGTGGGTCCGCACACCAAAAAAAAATTCGTCGGAGCGCTGCCCCGGACCCCAAAAGTGGGGGCTTCCACCCCCCTTCTAACCTCCCCTGTTGCGCCCGGTGCAACATACAGCGCATGGGGCTAGTCATGGAAATAATATAACACATACTGTTTGACATTCGTTAAATCGATTCACCACCCTCTCAGTTTAACTAAGGATTCAACAATTTGTATCAGAGCCAAGTTCCTTTTGTACCAGTTTAACCACTGAAAGGAGATCTGAGGTCCCCAAGATGGCTAGTCAAGAAGGATGTTCAACCAATAAAGCCCCTTTCTTTGCCGGTGCTAATTAGGCCTTCTAGAAAATCAGAATGAGAGCATGCATAATGTCTCTAGGAATAAAAGTTTGGGCTGCTGTGGAATTTTGATATGCCCCAAAGGCAACTAACTCAGAGAAATAAGCTAAACAAGACTTTGTAGCTAATGCAAAAGCCATGAATGCAATCTTAAACAGACTATGTGAAGCTGAATTTATCAAAGTAATGCACAGCAAGACTGCCAAAGAAATGTGGGATACTCTTGAAAACATCCATGAGGGAAACAAAAAGATGAAGACAGCCAAACTTCAAGTATATAGAGCTCAGTTTGAAAATTTAAAGATGAATGATGATGAAGATATTGGCAGCTTCTTCTTAAGAGTTGCAGAAATTGTTAATAATATGAAAGCTCCTGGAGAAACCATACCAGAATGTGTAATTGTACAAAATATTTTAAGATCCCTTCCACCTAGTTTTAACCCCAAGGTTTTTGCCATAGAAGAAACAGTTGATTAGGAAACCTTGACCATGAACCAGTTACTTGGAAATCTAACAGCCTATGAGATGAGGCTCCCACAAAAGAAGCCAAGTGTGAGGGAGGCAGCCTTTAAGACATAGAAGAAGAAAGAAGAAAAGGAAGATATATGTTCTTCCTCTGATGAAGAAGAGGCCAAATTTGTCAAGAAACTGGATAGAGGCTCAGGTAAATATAAACGTAAACTTCCATTTAAATGCTTTAACTATGGAAGAGTTGGACACTATGTTGCTAAGTGTCCTCATAAGAAAACAAGGAAGCAGGCTCAAGAATCAGAGAAAACTACATCAAAGAACTGGCAGAAAGGAAAGAAATTCAATAGAAAATATTTCTATGCTCAACAAGATAGCAATGCATCTGAAGACTCAAATGAACCCTCAAGTGAAGAAGGAACCTCTGAATTCATGTTGATGGCCATAGAAGAACTTGAAGGACTCCTTCTAGAAGATGAAGAAGAAGGTGAAGTTGATCTTGAGGGGGAGCTAAGGAGTGCCTTGGAGGAGATTGACAGACTCAAACTGAAGTGCAAGAAACAAAAAGACATTCTCCTCAAGTATGTAAGAGAAGAACAAAATTCAGAAGTCCTCACTCAGCTTAAAGTAGAGCTTGAAGAAGCCAAGAAGATAAAATACATGTTACTTAAGCAAATCAAGGATAAAATTCAGGAACAAGAGAAGTTGGAAGAAGAATTAGTATGCCTTAGGAAGAAATTAGAAAATTCCCAAATGAAAGTGTCTATAAATTCTTCTCAAATGACAAGCTTTGGTAAGTTGAATGAAATTTTGGATGCTCAAATATCTCCTCTGATAAAAACTAGGATAGGCTATGAAGGAGAATCAAGTAAAGGAAAACAAAAGGAAAACAAAAATACTATTTTTGTAAAAGCAAATAAGGATGATGAAGCAGCTCAAATGATTCCTACAAAAGAAGAAACATGCAATGAAGGAGATAGAAACCAGAAGGAACCTCTAATAACAAAGAATGAAATAAATACTCAGCCAATAGAAAAATGCTTTTATGCCCCTGAGTATGTCAAATTTGGAAGCCATCAAAGGAGATTCTTTCCTCCTATGAAAAATTCCACCTGTTATGTCTGCCACAAGCTAGGACACATTGCTGCATACTGTCATATAAGGAGGATTAATTCAAACCAGCAAAGGATGCAAACAATGAAGAGATTATCTCAAGAAAACAAATGGAGAAGACAACCTTTCATCAGGTATGCAAACTGTTTCTATGGATATTGTTTTTACTATAAATAATTTGGCCATAAAATCATAGAATGCAGAAAATATGGACAAAGACTGATGTTCAAAACCTCAAGGAGGTTTATGAATCATGGATAGTTTACTCATACTCATAATCTTGCTAAAAATATGATTAAATGATGTGTATGCAATAAAATTGGACATATGCCTTCCAAATGTCCTCTCAGAGAATGTGGGCCACCATCTCAGAAAAGGTACCAAACAAAAGGATGCATGCAGTGGAAAAAGAAGGTGAATAAATGTGATCTGGCTCTAACAGCTCAAAACCTGAAAAGCCAATGGTATTTGGACAGTGGTTGCTCAAAGCATATGACTGGAGATAGAAGCAAGTTTATAACTTTTGATGAAAATAAATCTGGAAATGTTACTTTTGGCAATGATAAATCAGGAAAAATCAAAGGAAAAGGCTCAATCAGCGTAGATAATGGCAGAGGAAAGGCCCAAGATGTACTATTTTTGGATGGGTTGAAAGCAAATTTGTTGAGTGTCAGTCAAATGTGTGATAAAGGCTGTGAAGTTATTTTTAGAGCACAAGACTGTGAAGTCAGATCAAACACCACAGGAAAGACTCTGCTCAAACGTGTTCGAACAGAGAGTAATTTCTACATAGTGAAAGAAGAGAATGAAGCATGCCATGTTAGCAAACTTGAGGATTCATGGTTATGGCATAGGAGATTAGGACATCTTAACTTCGACCACATCATCAGACTGAGCAAGAAGAAAGCTATCAGAGATATGCCAGCAATAAAAAGGCCTTCAAATACCATATGCAAATATTTCCAATTGGGAAAATATACCTGGAAATATTTTAAGACCAAAGATGAGCTATCAATAAGTAGGCCACTTTAGCTTATACACATGGACCTGTGTGGGCCTTCAAGAACTAAAACACCAAGTGGAGAATCCTACTTCATGCTGATAATAGATGATTTCTCTAGAACGACATGGGTTTCATTTCTCAAATATAAATTGGAAGCACTTGAGAAATTCAATATATTCAAGGCATTGGCAAAAAATCAAACTAGATGCAAGCTAAAATGCATCAAATCAGACAGAGGAGGTGAATTCAAAGACTATGACTTTTCAGACCTATGCAATGAACATGGGATAAAGCAACAGTTTACTATTGCAGGGACACCTCAATAGAATGGAGTGGCAGAGAGACAAAACAGGTCTGTACAACAAATTGCCAGAGCCATGATGCAAGAAAGTAATATTCCCCAAACCTTCTGGGCAGAAGCAGTACACACAGTTGTGCATATTCTTAACAAAGCTCATTTAAGACCAAATAGTGACAAGACTCCTTATGAACTATGGCATGGTAAACCAACATCAATCAAGCACTTTAGAGTCTTTGGAAGCAAGTGTTACATAAAGAATAATGATGAAAACCTGGGGAAGTTTGATGCAAGAGCAGATGAAGGAATATTTTTAGGATATGCATCCAAGAGTAAAGGTTACAGGTGCTACAACAAGACTCTTCGAAAAATTGTAGAAAGCATTGACGTAATATTTGATGAAGAACTACCAAACAAGACAAGAAGTACAGACTGCAGCAGTCCTCCAGAAGATCATGAAGAAGAGAACCAAGATGATGATGAAACAAGAAAGACAACAGAAGATGCTGAACTGAGCTCGAAAGCCCCCTCAAGATACACTCAAAAGAACCATCCAGAAGATCAAATCATTGGAGACAAGAGTGTAGGAGTCCAAACAAGAAGATAGCTAACTGAACAGACAAAAGAGGTATACCTAGCTATGTTATCACAAATAGAGCTAAAGAAGTTTGAAGAAGCCAGCAAGGACAAGTATTGGGTGAATGCTATGAATGAAGAATTGGACCAAATTGAGAAGAACAATACCTGGGAATTAGTTCCAAGACCCACTGAGAAAAATGTCATAGGCTCAAAATGGGTATTCAAGAATAAAATGAATGAACAAGGACAGGTAATCAGGAATAAGGCCAGACTTGTATGCAAGGTATATTCACAAATTGAAGGTCTTGATTACGATGAAACATTTTCCCCTGTAGCCAGAATGGAAGCTATCAGAATGTTTCTGGCCTTTGCATGCTACCATGACTTCAAGGTATATCAAATGGATGTGAAATCTACCTTCCTGAATGGAGACCTAGAAGAAGAAGTCTACATGGAACAACCAGAAGGATTCTCATTAACAGATAAAGAAGACTATGTGTGCAGACTAAAGAAGGCTCTATATGGACTGAAACAAGCTCCTCGTGCTTGGTATTCAAGGCTGGATAAGTACTTGCAAAAACAAGGCTTTAAGAGAGGAGGAGTAGACAACAATCTATACATAAAATCCCATGAAAATGAACTCCTGATTGTTGTAGTATATGTTGATGACATCATGTTTGGAAGCAAGAAAGATGAGTTAGCAAAAGGATTTGCTGAAGAAATGAAATCAGAGTTTGAGATGTCTATGATTGGAGAGCTCACCTTCTACTTAGGACTTCAAATTCAGCAAAAGAACACAGGTACATTCATCTCACAGGAAAAATACTTAAAAGAGATGTTGAAAAAGTTCAAAATGGAAGACTGCAAACCTGTGTCAACCCCCATGATCACTGGATGCAAGCTATGTGCTCATGATGGATCTGCTGATATAGATCAAAGACTTTACAAATCCATGATAGGAAGTCTATTGTACCTAACAACATCAAGACCAGACATCATGTTGGCAGTAGGACTTGTGGCTAGATATCAAGCAGCACCAAAGCAAAATCACCTTCTAGCAGTCAAAAGAATATTTAGATATCTACAACAAACTGTATAGTATGGGCTATGGTATCCAAAAGGCAAGAGCTTCACTTTGACAGCATATACAGATGCAGATTGGGCCAGCTGTGTGGATGACAGGAAAAGCACAAGTGGAGGTGCATTCTACTTGGGAAAAAGTCTGGTGGCATGGCTAAGCAAGAAACAAACATCTATCTCTCTATCTACAGCAGAAGCAGAATACATAGCAGCAGCAACATGTTGCACACAAGTCATGTGGATGAAACAAACCCTCCAAGACATGAAGGTAAGCATTGATGAACCTATCTCTATCAAATGTGATAATACAAGTGCTATAAGTATTTCAAAAAATCATGTACTTCATTCAAAAACTAAACACATCCCAATCAAGTACCATTTCCTAAGAGAACAAGTAGCACAGAAGGTAGTGAAGTTGGAATATGTGCCAACAAAAGAACAAATAGTAGATATATTCACAAAACCTCTTTCTAGAGAGCCATTGGAATATTTGAGAAACAAACTAGGGGTAGTTTCTTTAGATAATACTCTCTGATAGAAAAGGAAAGCTTCATTCCAGGGGGAGAACAGAAAAGAAGACATCATTCTAGGGGGAGATCAGTCAACAAAGAGAGTCACAAAAGAGTCAGAGAAACTAAGCAGAACATGAAACAGGTCCTCAAGATCAGAGTAACATGGACGAGATTTAAAAGCACATTGGGAAATGAGAAACCCTTTTCCATTGATGTCAAAGGGGGAGGAAAAGCAAGCAACAGAAGAAAGGGTCCCAAAAGGCAAGCAGAGGAAGTGTATTGCCATCAATGCTAAAGGGGGAGACTGTTGGAAATGTTGTCATTGATGGAAAAGGAGAGAAGCAAAATAGCAGAGTAGCAAAGACAACAAAAGGAGAAGCAAAGTAGCACAAAGTGGCAGACAAGAAGCAGAGAAAGAGAGGCAAGAAGAGGGACAATGAGACATGAAGCAAAGAGCAAAAGATCAGGAGAAATCTGGGGGGACAGAGTAGATTTGAGAGAGGGTTCACGGGGAAGGAATAAACAAATAAACAAATAATATATTTTTACAGCAGAGCCAGAGATAAAAAAAATAAGAAAATACAGAGGCAGACCCGTGAGATGAAACAGTCGAGCAGTAGAGAAAGGTTGCAGAGAAAGGCTGCAGGGAGTTCAATGAACCAGAGACAGAGAATAATAGAGGCAGAGACAGAGAATAACAGAAGTGTAATGAGTAAGGGTGCAGAACCAAGAAAGGAACCATAATTACATAGTGAAAACCTAATGGAGTCAGGCATTCAACATTTGTAAGCATTGTATTATAATATTGAAAACGCAAGAGGAAACAAGAGTGAAAATGAGAATTATTTTAATAAGAGTTAAAACTATGAGAACTAGAACCCAGAGTCAAGAGCGGAACTGTGAATAAACAGTGAAACCAGAGTTTTGGAAACTAGAATTATCGCGTGCGCTTGGGAGTGGTAAGCGGATTTCTCTTTTTGAACATGATCTATGTCGTTGATGGACACGTGTCCTTGGGTGGTATTTGGATACCACTTACATCGCGTAATTTATGAGTGTTAACCCTCGGCCCAAAGAAAAACACGATATCAACTATGTCCATCCGATTTCCAAGGTTGGGAGATCTACTATGATCACACTTGCAAAATGAACAAAGGTTAGTTGAGGCAAAGAACTGTGGGTCCGAATCAAACGTATGATTGAAAGTTGAAACATAAACCAAAGTCTAAATCCGAATTATTTCTTATGAGGTTTATTCGTTATACAATCAAAGGGTGTTATAATGGTTTTAAAGTTTGATTGATATATAATATATAAAACATGTTGTGGGACCTACATTCATTTCTGCGGGGGCCAAGTATCATACGAAGCCCTATGTATTGTGTGTATTATAAAATTTAATTAACAGGTGGATGGTAAATTCATAATGCATTCTGGACCCAAAGGTCGTTTTTAATTCAAGTCATGGTATAATGTTTGAAATATGATGGAGGAAGTAATATATGTGAATACAGTATTGAGAATATGAAATATCACAAAGGGTGAGCGTATAAAACCTTGTATATATGGATATAAGTTGAGGTGGGCCCAGCTAAACTGTTGCGTTAATGGTTAGTGATTAACCATTGGAGAAAATGCTGAATGGTTGATATATTTATATATATATTGATTATGGACTCCGACTATGTTGTGGATTAACAAAGAGGTAATCCAAACTTTAGACAGAGCATTACTTCATTATAAACAAGGCGAGTTAAAATAACTCTGGAGCCCGAAAGATTATATTACTACATATATTAGTGCTGGGTTTAAGTCTAAGTCAAAGACTTAACATAATTTTGATGGAGGATATTATATGTGTAGTGTGGGACCCCCTACATAAAATTCCGATAATCTTAACAAAAGCTGGAGGATACATAAACGCTATTTAGAGAATCTTAACCCAAGCAGAAAAGTATATATATGTGCAGCGCTTTATATATGAAGTACCATAAGGTGGGACCCTCACGAATCACATCAGAGAAAGTTATGGCAGTGGAACATGTTAATAAAAGTTCCAATGGAGATTGTGGACCCAATATGTTTTAAACAATGATTCTCATATTTTTTTGAGCTCCAGCTTAAGTACATCAGAGTGATTCATCGCATCGGAAGTAAAAGTGCAATTGAACAAACTGTTGAATATTGCGATCGTGATGGTGCGATCCAACCTCAACCATCGGATCATTAAATATTGCAACAGTTGGATCTAAATAAAGTCAGAGTGGGGTCTATAGTGACCCATCGCATCGGCGGAGATTCAAGCAAATAAATTTAATATTTTCAATTGTGAAAACCCTTCGATGGGTAAAAAAAATTGTAACACAAAATATTGAAATGCCGAAACATTACATGGTGGGGCCTTGGCTAATCGCATCGGAAAACTCCAATTGCATCGGCGCAGTGAAGTGCAGTGAACAGTGAATCATCGCATCAGAGTAAAGCAGAACATCAGAACCCACCATTGAAAGTTCTGATTGTGATCAATCGCATCGAAACCATCGCAAGAGGTGTAATCGCATCAGAACTTAAGTAAAGATTGATTAGCTTGAACAGAAAAGGCTTTTTATATATTAAAAGGGTCCATTATGATTATATCATCGAGAAGCATTTGCATTATTTTTAAAGAGCAATTTATGTGTTAAAATGCCTTTATTATTACACCGAGAGTTGAAGTGCATTATATAAAAAGCACAATTACATATATTCAACAGTTACACCACAGTAGTGAACAAGAGAGCAAGCAGAGCCAAAAAAGACAAACACAGTCACAGAAAAGACAAACACACGGTGATCCAAAATTGAATGGGTTGATTTGTAATCCATATTGTAACTGAATGTAAATTGTTTTGATTGGTTTACATTTTTTTTGATGCACTGGCAAGTCTCCGTAGGAAATAAAACTCCATTGTAAAACTGAAAGTTGTATAAATTATTGAAATGTTCTGAATGAGCTGGATAAAGAAGTGAGGAGGCAGAAGGAAAAGAGTTAGAGTTATTCACTTTGAATTCCCTGTGGAATATGAACTGTTATGAGGAAAAATATATAAAGGATATCACATTGATATGAAGAAAGATGTTAGAGAATGCAGAGTATGAAGAATTGAGGTAGAGAAGAAAAGAAAAAGGAGGAGTAGAAAGAGATGCTACAGAATAGAGCTGATATCTAAGGTAAATCAGCAAATATTTTCTTTTGATTGAATGAGGAAGTTGGAGCTTCCCTATCAAGTTGAAGCTTGATAGATGTCAGTTGTAGCTGACCGAGGTTGGAGCCTCCTGTAGGTTGGTGCCTGCATAAAATCAGTGGTGAGAGGGAGTTGGAGCTTGCCTTTGCATCACAACAATAATAAGATGTGGTTTTCTCCCTTTATGGGTTTCCACTTATATCTGTTGTCTCTGTGTGTGTTGCCTATGTGTTGATATGTTCTATCCAATCTGCTTAATGCTTGCTGCTCTCATAATAATTTTGGTGTAACATTATCTTAATACTTGCTGCTACATATTAAGACTGTTCACATATTAATTTGGTTATAAAATTAAATTGTAAATAAGCCTGATGAATTTTTTTTAAAAGCTCATGTATGTGTTAAACTGATTCACCCCCCCTCTTAGTTTAACTACGGATTCAACATAATTGCGGTCAAGAGAGGCTAAAAAGCAGGGAAGACAGAAATGATGAACTATCAACCTCAGTCCTGAAAGTAACCAAGAGAGAGACAAAGAGAGCCTAGAAGATAAACTAGGGAGCAGTAAGAGACAAACACAGGGATCTACCAAGAATGGGTAGGGTCCTCAATACGAAATTTCTTTCCTTTCTTTTTTGAAACTTTAACCCATCCTTCATGAGGCGGATAGGCTAAAACCACTTGAAGATTGTTATTGATTAAAGAAGTAGTCTCCTTATCTGAATTTAAGGAGGAGGACTCATGATACCGTTTATGGTAGCTCGCAGAAGCATTGGGCCCTCTAGGATCTGTGGAGAGCGTGTCCTTTTCTTATATGGAAACTTCCTCATTTGCTTCAATCTCCTCCTCATCCAAGCTGAGGGTGTCAATGTCGTCCATGGGAGGAGGTTGATAGGGTTGCCAGCTTTTGGAGTTGGTTTTCGGATGCTTCTCTTCTTTTGGATGAGGAACGTTGTGCAGGAGTTCTGAAGATGCCCTGTTTGATGGCAGTGACGAATTCGGAAAGCAGTATTCTCATAGTCCAGGATCTATGTCTAGTGGAAATATCCAACTTTGAGATTGATTTGATTGGGAAAGCCTTTATTTATGTCAATTTCAGCACATATTCTGCCATAGGTATATAGAACTGTCTCCCCCATGGAGGTATTTGTTGCTAGAAAGCATCCCAAAGTGTTTCCAAAACTTTGAAAGACAGAGAAGTGCCATAGAGGAGCTGGTAAATTTGGAAGCCTGACCCAAATGGGAAGTTTGGTGATGACTGTCGTAGAAGGGTCGAAATCTGGGAACCATGGTGTGAGGAATAGCCCTACTTTTCCCCAAAACCAAGGGTCCCCTGTTAAGGCTTTTTGGTAGTCTTCATTGAATGAAAATAGAACTATGAAGAAACCCTTTGAGCAGAAGAAGACCTTGTTGTTATTGTTCCAAGTGGAGTGAATCCATTGGTAGAGATCTGCTGAGTGGGGCCATAATCCATTGAATTAGAAAATGATGGCCTTTTCTGCATATGTTTGAAACGTGTTGTCAAGTGCCAAATGAGAAATTTCTATAGAGGGCACATCCTCTGTTTTATCAACCAAAAATGGCTTGGGTACCTCAGAGGGTTGAGCAGCTTTCTTGGGAGGTTGTGCATGGACATCATCCTTGTAGGAGAAAGCTAGAGCAGAGGATGGCTACTCAACTGCTCCCCCTCGTAGAAGAAGGGATAAAAATACAAAAGCATATCTTTCAATATTATAAAATGAAAGGGGGAGAGAGCACTCTAGTTTTTTACCTCCATATAGAAGTCTCTGAAAAATTGAGTGAATTCCCAGCCTCTATTCAAGGGCATGTGAGAGGTTTTGCACCAGATCCGTTGAGCGCACTCAGTGAAGCATGGATTTTCCCAAGGGAAGCGAGATTTGTATCTGAAAAGGAGTGGGTGAGAGATCAAGAGCAACCTAGCTATTAGAGCACATCCGAGAGGCCATTTTGGCTGTCTTGTTTGACTCGCTGCAACCCGACATGGTTTCTTTACATTTTCCCTTTCCCCTGGTGCTGAGGCAGTTTTGGCTATTTAAATCATGGGTCATGCACTGGAGTAGTGAGAGGTTGGAGCGTAGGGGGCGAATGGTACCTTCATTGCCTTGCGCAATGGTCGTCGTTGCACAGAGATTGATGGATTTCTTCGGGTTACCGATGGGATGGGGAGCCGTCCCAATCTATCCTGCCTGGCTTTCACTGGCATGTGCATAAGATGAAGTTGATTCTATGTCTGTTGCAGAGAGTGTGCAACCATTTTGATCCCAACGTTGGCCTTCTTCCCTTGGTAAGCATCGTGGTTGCGCTCATCGCTAGGTCTGAGAGGAGAATGGGGCAAGCTTGAGCTCTAGACTCTGTGATCCACTCGTCATGCTGATGCTTGACGGTGATGCGTAGCAGAGGATCACATATAAAAAACTTAGGTTTCAACATGGCTCCATCGATCTCTCCAACTTAGAATTTTTTTTTATTTTTTTTCCTAAGTTGGACTATTTCTACTATATTATACAAGGAAAAATATTACATATCTCGTCCTCCAGACTGGGAAAGCCAATTCTGGATGGAAGTATCAAGATTTTGAAACTATAATATGGACTGCCCCAGCTGGGGAAACCAGTCCACCAGTAGCACAAAATAAAAGCTTCCCAGAATGGGAAACCAATATACATAGTAGAAAAAATTAAACTGAAACCTGACAGCAAAGCCTTCCAAAACATGTTCAAACTAGAGAACGCTATGAAAAAACTAGAGAGAGAGAAGAGCACCCTGTAGATGAAACTAAGGTGGACCTTCATTCTTCTTGCTGGGGTTAGGGTCTTCCTCCTCAATCTTGCTGTTGTTCAATCTTTAACATTAGACGTTGGTGTATTAAAAGGTTGACAAGCCATGTATTAAACTTTGCATCGAAGGGCGAAATATTTCAAAAGTGGGTCGAAAGGAGACAAAGCAACGAAGGCCACGTGCGTTAAAGCCAATAGGGAATTAACACGAAAGGGATGGAGCGTAAAGCCAAAAAGCTAGCAGGAAATATAAAAGGCCATGGAACGCTGCACTAAACGCAAAACCTATGTATTAAAATAAAATGCCGCCATGTGAAGACGCACGAGGGAAATTCCAAGGGGGTCGAGCACCGAGGGAAGGAAGAGACCCATACCCCCGCAGAATTGTGAACGCATGGCGTGGTGGGGACTCAAAGTTAGAAGGAGATGACAAGAGTATGCCACATGGTGGTGACGTGGCGGATCGAAAGGTGGACCCTCACGATGGGTAGGTTATGTATTTAATCTGCATAAGGGTTCATATGTTATACAGCGCATACGGTAAAAAGGTAAGGTAAAGTCCTTTAGGTCAGCTGGTACTGAGACTCGTACCAGTATTAAACCCGGCACGAGGCACCCACCTGCACTCTGACACACCCAATCCTTATGCGTCGTGTGCCTCACTGTCAGTGTCCTTAGGACACTTGCCTTCATTCGTTTTACCCATCCGTCTTTTTACCTCAAATTACCCAGTCCATAGATAACATTCCCTCCGTATTTCACTCCAATAAAAGGTCGCAGGTTCCCGTCTACAGCATATACCAAGTAAGAAAGAGCGCCTGGTCTACCCCAATCATTGTCAGAGTTCCCTGCATCGCTTTCTCGAGCATACTTACCTTCCGTTCAGGTATTCCATTATTCATTCTCCCTCTGTTTTCCTTTCACTTTTTCAAATTCTTGAATGTCGGCCATGGGAAGGGTAACGCCAAAGAAGAGTGAACCAGAGACCCCCCAGGTCCGTGAATCTAGGAATCCCCTCGGTTTCGATCCTCTCCTTAACTTGCAAGCTGGTATCTGTGACCCTAAATACCCATTCGACATCCGCAGCATAAAACCCTTGCTTTTCAGTCATCATATTAAGAACACAGACCGTTACCGGGTAGTCATCAAATTGCCCCTCAAGTTCATTCTGTGGTTGATTTCATCACCTGGCTCAGAGATGTTTTCGACGAGCATCGAGGCACCTTCACTTCTCCTCAGGGGAACAAGGTTTTTTCCCTTTCCCCCGATGTTATCAAACAAGCCCTTCGCTTCCCTACCAGTGGCACATATGTCAGTTTCAAGGACGCAGCCTTGGCAGCCCAGTTCAGCAAACAGCCACGGGAGGCCCGACAAGCCTTCATCTCCTCCATAACCGGCGACCAGGCTACTTCTCTTCCCGCCATAGAGTCGTTCCCATTAAGTCTGTTCGTTGAAGAGGTTCGACCCATTCTCTCTCTAATTGCTGGACTTTTAGGGGTAGGGAGTCCGGAAGATATTTCCATGGTGTGCGTTCATTTCTTATGGCTCATGTCCCAAAAAGGGGTAGTATTAGATATTCCTGGTTTCCTCTCCACTGCCATTCGAACCCAATTCCAGGAGCTTCCACAAACACGTCAGTTCTGTTTCTGTTCAATGGTTTTTTATCTCTTCTTGTATCATCATGCCGATAAGTTTGAGGGTTTGGGGTTAGACAAAGTTTATCTTGAGAATTCCCAACCCAGACCAGTCTTTGACTGGAATTTCTCTGTGCGTCAATTACCTAAGGGGGAGGGTTACTCCAGTTTTGTGAATAGTTTCATGACTATTGCCTATACCATTATTCATGACTCACATTCCCCCAGGGTCTTTCCAGAAATGAAAAGCTGGCTGCAAGCCGGAAAATCCCAGATTACTGGAGATTGGTTTCTATTCGAGGACTAAACCGAAATTCGGGTCTATGGAGCTGAAGTTGCCCCCTACCGGCTGCCAGTGTTCCCTGTCCGACGATTTTACGCACTCGAATACATCCGGCAGGCCCTCAAGGCCGATCAGCTCCATTTTTTTCCCGCCAAGAAGGGCTACATCCTAAGGCTTCCCATTGAAATCGGCCCCTTCGTGGTAAACTCGAGACATGCCCTCCCGATCGTTGAGAAAATGCTACAAGGTCTGGACCTAAGGCTGGGAAAAAGTTGGGCTTATGACCCTCAAGAAATTATCTCGAACAAAATGAAAAGGAACAGGTATGCACCCTACATGCATGAGCCAAGGCCATTTATGGAATGGAGGGCTAACCTCAAAATTTGGCCCTTGTTTTTTCAGATGGAGACAGATTCATCTGCTACAGGGGAGGAAGAGAATGTCAATAGAGGCACAGGCGGAGAAGAAGGAGAAGAAGCAGGTACCTCAGGGGCAGCGCCCCCTCCCAAAAGACAAAGAATAGCCTCCAGCGAGGCAGAAGTCATAGGAGAGGAGCAACTGCTGGAACCCTTCACGGTGTACGGTAAATTGGATAAAGGCAAGGCAGGGATAATGGTGCTAAGAGAAAGTACCACTTCTTCTGATTTCACAGAGGTCACACAGTCCATCATAGAGCATACCTCGCCAAGGGCAATCGAAAGGGATCAGGCGAATAGAGCAATCCGTGACAAATATAAAGTTGAGCTGGGAGGATACGTTGAGAAGTATCATACCAGGCTCTCCGCCTCCATCAACGCGGATACCGAAAGCCTGGTATTATCTATGGCAGAAGCTATCCTGGATCCTAATTTAGATGTCACTAGCTATCGAGTGCTCGAGTATGCCATCGATATGAAGAAGGTACCAGCCAACGACATGTGCGACCTGTTCCAGATGGTATGCGATATGATGAAAGATGAACTGATGCGAGTCACCCTCGCGCTGAAGAAATTAGAGCAAAAACACGACCAGTTGAGGGCTACCTTGGCAAGCAAACAAGTTAGCTGCCGCGCCAGAGCAAATCAAGTGTGTTTCCTCCAGGACCTGATCAAGGGGAAAGATACGGGGGAAACAAATACTCAGGCAGCTCTGATTGAACAGCTGTAGAAGGAAGTCGCATCGGCAAAAATTTAGGCCCGTATACCAGCCTCCCGCCATGTCCAGACGGCTGAACTGGTGTAAGTGGAGCGAGAGAAAGTAGAACTGTCCGCTAAGCTATCAAAAGAAAGGGAGGAGAAAGAAAATATGGTTGAAACAATCAACGTGCTACAGAATAAGGCAACAGAGCTGCAAGCTAGATGGGACTCACACAACTGCCAGCCGAGTGTGGTGTCAAGTGGAACTAGCTCGTTGTCTGAGCAATTGTCCGCAGCAAGAGCTGAGAATGAGATATTGGAAAAGCAAGCGTCTACAGCAAGGCAAAGGATCACGAACCTAGAAAACTCTCTGCCCGAGAACACCAGAATAGTCGAAGGGTTGCAGAGAGAAATAGAGCAGGAAAAGAGGACAACGGCAGATCAACAGAAAACTATTGCTGACATGAGAAGTCGTGCAAAGGGAAATCTCACCCTCCTTGAGACTAGGAGTATAATCTGGTCTGATATAATCTCAGCTATGACCGAGCAATGGGGCTTCTTAAGGATGATGGGGAGCATAAGTCTGCTATACCCTATCTCAGTAGGAAACTGCAGGAGGTAGACCTTGATCTGTCTAACAGGGCCCAACGTGCCAAAGAGTATATTTCATTCCTCAACAAGCTGGGATCAGATGACATGGAGAAGCACGGTATTCCTAGCTGATTCACGGAGGCTATTGAGTGTCGCAAAATTATCAACAAAGAGATGGCCCGGGTCACAACTTCAAGAGCTCTCCAACAGGTGGTCGCCAACGTTGGAAGATTCGACGAGGTATGGGGTGAGATCATGATAGCTAGACTCCCTTCCTATTGGGACCCGACCACCCCTTCCATGCTCTTTCCTTTGGCCCAATACACAGCACGCTTGCAAGAAGAAAGAGACCGAACAGACCTCCAGACGGGTAAAGCAGCTCAGCTCAAAGCCGACATGATTGTTTCATCCCTGCGAAAAGAGTTCAACCTTCTCCACTTGATTAAACACAAGCTTCCTACTGGGGTAGGTTTCCACTCCCTCACTGAGGCCTTTGTCGAAGTGGAGGGGTTCTCAGCAATGCCCGAACCAGCAGCGGACAGTTAGCAGAGGTGCACGGAGTTTACGAGCCAGTATGCCAGTTCATCTGCAAACGTGCCCCCACCAAAATCAGCAACTGCCTCCACTCTGCCGCACCTGTGATTCTTTTTCAACTCATGATTCGGCCTTAACGGCCTATTTTACTTTTTACTCAGTTAGTTTCTTTTAAGTTTTGAGTGGGTTGTTTTCCCCACTCCTGCATTTTACTTTTTCACCAAACTATTGTTTAATTTTCTGTTTTTTAAAAGAGGCCGAGGACCTAATTATACATGATGGGAGGCTTGATTCCTCATCATGAATTTTGTTGTTTTGAAAAGGACAGTTAACAAATTTTGTTTATGCGAAGAAGATATTTTTCCAAAAAATATCTTCTCGCTGAGATGGAAAGAAGCCTATATAAGGTAAATCCAATGAGAAAAACAGGTTCCAGATTTCCAGAAGAAAATTGCAGTGTAAAAGCTTTTTGTATACTTGTTGTGAATCATCAATGCAAATACATAGAGCCCGTGGGGTTTCAGCGAAGAGAAGTTCTAATTATATATGAGGATTCCAGTCTTGATGCTGTATAGCTTGTAATCCTTTCTTTGTGATATTGTATCATTGTTCTCTCCACTGTTTTCAATTTCCTTTTATCGTGTCTTGGAATGCGAGTAACTTGCCATCTGGGGTATGAATTTATCACTGTTTGATACTCATGCTTTACTGGTATATGTTGCTTTAAATATGGCTCATACATGATATGTCATTCCACTTAACATATCATTCACATTTCCTCTGTATTAAGTATCGTGAAATGTTACTCTTACAAAAATAATGGATATGTATGGATTCTTAATTCCTAAGCCCATATCATGTTGAATTAGGTTTTCCGAGCATCATTTCACTGGTAGTTAGCACTCCCCTATTATTTTCTGTGCTTCAGATATCTTTTGTTTAAAGTACCTATATGTTGTTGAGAAATTGGCCCTCTATGATGAAAGTTGTCTCTAAGTTGTTTGGAGTATATATGTGTTGAAGATTCCCTTCTTGTCTTTACAGAGTCTTTATAGCTTGCTACAATCCGAAGGTTGTTTGGTCCCATCCATATGATGATGTTTTACATAAGTTGAAAAGGTAGAGAGAGTCCGAAGATGATAATAGGTCTGAAATGTATTTTATACTCTCTACTGTTTAAGATGTCCTAGGCACTGGTCTTTAACAACTCAGGGCTGTCTCTAGGAGCCACAACACCTGCAAACATAGAAAGAGTCTTCATCCTCCTTGCTCAGCATGTGGCTAGTGGCCTAAAGTTGTGGCGACCCAAGAGTGTCTGGCCGTTTGGAGGTGGTAGCAAGCTGACTGGTGTCCTCATCCTTTTCTCCTGTGTCGATATTTGAACTTCGACCATCGCTGGAACCCGAATCGTTGTTGGTGCAATGGCTACTGCTAGAGGCACTCTACACAGGTAGAGCTTTCATCTTGTGAGGGATGAAGGCCAACTCTGGTGGGATAGTTGACTTATGCGGGCACATTTTGGGCCGAAAGCTTGAGGAAGCCAGAGGGGAGACAGGAAGCTGCAAGGATAATTGAGCGGAGATATTGACAGGGTCGAGCCTGTGTGGCTTCTCCTAGCCCATAGAAAGATTTAGTTCCCTGCCCAAGGCATTCGAAAGAAGTGGTCTGGGGGGGCGGCCTCGGCCTCCAGCTCTTCGACACTGCATACGGTGACGCCTAGGCATGACAGGTGAAGGAACAGAGGTGCAAGACAAGGAAGGAATGCTCAACATCACTGGAGAGGAGTTGCCACCACTTGAGAACGTCATCGGAAGGCTGTGACAGGGCTGAGCAGGGCCAAGAGCTATGAAGGTGGCAGAGTGCAAAATTAAGACCAGCATGCTCGGGCATTTAACTTTTGGCGGGCATCCATGTGCGGGCTCGTGGGATGGACAGATGTCCTGCCACATGGCACCTAGGTGGCCCCTCCAATCACAACAAGAAACCCGCGTCCGGGATAGAATTATTATTATTAATGACTACAAAATTTTTCATATTATATAAGAAAAATATAATTAATTTAATGAATTTTAATAGATTATTTGATTTATAACTCTTAACTATAATTCATTTTATATGAAATTTGTTTATAATACATTTTTTTATAATTAATGACAAAGACGATATAAGTCCTTTGGAGATAAATTTCAATTTTTGATTTGCCAATACTATGAATATTATAAACTATTCCATGAAGGTTGAATCTATACCATCCACCAAATAATTATTGATTGTTAAATTAAAATTCTAAAAGCCCTATTCCAATGTAGACATGTGTAATAAATTTCAATTTTTGATTTGCCAATACTATGAATATTATAAAATATTTCATGAAGGTTGAATCAATACCCTCCATCAAATAATTATTGATAGTTAAATTAAAATTCTAAAAGCCTTATTCTAATATAAACATATCAATATAGGTAGTGATTTATTATAATAAATTAAATATATTGCATAACTATATTGATGAGTATATCTATTTTAACTTAAGACTTCTAGAATTTTAATTTAATATATATATATATATATATATATATATATATATATATATATATATATAATTTTTTTCAAATTCTTCATTGTAAAAATGATTTGTATAATAAAAAAAAATCCTTCGTCTCTAATTTAAAAAAAATATTCCATTTATGAAATTTTATAAATATCATTAATTGATAGGGTACTTCTAATATTAGTTAATATTATATTAAAACAGGTGTTACAAATTATATCATTAGAGTGTAATTAATTAATAAAAAAATATCAAATAAAATACACCATTAAAGAACCTACACATGTATATAAAGAGAAGTTATAGTATATGAATTTATGTTACTAGGGATTGATGTATTCCAGTTTTAAAGGCTAAGCCTGAATATTATTTTCACATGTTTTATTTGCGAAAATGGAATTTATACAATGGAATTAAGTATATATATAAATTTAACAATGGAATTATATATATATATAATGATCCCGAATTTTAACATGTGTTTAATAATAAGAGGAGGAGGTTGTTATATATATGTATGTATGGCTGAGAGTTATACATATTTAATACTTGTTATAACCAAATATGCAAAGTACAAGGCATGGGTTACTTCCTATTTTTTTATAATTATTATAATCTAATATGAAAATATGCAGAGCATGGATCACTATGGGTTATTTTCCATTTATTTTTATAATTATTAGTAGGATTAGTTGTATATAGATCATTTATTTTGTTTTATGAAAGTAATTTAGTAAATTAAGTTTTTTTTAAATGAATTATTATAATTAATAAAACAATTAATAGTAAATAGTTTTTATTATAAAGAGATATTTATTAGTATAGTTTTTTTGTAAGTTTAGCAGATTTTTTTTATTTTTTATTAATAAAAAAGATAGCAAGTTACATCTAATCAAAACTTGATGGTCTCAACCTGCTCGCAAGATACCAGGTTTGTTGGCCACCTTAAAGAGTTATAAGCCAACCAGTGCTGAAAAATTTTAAACCTTTTACTATTAGCTATGTCCAGTTTACCATCTATTACATACACTAACTTCAAATAGTAAATGTTATCCATAGTACGCATGGAAAAAGACTAGAAAAGACAGTGTCAATCATTTGATGACTCCATTAGTGTCGAGTCCTTTACACTAGAACCGGGCATGTCCAACAAGTGCATGGTTTGCAATTGGCGATCTATGCGGCCTAGACGAATGTTACCATGATGCTGAGCCATGTGAATTTCTTGGATCTCTCTCCTTATCTCTTGTAAAATGGAGGTGGCTTTTGGGTCTCCTCCAATTTCCTAGATGCCCATGATTGCCTTGGCTAGAACACATTTAAGCGTCCAGTAGGTACAAATAGACTGGTTGAATAGGGACATTCTGCTTCTTTTGTTACCAGGGTCCTTCAAGAATTCCATTTCCTCCTCTTGTATTTCTCCTTCCTCCTTGGTAGTGCAGTCTCGCTCCCATCCAGAGATAAGTGTTCAAACTTGTAGTGGAATGCCTGTAGAATAGGCATCAAAGAGGCATTCCATTACCTCTTTGCCTGCCTTTCTTCCTCTCTTGCTAGGGTCCACTGTAGGCTTGCTTTATTTATGTTTCCTTTTGTCTTTAGCCTCCTTCTTGGTTTTCTGTCCTTTAACCATAATTGCATGCAGTAGTACCAACCGTTGAATAAAATGACAGTGTTGTTGCAAGTATGTGCCCAGTGATTGAGTAACGCCTATATTGAATTATAGAGACCAGTATATTGCAGCATAAAGTCAATAAATGTTTTATAGAAGCAACAGTGAAAGGACCCACACTGCCGAGAATAACATCTTGGCAATTAGGAGAGCAAGAGATGTCAACATTCCTCCTTCTCAGCAACAGACTATAAAGAAGAGTGGTAAGATTAGAAATCTTAATATTCTAATAGGAATAGAAATGCATGGCAAGACGCATACTCTTCAGCTCCTGCACATTAACCTTCTGGGGCTAGAGACTTCCAATATAAATATTTAAATTCCTCAACACCCATAGGTTATAGACCCACCAATAGTAAAACCCCTCTCGAACCAAAACTTTGAGAAGGTAGGGACAGAACTTCAACATAGTAAACCAGAGGTCCGTTGAAACATAAATACAACCTCTGTAAACATAATTAAACCTTCTAAGTACTGGCCTAAACCTTAGTAATACATAACGAACTCCCCTCGAGACACAATAATCAACCCACATCCCCGGCAGGAAACCGCCCACATCACGAAATGATTGAGGGAGAACAGGTCCAGAATGTCAATTGCGTCGAGCACGGTTGGTAAGGTATTCATTCAAAGCAATGCACTGTAATTCATAAGTCTAGGATGACAAAGCCCTAGCATTGCATACAGGGTGTGAGATGGAATGCATGGTGCAAAGGGGCTCTATAGCAGAATTCATGGTACAGGGGAACTGAAGAGCCGAATGCATGGGGCTAAGAAACTCAAAAACAAAATGCAAGATATAGTAGGGCTCAAAAACAAAATGCATGATGCTGAGGGCCTCTAAATCAAGAGAACCAAAATCCACCTATGTTGAAGCCATGCAGAGAACTAAACAAGGAAAATTTGAATATAGTTTGTAGCTTCTAGAATCAAGCAGCTCACTCGCCAACAGGCCACGCAAACCCACAAATTTTATACATCCCTCATCCAAAACCAGAAAATTAGCAGTGTAATACCAATTATAAAACATAGATGACAGAGGAAATATCTCTTCCGAGATACATGTATTGTAACACATCGGATATATTGTTAGGCTGACCGCAACATACATAGTGAGGAGACGAAGCACATACCAGGTGACACGGTGTGATCAAAACGCTCCTACCTTCTCCCGCATGGCAGCGTTCACTCCTCCTTCCTCCGAATTCTGCCAGAAAACAATACCGCCTTTCCACTCACATGTCTTCATAACCCCCTTTACACATCGGCGTTGTTTCCCATACAACTCTGACATGGTTAGTTGGCCTCCATCGTATTCATCGCCTGTTATTATATTTTTCAAGTGGTAGTATTTCCCCTTCGAACGCCTGTCGTCAACTGTCCTCAAGTGGTCATGTGGTACACGCCACCGTGTGCCACCTCACACCTCCCATCTCTCGCGTGGAACCCCAATCGGGGATCCCGAGAAATCTCAGTGTATCTATCCACAATTATATGTAGAACATGTACTTCTCCTTCTCGAGCCATATATGCCTAGTTAATGTCCAAATTTCGTCCCACATGAGTGCATCCCTAGTTTTCTAGGTAGTTGGCCGCTTCATTCCCTGTTCTGCAAACATGTGATGGAATGAGGTAGCCTATGTCAGAGATGATGGTACTGATTTCATGGATTAGGCATGTCATTCTCCAACTTTGGCTAATTTTCTCCCATCGTATCCCCTGTTGCATATTTTGTAGAACCCGTGTCACCATATGAAAATCCCCTTCCACTATGATTCTGTGGAAACTTCCATTATTGTTTTAATGGTAGCAAGCAACTATCTTAATATGCATTGTGTTTTACGCTGGTTGTAGTCACGTAATTATAAAATAACATCTTATTGTTTGATAAAAATTTTTGAATAGAAATGTTGTAAAAACAAAGATAAACAAGTTTCCATATTTATATTTAAACTAGTGGAGAACCACATTTATATATAGTAGTTATGAAAAATAATGTAGATGAAGAAAACATGTTTCTATAATAAAAAGACTTTTTATATGTGTCTAAATCAGGAAATTGACATCTATCACATTATATATTTACATATCATGTATTCTAAGTCAACCGAGAAATAACACCTAAGTAATTTGTTGCTCTGATCCATTTTCCAGTACTTCAAATTCATAATACACTTTTCATGAAGAAGCATGCTAGTTGTTCCATACATCTGATCTATTTTAGCTTTTCAAACCATCTCCCTCTCCAAAGTTTCAACATAGTTATATGTCCACGGGAAAATTTTGGCTAAAAAAATAGAGTAAATTGTTAAATGTAATTGTCAAAATGCATTATGTGTTGACATGAAAAATGATTAATATTTTGTTAAATATCCTCTTGAATCATATAAATTGGTTACTAGATACATCAACCATATTTATTATGGAAAAACATAATTGCCACAAAACACTGGCATGACATTCTCTCATGGGTGATAATATATTTTAGATTATGGTTACCTGCAAATTTTTCTTCTTTGTTAGAAGAATTGTTGTCAGAAGAATCTAAGGTTGAAATGGCTTGTAAATGGAAATATATTATCTTTTCCTTTTTGTTAACAGAATTGTTGTCAGAATAATCCAAGGTTGAAATGGCTTGTAAATGGATATAATTGAGATTATCCACTAACAATACTATTGCAACTACTTCAAGAAGCATTCAAAAATAAAACATGATACTTCAATAATTTTCCTTCGGTATATATCAGAATTAGATTTACTAATCCTCAATGTCTTTGCATTGAAGTGTCCCAAGATGTGGTTCAAAAATTGGGAAGAATCTACATCTTAGGTTATTTATATATGGGGAATGTTTTTTGGATCAGAAATTTTTTTTTATGTGTTAATTTTTATCAATTTGTTTAATCAAGTTAGAATATCTAAAGCATGATCTCCATGAAAATTAGCAATTTCTTAGGGTGATAAAATTTCGTGGGTGACATGGGAGGAACCCTGAAATAATACATACGAATTTTTAGCCAATCAAATGCTGACAAATTATTTTTTTAATTAAAATAAAAAATACTTTAATTATTTATAAAGATAAACATTATAACTGGCCATGGTCAATGCTAAACTAATATTAGTCAACATACAAATGGATTGCTAGAGTCTTGACTGGGAAATGACTATTAAGTATCAAAACACTTCATGATACATTTAACGTTGTTAAAATTTAAAAAATCATAAAAAATAACTAAATTATGGCTTTATTTTAGATTAATATTAATTATAAAAATAATTAATATATACGTTAAACATATATACATTTAAAGAAACATGTAACATGATTCTTAACCATGGAGATTTACCTCCATTTTACCATGTAGATCCTTAATCTATAAATAGGCATTGTTACGATACCATGGCTTATCAATATCATATGCCAAAAAAATCATAACTCACTTCATATGACACTTGTTCATATAATATTTTTTTAATTAATCAATTTAATAAAAAAGGTAAAAAGGTATATAACTTTGGAAATAAATAATTATATACTACTATGTATATCTTAAAATATTCCAAAATCCCTACCATCCATCTAATAATTATTAATGATTAAAATAAATTTAAAAGCCCTATTTCAAAATAAACATGGCTGAAATAAAATTTTAAAAGTCATCTTCCAAAGTAAACATGGCTATAAGTGGAATTAGTAAATTTATTAAATTAATAATCATTAATTATTTTAAAAAATGACCCATCTTTATTTTATTATGCTCAATAATCCAAAGTGTTCTTTTAATATTATTTAAGATGTCAAAGTACTTGTTACAAATTATATAATTATAGTGCAAATAATCAATGAAGAATATCAAATAAGATATTGCATATTTTAAAATTTTGAATACATGATATCATAAAAGATAAATTACCATGAAGAATTTTAAGCACAAGCACAAGATCAAGTTATAATAAAATCTATACTAGCAATTTGCAAGAAAAAAAAAGAGAAAAAAGAATGAAATAACATTCAAATAGACTATTTTACTGAAACATTGGTTCAAAATCACTTGTATTACATTGCTTGACTCAAGAACACTTAAATAACACTTTCATAGAGAGGGTCAATTTGTACTACATGAAGGTTCCATCGTGCATGCACACTAGAAAAGTATTTTCCTTGATTAACTAGTAGCCTAAAATTGGAGCTTAAGAGATGCTAAAATAGAGTGTGAGAGTCTAATATTATGTAGACTAAAGTTAAGTGGAATAAAAAACAAGTTATAACTTAGGTAATAAATATATTATGCAACTTCTAAGTTAAAAGTGGCAAGAAAACAAAAGTAAGAATAAGGTGATAAGGTGAGTGGATAGGGTTGTGGATCATGAAGTCTCCCAAAATAAGAGAGAAAATGTACATTATTAAATAGAAAATTTATGGATAAGGCAATTTGCATTCATGGATATTAAATAGTCATGTCACTATGGAATCACTATCACATATCATCTTAGTTGACATCCTCTATTTAAAAAATACAAAAATGATAAAAGAGTACAGAATGTCTACTAGAGAAAGAAAATCATATATGGGATAGGTCCTAAATCTACATCTACCGAGCAATAACATACACATTGTTTACACAATTAATTAGATAAAAAATCAAATTTGGCTTTGTATTAACCATGCTAATTATATAATTAAAACATGAACATAATCCAACTTAACTTAAAAGTTCAATTCACCAAGTAAGAAAACCTCAACATAATATTAAAAAAATTTATAAATATTTAAAAAATAAAATATTAACAAAATTTATAAAATGTTACAACATCGAGATCATAAAAAATTGTGATATATTATCTATTGAGTCCTACTCAGAGTAGATATACTATCCTAAAATTGTACTAACAATCTACTCATAGTAAAGTACTATCTTAGAATTATACTAATAATAATCTATATAATCACTTATAATAATAATCTATATAATAAGTACTTATTATAGTATTTACGATAAATTTATTTAAAAATAAAATTAAAATATATTTTAAATAAAATATTATAATTATATAATTTAATAAATTATTTTTTTACATATAAATAGAAAAAATATAACAATAAATAATATAATATAATTTCATATTTTATATTATGATAATAAATAATTTTTTAAAATCAAGTTAGTAAATATTCATTTCATAGTTTGATATGGAACGGGATAAGGCCCCTGGGCCGGATGGCTTTTCTGCAAGGTTTTTTCAAGTTTGCTGGTCGATTATTGAAAAGGATCTGCTCAAAATGGTTCAAAAGTCTCAAAATACTCAGAAAATTGGAGGCAGCACAAACTCCGCTTTCTTAGCCCTCATTCCCAAGGAAAAAGGCGCCAACAATTTCAGCAGATTCCACCCGATTTCCTTGTGCAACACAGAATACAAGCTAATCACCAAAGTAATTGCAAACAGATTGAAGCTCATTCTCCCCAAGATTATTTCGGAGAATCAAGGAGGCTTCATCAAAGGAAGGCAGATCGTGGACAACTTCACCCTTGTTCAAGAGGCAATTCATTCAAGCCTTCTTCAAAAAGAACAAGGTATGGTGATTAAACTAGATTTAGCAAATGCTTTTGATCGAGTTAATCATAGCTTTCTTTTAAAATTCATGAGCAATTTTGGTTTTGGAGATAATTTCATCAAATGGATCCGGGCTTGTATCTCGGAACCATGGATTGCCCCTCTTGTAAATGGAAGAGCCACTGATTTCTTCAAAGCTTCGAGAGGGCTAAGGCAGGGGTGTCCCCTTTCCCCTCTGCTCTTTGTCATCCAAGCCTCTGTTCTCAGCTTCCTATTAAACAAAAAGATGCAAGATCAAGATATTAATGGACTGTGTATTGCAAGAGGGGTCAAAAATATAAACCACGCCTTATTTGCGGATGACACTCTGCTTTTGGGTGCTGCCTCCCTTTCCTCTGCCTCCAAATTTAAAGCAGTTTTGGATGATTTCAGTGAAGCCTCAGGCAACGTTGTTAATAAGAGCAAATGTCATATCTTCAGCTGGAACACTTCACCCAGATTGCTCTCTGCTATTTCTAGATGTTTGGGTTTTGCAGCCTCCTCTACTTGGACCTCTTTCAAATATTTGGGCCTTCCTGTGTTTCTTAAGAGACCTGCAAGCAAAGATTGGCTCCCTCAGCTCGAGAAATTCAAGACTAGGATCCAGGCGTGGGGTTTTTCCTGGCTCAACGCTGCTGGAAAATCTGTCCTTATTAAATCTGTGCTTACCAGCCTTCCTCTTTTTCAATTTGCTGTGCTTCTTGCTCCGGCAAACATACTAAAAAAAATGGAAGAGTTCATGCGGAGGTTTTTTTGGAAGGGTGGAAAACAGAATGATCACAAGATTCCTCTTATCAGTTGGGAAACCATCTCTAGGCCAATTTGGGAGGGTGGTTTGAATTTAAAAAACCTCTGCCAGCAAAACGTGGCTATGGCAGCTAAGATTATATGGAGGATCATTGCGTCCAAGCCAGGTTGGGCCCAACTGGCTCTCTGGAAAAAGTACTTCAGAGGTCCACGTTCTAGCTGTTTAGGCAATGTGATCCATTTGCCTAATTCGTCTTTTCTCAAACTATATGCAAAAGCTGCTCCTCTAATCAATGAACACTCCTACTGGATCCCTGGAAATGGTAAAAAGATCAATATTTGGACTGATAAAATCATGAATAAGGACCCAATTGAAGACAGAGCCTCCATCAGAGCGTTGCGTTGTTGGATGGATAGAGAGGGGCTGTGTTCGTTGTGGGATATTTCACTTTGGTGAGATTCTGTTTGGGCAGGTTGGAAACGTATTGAGGTGCCGGTTCACCTGGCCAACGAATGGTCCACGATGCTCGACCTCCTCCATGGCTTGGCCCCCACGCGCATGAGAAAAAGAGATTCAAAAGGCTGGGGACCGAATGCTAGTGGCTACACTGTCTCCATGGGCTATGCCAAGCTGAAAGAAAGGCCATACGTCCCACCTAACCCTGCACCTTGGCAGGGTGTCTGGCGTTTTCCTTCTTGGCCCAAAGTCGATTTTTTTGCTTGGCTTCTCTGCCATGGCAAGATCCTTATGTATGACATTCTGCAGAGAAAAGGGTTTTACGGTCCCTCCATCTGTTTGTTGTGCAACGATAATGTAGAGACAACAATCCACTTAATCCTCGATTGTAATTTTTCTAAGCAGATCTGGTGCTTCTTTATTCACAATTTGGATTCCAACTTTTTGCTCCCTCGTTCCATTGTTGATCTTTTTTATAATTGGGCAAACAGATATCCTGGCCCTCCTCCCAAAAATCAGATAATCAAAACTGCATGGGCTGTCCTGCCAAAGGTTATTTGTTGGCAGATCTGGCTAGAATGCAACAAAAGAATCTTCAGAAATATTAAACAGAATCACAAAGTCTTAGAAATCAAGATTAATTGCCATTTAAAGGAGTGCTTGACAGATATAAAAGACGACTCCAATCTCAGCCAATAGGACATTGCTTGGGGATCATTCCTTGACTTGCATTTTCAGCCAGCAGTTAGAATCGCTCCTCCTCTTAAAGACTGGCAAATAAGGAAATCTGAAACTGACTTTAAAGATTGGCTCAATTCACACTCAAGGCACTCTCTTTTTTTTGATGGAGTAGCAAAGGGAAATCCGAGCAAAGCTGGTGCTGGAGGTGTTGTTGTTAGTCCAACTGGGGAAAAAATTCACTCCTTTGCTTGGGGGCTTGGAATCTCATCCAGCATCCAAGCTGAGGCTTTGGCCCTCTATCAAGGCCTCAATTTCCTCAAAGATTTAAGTATAAGTGAAGCTAACGTTATAGGTGATTCCCAGATTATTATAAACGCAATGGTTTCCAATTCTCAAGCCTTGGATCTCAAACTGGCAAGGCTAATATCCAGAATTAAGGCTTTGGAAAACGCTTTTCAGAACTTGAACTACTTCCATGTGCTGAGAACTCATAACAAAGAGGCGGACACTGAAGCCAACAAAGCTTTTCTCCTTTCAGCCGGGGTCAAGATGAAAGACGAAGAAAAATTTTGGGAACCCATCCCTTAAGCTGATTGTTGACATGTTTTACTGCTTGCTCTTAAATAAATTTGTTTGTATCTTCAAGCTGGGAAAAATCTCTGAAAGCGAATTTATAGATATCTTATCAAGGAAGAAGTCTTCAAGTTTCAGCTGCATTCTCATTCTTAGCAGGGAGATGCAGCAAGATTTAGATATCCTCATTGTAATCAAATTTTCGGCTTTCAGGCCAAAATGAATATAAATACAACATAACCTTTTCTGTCAAAAAATATATATATATTCATTTCATAGTTTCTTAAAAAAAATCATTCATATATTCATAGAGTTTTGAATAAATTTAACTTGAGTATCGTATTATAACATAATTCTTTAATTTTTAGATATAGTAATTCCACCTACATATTAAGAAAAAACATATCTATATTAAATTTTAATGTTAAACATGTATCTTATTTTCAATCTTTCACACACACACACACACAGATATATATATATATATATATATATATATATATATATATATATATAAATCCAATATTAATACATAGGATCTTGACTATTGTCAAAATATGATCGTGTTATCCGATATATACCAATAAAAAATAAGTGCCAAAAGTCATCACCTACCTTTATAAACGCTGGTGATATTAGAACCACTTATTATATCTCCATAGCCATTATTATAACGTTCCATCATCCATGACATCATGATGGTCAATAGTAATACTAGGACCATCACTTTCTTCATATCTCAAATCACTCTAATAATTCCATACCACTATGAGCGAAAGGAGGTTGTACACTCTTTTTTTTTTTTTAATTAATAATAAAATTATTTTAAAATTATAATTATAAATTTCAAAAAAAAAAAATATATATATATATATATTAATGAATAATTTTTAATAAATTAAAATATGTTAAATTTGAGATTTTTGTGATTTATAGAATAGATAAGAATAGATAAAAATAATTTTAGATTAATCACATTATTAAGATTAAGTTGATGTTTCAAATCAATTAATGTAGTTTATCCTCATAACAAGATATCAAAAAAACATTTATCTAAATTAAAAATAAAATTTAAAATAATAATTATATAATTAAAACATATTAATGTTTTCAAACCATTATTATCATGTGTTATTAAATCCTTGAAATTTTGTTATAATTTATAGATAAATTAATTTAAAAGAATCACAAAAATAATTAAATATATAAATTTATTAAAGTATAACTAATTATATTATTCTTAAACAAGTTAGATGAGATGACTTCGATTGAGACATATATTGACATTGTGTGCATAGGAAAGTTTTCCAAAATCTCCACATAACTCAAATTCAATATTCAAAGTAAGATTAATGTGTTTACATGGCTTTCTCATAATGTATTGAAGTCAAAATAAGATAATATTAGTGAATATTGTATTGAAGTCAAAATCGAAGAAATATTAATCATATTAAGAAGGTCATACAAAAGCTAAATGACAAAGAGTTTTAACCTATAACATTTGAAAATGGAGTTAATGATGATTGAGAAGGATCTTTGACTTATTGTACAAGATGTTAAGATGAATCCATTGTACAATATGTCAATATAAACTACATCATATATCTATGAGATCCCAAATGGAGTTAGTTATGATGGAGACATTTTGGATCATTCTCTAACAGGTCAAGATGATAATAAAAAGTAGAAGAAAATGGATTTTTTATATTTAATTTTAAATAATCTATGTTATTTTATATTTTAAAAATATTAATGTATTTAAATTATATTAAGAGAAATATTTATATATTTAAATATATTAATAAATTTGGTGATGGTTTGGAATGAAAAAAAATGGTTATCTATTTTGTGAGTTAGCAAAAGTTAATTCGACTAAATATGTAAAAAGTGTATATACCAAAGAGTAAAGTAAGATATTTTTTTATTATGAATAGTTTTAAATGTAGAAAATAAATATGTATGGTGAAATTGTTTCACTCGTAAAACTTTAGTGACAATAAAGAGAACAAATTATTAAGTTACAAGTTGAATGTTCTACCTTGAAGTAAATGGTTGTTGTTAATTTTCCATGACTCAATTATCTATAAGTTTTTTGGTCATCAAAGAGGATGAGATAGTCCAATAAGAACCAATTGGTGTGGAGATGGAGCTTTAATGGATAACCAAAATTCTTCTTTAGTAACTAATTATATTTAATAAAACTTGTTTATATATATATATATATATATATATATATATATATATATATATATATATATATAATGTGTTTGCAACACTTTTATAATATAAAAATGTGAATTTCTCCTTGGATAGGGTGTTTCTCACGCGAGAAGGTGAGGAGTGGGATATCGTCATCCCACTTCGTGACATGACTGAGAGACATGGTAGTGGGCCTATTAATGGTTTAAACATGAATTGTATTCATAACACAAGGGACACCCTCAAGATGTTGCCTGAAATTTAGCATATGGATCATCACCCGTGCATTTTTTCTTGCAATGAGTCCTTTCACTATGCCAGAGGATCCTTTCACCTAATCACCTAACCTATTTTCCTCATGCAACTAGTTGAATCTTACAACCATTGATGAGGAATTTAAACTTTGAGGTTATGGCTATCACCCACATCACATCTGATAGAAAAATAAGATAGAAAGTTATTTGGAAAGGCATGACAATTTGAGTTGCTAAATTGGGGACAAAGGAAACTCAGTGGCATTTCTTGTGAAGGAGATAGTTCCTTGATAGAAAGCTCGACCTTTCCCAATCCTATGCACCATGCATAAAACAAACTATTTATCTTCTGGCATTATAGAGCTCAATATTTCTCAACATTCCTGGAGAGATTATTGAAAAGGAATTCTACCTCATTAATGAGCTTTTCTCCAAGGCCTCCACATTTATTTTCTAGGATATTGTTGTAGCTACTACAACAATGCTCCAAAATTATCATCCTCATTCTGTTTTGGAGCCCCTACCAATCATTGTAAAGGTCATGCTCTCTAAAAAATTCTAAGTGTTTGGAGTCATTGCAAGACTATTTAAAAATCCATAAGTGAAAGTGCACCTTCTACTCTCAAGCCTAGTGCAAGCACGCTTCATAGAGACAACCTAGCAACTTGTCGTACATCATTGCGTTAGGTCACATCACAAAGTGTGACTTGGTCACACATGTGAGTGAGTTATATAAGAAAGTATACCCCTCCAAACCATTATTTCATTTGACTTTGTTGAAGCTCCGCGAAAATTATAAGTAGATATATATATCCTTGACCTTCATAACTGCAACCACACTACTGACTAGATCTAGGTAAGCTCCTTTCTCTCACACCCTATGTTTGTGATAGTCTGTATGATGTTTCAGTTTTATAATTTTGTCTCCATGCATTTGTTGAGATTCCACATTCTTTATGTATTCCTTCGGGTGTTTAAATGGATATATCGGTCAAAAGGTTTCATTTTAAACAACACTGCCACTTTCTTTTGGTTCAATATTATCTTATACTTAGTCATTTTCTCAAAATTCCCTTTTGAGTTCATTTCACTTGCGCAAGGCGTGACCATATGGTGTCTTTCCTATACTCTACGAGTCTTTCCCATGCTCACACCAACCACTTACCCTCCTTGAAGTGCCCCCACATAACCTAGAGTCCCAACCTTATACCATTTCTCTAAAATATGAAATTTTACCCATGTTTAACTCTCCTTGTGAATTTATCTGTCAGCACAAGATAGAGGTATAGCTCCAAAAACCTTAGCTCTGGAAATCCTAATAGCATTATACCTTGAGTTTGCATCCCGTGATTCATGCACACACACCTTATAAACCTAGTCCAAACCCCTCTATCCCTGTAAACCCTACATTCACCAAGTATATATGCTCTCAACCTTGTTAGTGCAACATGCACTACTAGTCACTAGTCGACCAAACCTGTCCTCTATCCTATGCGACAATGCCAAGCCCAATGCACTGTATTTTTATAGTGAGAATTACACACATTACAGAGATAGATTATGTATTTTCTTGGACTAAGTTTGTATCTTTTCCATGAATGAATTTGAGTTTCAAGGAGAAAAATATTATTAGTGTATGAGTTTTTCATCTTCAACAGAAAGCATGCCTCCCAGTACAAGAAAATAACCTGTAAGAGAAATAATTGAAAGTAACATCGAAGTTGTGGTGAATAGTCTGAAGCCCAAAGTACCAATACTAAAGGACATTGCATGTTTAATTGAAAAGATGATAACATTATCTAGGACTAATATATTCAAAGACTTCACCAAGAAAGTTATTCTTGAATATGAAGAAGACAAAGAGGTGTACCTTAAAATTAATAATTCTAGGTTTCATAGTGGGGGATTTTCACTATCCAGTAATACCTTGTGCAGAGACCATAGGATGGATCTTGCAACACATTAACCATGATAACATGATCATCATAAGTTCAAAGGTAGATGTGTTGGATACATACCAGGCTCATGATATCCATATGTATTATAAGCTTACCAAGTCTGAAGAATATCTCAATTCAACATTCTATGCTAATTTCGAAAAATCCACTAAGGATATCCTCAAATCTTGGTGGCAGGAGCCAAGTAAATTTTGTTAAAATACCGAGGGTATTTACAAAACCAATATGTTGAGGAAAGTGTGACAATACTTAATGGCCATGTTTTGTAGATTATATGAATGTGAGAACATTGAATTCTTTGAAGTAAAATGGGTCTTTATGTTACACACATGTGCTACCAAAGGAACTATTTTCAATTGGTCTCATCTCATAGTGTAGTGGTTGCAAAAGCAAAGAAAGTGTCAGAATGAAAGCAACCTTAATTCTACATGCCTTCATATCTTCTAGAGGGTATATGCACTAAGAAATCATTCCTAGGGTTGGAATGGAAATGGGTATATGATAAAGAGATATTTTCAGTGCATATATATTGAAAAATACTGTGGGAAACGAGTTACAGAGGAGTATATTAAGGAATAATTGAAATCTTTGTCTCGGTACTATATTAGTTTCTTTTTGGCATTGAGACATCATGAATGTAAAATAAAGCAAGGGAAGCTCTAGCAGACATTGCAGACTAGCTTGCATCACCTTAGGGAACATTTATCAGAGTCTTAAAAGCATATAAGAGCCCACATTGTATGCCATTATTCATGATAGATAAGGTTTTCATGCAGGAGGTTAGCTAGCATATTTATACAGGGTTTATTTGGATCATTTCATAAGTCAATAAATATCCATCGCCCATATTCCCTCTGTGTATAGGATCATATAGCCTCAAGAGACTAAAGGTAACAAAATAAGAAATTGTTGAATTAAATCATCGAAGGTTCAGTGAGATGGGATATCACCAATATCATCCCTGAGGCATAGTTGCACAACATTGTGTGAAGCTTAGACATACATGGTTATATGCCTTGGCCTCAAAGAAGGAAGAAGATAAAATCAAGAATCACTATAATTCCTCCAAAAAATTTGGAACGTGTAGAGAAGTAGGACCTTTAAACCTGTTGGGTATGTGTTATATTCTTTCCACGACTAGCCCCACGCACTGTATGTTGCGTCGGGCGCAGCAGGGGGGTCACAAGGGGGGAGGCAGCCCCCACTCATAGGCGGACCCACCCATGTTTTGTGCATGAGTTTGCACATGGTTTTGGGGTACGATGGTGTTCGGCCCCTGGTATTTTGTAGATCCGGTCAAGGGAACTACGGTTATGTTCTAATCCAAGGTTAATGGATTGGGGTTTATGTATGCTTCAGCATGTATATATATGTGTTGTAACACTAAAAGGAATATAATGAAAAATCAAGCTGGTCATCCAAAATTTGGGATCCAGGGGAAAATCTCTATGTTTATCTGTTTTATGTTTTATGCTCTCACTATTGTTTATTTTCTATTATAAGATTCGTGTGTAGATAATTTATGTTTAGGGTTAAAACCTACATTTGGTATCAGAGTTGTTTCGGCTTCAAGGGGACGCCTTTGCTACTGAGGGTTTTTTGCTCGGGCCTGAGGTAGACCCTATTTAGTGGGAGATCTGCGGGATCGATTCTTGTAGTGAAAGAAGATGGCGAGCGATGGAAAGATAGAGATCGAGAAATTTAATGGTTAGATTTTTGAGTTGTGGAAGCTCAAGATGGAGGATCTGGTGGTGGATAAAGATCAGTGGATCGTAGTAGATCCAGGTACTAAACCAACGGTAATGTCAGATGAAGATTGGAAGAAACTGGATCGGAAGGCTAAGAGCACAATACGGTTGTGTGTCTCATATTTAGTATTGTTGAATGTATATGGGGAATCTACGACAAAGAATTTGTGGGAAAAACTTGGGACTTTTTACGAATCTAAGTCTCTGGTGAATAAGTTGTTCCTGCGGAAAAAGTTGTATAACCTGAGGATGAAGGATGGAGACTCGGTGACAGAGCATCTGAACGCCTTCAATACTATGGTAAGCCAGTTGTCATATGTTGATATTAAAATCTCATATGAAGATAAGTGCATTAGTTTGTTGTGTTCTCTACCAGACTCGTGGGATAGTCTGGTTATGGCAATAGGTAGCAATACAACTACCTTGAATTTTGATGACATTGTCTCAGCCTTGCTGTTGAAGGAAATGAGATGGAGAAATATGGAGGGCCAGAATGGAGATGCCTTATCTGTATGAGGAAGGTCCCAAAACAGAAACAAGAATAAGGTTTCGAGTGGGAGATCCAAATCTAGAGGGAGATCTAAATCTCCTGGAAAGTTTGTAAAGGTATGCTGGAAATGCGGAAAGGAAAGGCACTACAAAAAGGACTGTAGATCTAAAGCTCTTGAGAAAGGAAAGGGATCTGATGATGCTCCTTCTGCAAAGGCAAAAACCACCTCGGATGAAGGTGGGGATGTGTATTTGGCTTCTTCTTCAAATACACATGTAGATCATGAGTCGTGGTTGATTGACTCAGCATCGCCACTACCTCCCCATAGGGAGTGGCTCATAGTATGAGAAATATGACAGGATAAGTCTTCCTAGGGGATGATAGGAAGGCCAAAATCATCTGATGTGAAAAGGTCAAGTCAAGCCGCAAGGTGGAAGGATTAGAACACTCTCGGTAAGCCCCGCATATTCTCACTGCCAACTATTTCTGTAAGCAAGATGGATGATGCAGGTGTAAAAACAGTGTTAGAGAAAGATGCCTGCAAGATGGTTCGGGGAGCATTGGTATTAATGCATGGAGTTCGGACTGGAACTCTGTACAAGCTACAAGGTAGCACTGTTATTGATGGGTGTAATAGTTATGTGGTTCCTGAAAGTGGAGCGGAAAGCCTAGCTATCTCTGGAGAAAAGACCATGCCATGGCATCAAAGGCTTGGACATATTGGAGAGAAGGGCCTTCGAATACTACATAGAAATGGTATGTTAGAAGGTATGTCTAATTTATCTCTGGATTTCGATTTCTGTGAACATTGTGTATATGGGAGGCAAAATCGGGTGAGTTTTCCTTCTGGTGCTAACAGGGTGAACAAGATATTAGAACTTGTGCACAGTGATGTGTTTGGACCTGTGTCAGTTCCATCACTGGGAAAGTTTGTGTACTATGTTTCATTCATAGATGACTTCTCAAGGAATACATGGATATATTTATTGAGGAATAAATCTGAAGTCTTTGACAGATTTAAATAATTTAAGGCTCTGGTGGAAAACCAGACAGAGAAGAAGATAAAGGCGCTGAGGACAGATAATGGTGGGGAGTTCTGCAAGAAGGAATTTGAAGAGTTCTGTAAGAAGTGTGGTATAGCACGACAGAAGACTACTCCATACACACTGCAGCAAAATGGAGTTGCAGAAAGAATGAACAGAACACTGATGGAAAAGGCAAGAAGCATGCTCAGTGGTACCGGGTTAGGACAAGAATTCTGGGCAGAGGCAGTGGAGACTGCATGCTATCTGGTTAACAGATCACCTTCATCAGTGTTGGAGGATAAGACTCCACATGAGGTATGGACCGGTAAGAAACCCTCTCTTTCACATCTAAGGGTATTTGGATGTGATGCATATGTACATGTTCCAAATGAGAAAAGGACCAAGTTGGATAATAAATCTGAAAGGTGCATCTTTATTGGGTATAAGGATGGTTTAAAAGGTTACAAGCTTTGGAACCCGGAAACAAGGAAGGTTGTGTACAACCGAGATGTGGTGTTTAGAGAGGTGAAAGATGTTGTTAAACATGAAATCATACCAAATGAACCTGAGAAGATAGAGTTTGAGCTAAAGGAGGATGAATCAGACTCTACAACAGAAGAAGACTCAGAAGATGAAGAGCCACAAACTCCAGCTTTGAGAAGATCGGTTCGGGAAAGAAGGCAACCAGAAAGGTATAGTCCATCTGCTTTCTGTTCAGGTTTTTCCTTAACTATAATTGATGATGAACCTAGAACTGTCAGGGAGGCAGTAGATTCAGAGGATGGAAAACTCTGGAAGGAGGCCATGGTTGATGAAATGGCATCCTTACACAAAAATGATGCATGGGATCTGGTGGAGTTGCCGGCTGGAAGGAAGCCCATTGGGAGCAAATGGGTGTTTAAGAAGAAGATGAATGTAGAAGGCAAGGTGGAGAAATACAAAGCTCGGTTGGTAGCGAAAGGTTATTCCGGCGGCCGGAATTGATTTAAGATATTTTTTCTCCGTTGCCAAGGTTACTTATTAGATTAATTTTATCTCATGGCGTCGTATTTGACGGAGATAGAATAGATGGATGAAGACACTTGCGCGCCGTTTCGGGATCTAGAAGAGGAGATCTACATGAAGCAACCTGAAGGCTTTATGGTGAAGGGTAAGAAAGAACTGGTATGCAGGTTGAAGAAGTCTCTGTATGGGTTAAAACAGTCACCAAGGATGTGGTATCTGAAATTTGATACCTATATACGGGGACTTGGCTTCACGAGAAGCAAGGAGGATCACTGTGTTTATTTTAAATTAATTGGTGACCATGTTATTTATTTGGTCTTGTATGTGGATGATATGTTGTTGATTGGAAATGATAAAGAAATTATCCAAGATTTGAAGACCCAACTGTTCTCCAAATTCGACATGAAGGATCTTGGTGCTGCAAACTATATTTTGGGTATGGAAATTAAGAGAGATCGAGAAGAGGGAAGCCCAAGTTAAAACTAGAGAAGTATGCTGGTGCTCTTACCTCTTAGAGGTTCACAGATAGTAAACCGGTGAATGTTCCTATTCCCGTAGTGTAAAGTCAGAGGCCGAATGCGGTCCCAAGACACAAGAAGAAGAGGAGGATATGTCCCGTGTTCCATATGCAAGTGCAGTGGGTAGTCTGATGTATGCAATGGTCTGTACTAGACCAAACATTTCACATGCAGTGGGAGTATTGAGCAGGTTTATGTCAAACCCAGGGAAGGAGAATTGGACAGCAGTGAAGTGATTTTTCAGATATTTACGTGGCACTAGTGATTATGGCTTGTGCTACCAGGGAAGACCAGGATTGGAAATAATGTTTGAAATTCATGGTTTTGTTGATGCAGACTGGGCTGGAGATCTGGACCAAAAAAAAACTACAAGTGGGTATGTGTTTAACCTATTTGGAGGTGCAGTCAGTTGGATTAGTAAAAGACAGTCTGTAGTGGCTCTTTCAACTACAAAGGCATAATACATAGTAGCCACTCATGCAAGAAAGGAATAAGTTTGGTTGTAGAGATTGTGTTCAAGTATGGGGTTGGTACAACAAGCTATAAGGATAGACTGTGATAGCCAAAGTGCAATTTTCTTGGCTAAGAACCCTGCTTACCATTCATAGACAAAGCACATTGATGTTCAATATCACTTTGTTAGAGATATGGTTGAGGCTAAAAGGGTGTTGCTGGTAAACGTGGACACTTTGAAGAATGTTGCAGATGCATTTACGAAGTCTGTGAGCACTCAGAAGTTCTCTTGGTGTAGAGAAACAATGGATGTTGAAGAATTGGCCCAATGACTAAGCGCTCCTGTGGCGCCTTGTGGAAAGAAAACAACAAGTGGGAGAATGTTTGTATGGTATCGATGGTTTTTTTCTTGTCAAACACTTATCACTTGGTCAATTTTTACGAAGGAAATGATATCACATTATGAGGATACAAATATAAATAACTTCTTTAGCCAATTGATAAATCTAAAACAAAAGGGTTCAATGGAGGAGCACATTGAGGACTTCCAAAAATTGAATATAAGGGAAAATTATATTCCAAAGGAACGTAGGATTGATATATTCATAAGGACTTTAAAGGATAACATCCAGCATGAGGTTCGTCTTTAGGAACCTGATTCATTGGAGAAGGAATTCAGGGTGGCAAGATAAGTTGAAGGAAAACTTATGGCAAAAAGGAAGTATACCACTCACAACTATAAATATGGAAGTGTTGCTGCTCCTTTCCTTCCACAACCTACAAGGTTGACTCATATCCTATTGGCTGAATGACTTAAGTGGAAAAAACAAATAAACCCATTGCATATCACAAATCGAAAATGCAACAAGAAACACACAAAGCGCTCCACTCAAAATTTGCGACATGATATGGTCAAATGCATAAAACAAGGCGAAAATGTTTTTAGGCAAAGAAATTGATACCAAAGGAAAATATCCTCGATGTTCATTCTCAGGAAAAAACCATTGGTAGGACCCGCTCACTGCCACGCATTAGGGGAATTTTGAGGTCTAAAATGGGCCTCCTAAGGAAAATGTACAATCAAAATTTACTTTATGAGAACCAATCACATTAGGGGGTGACATCATCCCTAATGGTTGAGATGGCATTGCTTGAGTTAAAGGTACTTACTTGTCACATTCTTAATGGTGGATAAAAACTCATGGTTAACCATGGTAGTGCTCTAAATACTTTTAAAGTCAAAGTAAAGTACTCATAATAAATGTCATTTCACACTTTTTGAATAAAAATATATTATTGTCATTTCATATTTCTTGAAAGAAATAATGCATATCCCTATACATTTATTATATAATATAATATTATTTTATTTTATTGTTATATAGTATATTAATTACATGTTATTATACAATTTAAACAATATAAATTTTAATTAATAACATATAATCTAATTAAGAATTTATAAAATTATATTTATATTTTATTTTAAGTTATTTAAGTACAAAGGACAAATGCATTAATTGTTCAATGATAATGACTTTTTCTTGAAAAAATCATTCTTATTTATACTCACATCAATACAATTGTTTTATTAATTTGATTTTGGTACAACTTTTGAATTGAATTTAACTATGGTTACATGTATCGTGGTGCAAAAAGTGAATTGAAAATTCATAAATATTATTTTATTGGTTTAGCTATTATTTTATGTTGGCGAGGAAACAGGTCTCGCAGGCAAGACCCAGATTCAGGGGTTGGGGCCAACAAAGGAATCTGCTGTAGTCTAGAACCACGCCAGCATTATCACCCTACTCCAGAGAGCATAGAGTCTCACCCGAGGCGTGCCACAACCACATGCAGAAGGGGAATAGATCGATAGCAGTGGAAGGATCCGCAACTCATGATTAACATTGAATTGATTGCATAAACATAGTTATATATACGTAAGAACATTCGAAGAGTGAACAGGTATTAAGAAAATAAAATTTTAAATCATCACAACCATCATGCATGCATATAAATCACACAGTAGGACAGCAACCTGCAATTGTATTGATATCTTCAGCCAAATCCGTATTTACATAGCTTCCGAAAGGAGAGCTTACAAGTCTGATACAGACGCCTTATAGAACAGAAAGGTAAATAGGAGAAACCTAGGAACTACAGAGATATCATGCCCGATCTCCTTCAGTCGCTCTGCAATCCTTCTCCTGTCGCATCCTCTCCTCTTTCGGCCGGGTGACTACTATTTATTCACCCGCTATCGCAACTGTTAGTTCCTCTTTACGTTATTCTTCAGCTTCTTCCGGCTTCTCTCTTGTTGTCTATGTGTTCTGCTTTCTGTCTTCTCTTGTATATTCTCTTCGTCTGTACTCATGCATCTGCTTTCTTTAGCTATCTCTTGCTTCTGCGCCACCTTGATAGCTCCGTGACTTACTGTAGTTGCGACTTGGTCGCGATTGCCATGTGTCATCATGCCGCAACCCAAAAAGCCATTCTTTATTCAAAATTCAAAATATTCAAAATAAGTTTTCAAAACAAGGGCCCCAACAAGCCCCGACCACAGTTTCTTGACTCATCCCCGAGTCAATCACAAATGACAGTCTCTATCTCCATCGCCCTACTTGATCTTGTGCCTTGTTCACGTTGTGTTCCTTCAGGTTGGTCCTGTTCTTGTTGTGCGCCTTCAGCTTGTTCCTGTTCTCGCTGTGCACCTCCAGCCTGTTGTTCAAACAAAGGCCCCAACTACGGGACTCTGCGGAACGCTATAGCTCTAAGCTCAATGAAGGATGACACAGCTTGCTGCCACCCTTGTAGCATGGAATCTGTCTCTTCGAAAATCTTGGTGACACTGGCCTCTTCTATGTGTGTCGGTACAGCCCCGAACACCGCGCTAATCTGGGTTTTGACCTCGGCGGCTAGCTGTTGCATTTGCCTGGCGCTAAATTGAAGGGGCGGGCGGAGCTCACGAGTTACCCGTTTGGCCATTTCTGAGCTGGCCTCTGTTTGCTGAATCTGTACTTCGAGATCATTTTCCTGGGCATATAACGGATCCAACCGTGAGGGGTCCGTGGTCTCCTGGATTTCCCTCAAAATCTGCTATAGCTACACTAAAATTGGCTGCGTTTTGACTGTAAGGGCCAGTGAGCACTCCTGAAGACCCTTCAGGAGGTCGTAAGCCTCGTGCGCCGCAGATTTAAGGGTTTCCTGCATTTGAGTGGCCTGGCCTTGCTATGCTACAACCTGTGCGGAGTAGACAACCTCGGGATCGGGCAGCGCTGGCTGTGCGGCTAACGCTGCTTGAAGCTCCTGGTTTTCCCTGTGTAGGCCATTGTATGCGATCCAGAGGTGGAAAGCCTGTGCTACGACACTCGTCTCCGTGACATCGGGAGGTAGCTGAGTGTAATGAGCCCCGACATTCAGCCATAGCTCTGAAAACACCTGAGTGATGTTGTTTATCTGCCCTTCCAGCTGCTCCTGTGCCGTTCTAATCTGGTCGCGTTGTTCAGTAAGTGCGGCAATTTGTAGCTGCTGCTCGTCCCACCACTGTTGTAGCTCAGAATGAAGTCGTTTGGCTTGATGGGCCGCCCTCTGGATAAATAAGTACAGCTGAGATGTACCCCAGGTTTCTAAATTGGCGGTCCCCGAAGTGCCCTGGTATGGCCTCCTTTCTTGCAAGGGTTGCCCACTGGCAACAGATCGATTAGAATGCTCTGGAGGGGATGGCGGCGTGGTCTATTGGTGCGCTGAGTCGGCCATATTCAAGTCTGGACGTTCTTGCTGATTGGTATGGCCAGTTTGGGGAGGGACAGTAGGCTCAGGCTGAGCCTCAGCTGAGTCGGCAACAATGTGTGCCCTCTGGGTAAATATATCAGACAGAGAGACTGGGGGTTCGCCCGCGGGGTCGGCCGGTGGTACTACTGCTGCAGTACTGGAGTCAAATTCGGCCCTGTGGTCCCCAGCAAGGAGTTCCCAGATGATTGGGTTGGACACGGTAGCAGATGAATTGGATGGAGCGGATGAAGTGGTAGGCGGATGAACGGTGCATTAGGGGAATTTTGAGGTCTAAAATGGGCCTCCTAAGAAAAATGTACAACAAAAATAAACTTTATAACAACCAATAGGATTCAAGATGATGATGTCAACCATGGGGGATGATTCACCATTTTTTAAATAAAAGGGTAAAAATATTAAAAAATAATAAAATAATAAAACTGCTTTTTCAACTCGTATTTTCAACTTATCTCCCAAAATTTTTACTCAAATTTCGAGTGGGAGTACTCGTTGGATGCAAAATTTAATTCCTCATCCAAGGAGTACCCATGTTGCATACTTTCGATGAACTCTACTACACGAAAAATGAGAAATACATAAAAAACATGATTGTAATCACGTTTTTATGTATTTCTCATTTTTCATGTAGTAGGACCCATCGAAAGCATACAACATGGGTACTCCTTGGATGAGGAATTAAATTTCGCATCCAACAAGTAGTCCCGCTCGAAATTTGAGTAAAAAATTTGGGAGATAAATTGAAAATATGAGTTGAAAAAGTAGTATTTTCATTTTTCCCTCTAAAATTTGATGATGTCATCAAATCTTATTTGATTTTTTCCACTATTATTTTATAATTTCCTTAGGAGGCCCATTTTAGACCTCAAAATTCCCCTAATGGATGGAATGGTGGATGGAGTGGTGGAGGGGTGTAGAAGGAAAATATTGATGAACTCGGATGGGTCAATGAGGGGTTCTTCCTCCGCCCTTATATATTTCATTCATTTTTCAAATGTTTTACATTAAAAAATTTCACTAGTCCATCCTCCATCGTTGCACTGTATTTTTGCCACCACCCTGCATTGTTCCGTCATTTCACCATGTCTTCATGACCATTTTCATTGATCCCGCCACATCCATCATCCCCATGCTTGGTTTTCCTAACAAGTTTGCGGATTTTGCAGGGTTACAGTGGCGGAAAACTGCCATGATTTACAGCCTTTATTACAGTAACAGAGAACACATCAAAGGACCCTTTTTTCAGAGGTTGGAATTATGGAGAAAGGCCTGGGAATTTATGTCGACAAGACTTCCATTAAAAGAAGCAGGCTTAAAGTCTGTCAAACCCTCCAGAGTCATTCAAAGGTGCAGATTTCGCAGATGGAGACATTAATGGAGCAGCAGAGAAATATCAGTGAATGATCGAGGAATTCAATGCGCAACATTGAAGATTTTTAGCCGTAATTCAGGGTTTAGAATGTAGATGGTACCATTTGCAGAAAACAATACTTTAAGGTTTTCTTTTCAGCACCATTTTCTTTCAGGAAAGGACGGATGTCTATGTGATTTTATTTCTTTGCCGTGTTCGTCAATAGATTTCTACCCAGTGCATTTATTTAAGTAAGCAGGCAGTAGAGTACATACAACGCTACAGAGTCATTCAGTAGTATGGGCGTGCACATTTCATCCATCCTGTCTTTATGAAGCAAATTAAAAATTCATCACCTACTCCCTTTTCGAGCTTTTTTGTTCTCCTATAAAGCTCCCGAAGAACAGATGATTGAGGGTTCCATATTTTATCAGAAAATTATGCAGTGAAAGGGTTTTTGTATACATTTTGTTGAACTCTTGTATGAAGGCTCAGAGCCCATAGGGTCTCAGTGAGGAGGAGTTCCATCTATTAAGAGGATTCTAGTCTTTGGTATTTCACAGTTTGTAACTTTCTCTCATATGTGTTATTTTAATAGATCATTTCATTTCATCCATATTTCCTGTATCATGTTTCTTGAATGCAAGTGGCTCACTGATTTTTGGTATGGATTTATCCTAGTTGATACTCATGCTCGGATTAGTCAAGCGCTTTAAATATGGCTCAGGCATGATATTTTGTTCCACTATTCATCTAAACCGTATTTCTGCTATATTAGTTTCTTTGGGAGGGTGTTTTTAAAACGCTATTGTCATGTATGGATTCTTAGATTGGTAAGCCCATTACATGGTGATATTGTGTATCTGGATATCAGCTCAATGACAACTAATATTCTCTCAATATTTAATTCACTACATACACCTTCTGATAATTTATTTCTGTGAGGTATTTCTGAATTGGCCCTCTTTTTTTGTTTCTAAATATGCCTAATTCTATTATGTATAAAAGATAATGTTACAAAACTGCCGCAGCATCATATGTGTGAGCCTGAGCGCTGGCCTTGATATACATGCTGAACAGAGAGAGTCTGGACTGCCCAAGAAGGGAAACCAGTCCTGTAGAGATCAGTTTGGCCGCCCTTGGAAGGGAAACCGGCCTATAATTTAAACATAAGTACTTAACATCAAGAAAGAAACTAATATTAACAAGCAGCCTTCCCATCTACGTATTGAGACAAAGAGACAAAAAAAATCCTACAGCAGTTGAGAAAAAAGTCAAAAGAAACTGAGTGCTGAGATTATTACTGATCATTCGTTGGATATTGAGGTTCTTCCGCCACTCTGCAAGCAAATTCATCTGCCCAGTCATTCGGGTCACCTTAGAGAGCGCCTCTCAGGTAAGTGTCTTCACCCATCACCCGCGGAGTGTCTACTGCATGGTGGGCAGTATCTGCAGGCGCAGCTGAGCATTTGGGAGGGCTAGAGGAAGGGGGGGGAAAAGGGGAGGCACCAGAGGAGGGAATAGGCAAAGGTGCTTTTTCTTTCAGCGTAACAGTTATGAAGGCAGTGACCACAGGATGATCATGAGAACATTCGAAGCGAAGCGAAGCACACTGAGAAGTGAGGCAGATGGGAGGGCGGTCAGGTCTGAGGGAGGCAGAGGGAAGAGCAGCAACGTGAGGGTCAGCAAGTGGGGGTGGAGATGGCTGAGCCAAAGGCTCTGAAGCACAGTGACACCTACAACTTCTGCCATGCCTTATCCCTTGAGTTCGAGCTTGAGTCTCTTCAGTAGAAGAAGACCCAGAAACTGAGCTGGAGTGGTGTCTTTGCCGCGAAGCCCGCCCACGAATGGAGCCATGCCTACTCCGCATTCTGTGACGAATGTGTGGCATGGATGCAGAGGCGCGAGGAGAACAAGATCGATGAAAGAGGTAGGCGGGAGGCCTAAAAACACTGTGGGAGAGAATTCCGCGAGCAAGAACTGTCGTCTGAGCTCCAAGGGAGGAGACGTCGTCACTGTAGATCGTTGTTCGATTCCGGGGAGGATTGAAGCAACAGTAGGGACTCTGCGAAAAATTCTCGCCAGGGAGCGGTTCAAAACATGCTGACAAAGTGAAACAACGACCTGTATGAGTGCGAGTGCAGGGCTCTGCATAGCCCTGAGGGCATGCGCTATTTAAAGGGAGTCGAGGAGCTATCATGCCTTCACTGCGAGCCGAACCATCTGGAGTGGACGCCATTACCAATTGAATTCCCATGGCGGTGTAAGGGAATGTTTGTGCTAGATTAATGGCATTACGAGTTGGCTGTTTAATGAACTCTTTAATGCCACCCCACGCGAGCTTCTTTGGGAGGCGCGTAGGGGCCGACATCCCATCATATCTGGCAGTCACCCGCATCCGGGCTGAATTGGCCCTCTTTACAGTAATTTGTCTCTGAATTGTCTGTTGCTTTTATATTGGAGTTTTTCATGTTGCCTCTGCAGTATTCCTTTCTCTGTGTCAGTTTCTGAAGGTCTTAGTCCCATTCAGATTAATATTCCTTGTTTTTCAGGAAATAGCATGAGAGCTCTTTATTGATAACTTCCTCTGTTATACCATATGCTCCTTGCTAATATAAGATGTCCTAGGCACTGGTCTTTCACAACTCAAGGTTGTCTCTAGGAACTACAACATATTTTTGGAGCCGTTGTTGGGGAAAGAAGTTGAGAAATTTTAAATCCCTGGGCCTCGACAAAATCTAATTCACTCTTCAAGTAGGTGAGTATGGAGAGTTGAGAGTTGTAGATCCCTCACCTTGGCGACTCCACATTTTTTATTAGATAAATTAATTTGCAGTCCTGGCTCCTCGTAAGCCACACCTGAGATCAGATACGTCTCAGCCAAAGACACCTTCAGTATCTGACCCTGAAAAGATCATACACAGAAGAAATTGGAGGGAAATAAAATCAGTCCACTCTGAAATTCCTGAACTGTCTATAGAAAACTTTCCATCTTGTTCTTCTCAAGTAGCCCAAGTGCTAGTTCCCGACTCCACTATGGGAGATACTGATTATTATTCAGGTAGTCCACCCCGAGGAGGTGTCAGAAATAAAGATAATTTTCACCCTACTCTTGAGGACGAAGAGGTCAAAGAAGTAACTGAAGTGTCTGCTATCAATAGACCATTGTTCCCCTCAACACCTCAAGCTATTGTCCAGTATATTCGTATTGTTATTCATACTCCACTTCCACCTCCTCCGCCTCCTGTTAGTCATCAAACTATTGCACTACCTCCACCTCCTCCAATGGCCAATGTTCCAGGCTTCTTGCTAAATAAATATGCCCCTCTGGGACTAGCCCAAGTGTTGAATGATATGCCGCAATATTATTTGAATATTTTACCCTGATTCAATGGGGAAAACGAGATTGATGCTCAAAAACACCTTGAGGTCTTCTGTGCTTTTGCAGAGAATTTTAATGTGGAACATTTAGATGTGGTCTTAAGGCTGTTTGTTCAATCTCTTGATGGTGAGGCTTGAAAATGGTTTAAAACATTGGCAGGTCGTTCTGTTACTACTTGGGAAATAATGGAAGATACTTTCCTCAGAATTTATCAAGATATTTAATAAATTGTATTTGAGTCTTCCTGCTGATATGAAACCTCATCAAACTGCTGCCAAAGTTGTTTTTGTAGTAGCCTTTGATTCAGAATTTGGTTTCTCTCTTAGAGAAAGAAAGCCTGCTATTCTGGATGATGCTCAGTCATATGCACTAGAGTTGGAAGCAAACTTTTCCTCCACTGGCAAATCAAAGGGAAAATCTGAACAAGATACTAGAAGAAGGGGCAAAGAGGAGGTATCTACCTCCCACCAAGACAGAGACTCAGCTAATGACATAATTGAAGAAATGAGCAAAATGATTAGAACCTTTCTGGTAAACTGGTCAAGCTTGAGATGGAGGCCAAGAATTCAGTCTCCAAGAATTTCCACAATGCTCCAAACAGAGGTTACAATCCTCAGTATAGAAAACCACCCCTGCAAATATTTCCAAGGGAACCAAAGGAGCAACAAGATCAGGTACCACACCCATTGTACTTGGAAGGTCCAGTAGATGATCCTACTGAAGACACTGCCTATGGACTAAAGGATGCAAATCTTGCTTTCTCGAATAGTGATGGAGAAGAATGCCCTTTGCAAGGAAATGATGGAACTGAGTGCTCATTGCAAGAAGAAGAAAAGGCCAGAGACACATAAGATGTAGAAATTGATCATTATTGTAAACAATTTGCTGATTTCATGCAATCACGGTTCAATAGAAGATATGATATCAGATCTTCTAGGAAGAGGACTCGTACTCAAGATCAAGAAGAATAGCTAGCCCAGAAGGAAGCACCTGCTCAGAAGGAGTTTACAATGCAGAAAATCATGGACAAAGGTAAGGGCCCTCTAAACAAACCTTTGCAGTCTAATGATCAAATTCCTTCCCCTTCAAAAGTAGTCATTCCCCCTAATACCAAGTTTGTGTTAAAAGAAGTCAAACCCTCAGCTGAAAATAAAGAAACAAAAGAGGTTTTAATAGAGAAGTCCTCTCCTGCTTTCAGCCTGCAAAAGGAACTTGAGAAAGTCAAAATCCCAGTTCCCTTGACTGAACTATTGAAACAACCTACATATCAATCCCAAGTCACCTCTTTTATGATCCCTCCAGACTCAGCACTCACCCCAGATAATCTCAACCTTCAAGACGAAAGACCCATGGTTGTCTTTGGTCCACATGTTGAGAAATTAGATGCTTCTACTCCTCCCTTTTATGTGTCTCTAGTGATTCATGACCTGCTATTACATAACTGTATGTTAGATTCTGGAGCTTCCCATAATCTACTACCTCTGTCAGTCATGGAACAACTAGGATTACAAATCACCCATCCATACAAGGACCTCTATTCATTTGATTCCAAAAGAGTTAAATGCCTAGGGATGATCAAAGATTTGGTGGTTAATTTGGCCCAAATCCCAGCAAAAAGTGTGGTAATGGACATCGTGGTGGCAGATATCCTAGCTCGCTTTGGCATGTTACTGTCAAGGTCCTGGGGAACAAAAATTGGTGGGTAAATTATGTTGGATTTAACATATGCCACTATCCCAGTTTTTGGTGGCCAAGAAAGGAGGTTGTACAGGGAAACTAGATTTTTCAAGATGGTGACTAAGGCTGACAACTCTGTTAATTCACCAGTCTACAGTAAAGAAGGATATTTCTCATGCTTGATGCTGGAAGAAGATCAAGATTATGCTCATGAACCATCCTTCTGTCAGATCAAGTCTGAGCAGCCCTCAGAGAGCCCTGAAGCAGGAATCTGGACACTTCATTTTGATGGAGCAAATTCAAGAGAAGGTAATGGAGCTGGAATATTATTGTTTTCTCCTACAAGAAAATGGTTTCCATTGTCTTTCAAGCTAGAATATGAAGCTACTAATAATGTGGCTGAATATGAAGCACTTTTTTTAGGATTGCAGATAGCCAGGAACATGAACATACAAAGTTTAAAAGTTCTGGGAGATTCAGAACTAGTGGTTAGACAAGTCAGGAATCTATGTCAAACCAAACATCCACGACTGAGGGCTTATAGGAATGAAGTTTGGGACATGGTAGAGAATTTTTTCTTGGCATTTAATATCCATTTCATGCCTCGAGAATATAATAGGATGGTTGATTCCCTTGCTGTGGCTGCTAGTACATTTCATCCACCTCAGAACCCTCTTTTGAGATATGAGATTGAGGTACGTTACCGGCCGTCAATCCCAGATAACATCAAGCACTGGCAGGTATTTGAAGATGAAGAACAGATGAAGAGATTCCTGGAAACAGTAGGATAATTCTCCAATATGGAGATTGATGCTGGTGTAGAAGTAGATTCTGAAGATACTTCAGAAAGAAATTGGGAGAAGAAAATGGCAGGTAATAAAGTGTTGCAATTGAAGGGAAACATTATACCTAAAGGGCTGGTGCCTCTAGAAATATTATTTGATAAGAATGATGTCCCACTGTATCCAGGAAAAATGGTAGAAGAAAATCAGGTGGAAGACCTGAATCTTGGTACTGAAGCTGACCCCAAAATTGTAAAATTATCCAAGAAGATCCCAGAAGAATATAAAAAGCTATATCAAGAATTATTTCAGTCTTACAAGGATGTGTTTGCATGGTCCTATCAGGACTTGAAAACTTTTGATATCAGTATAATGCAACACAAAATCCCACTAAAGGGAGATGCAAAGCCTCATAAGCAGAAGCTCAGACAAATAAATCCCCTGCTGCTTCCCTATATTGAGAAGGAAATTAAGAAGTTGTTAAAGGCCAAAATAATTGTACCATTGAGGTACTCTGAATGGGTGGCAAACCTGGTCCCTGTCCGAAATAAGAATGGAGAAATAAGGCTGTGTGTGGATTTCATAAATTTAAACAGAGCATCCTTAAAGGATAATTATCCACTTCCTAAGATGGATCACATCCTGCAGAAGGTGGTTGGAGCTTCTAGGATGTCAATGATGGATGGATTCTCTGGTTATAACCAGGTGGATGTACTTCTAGAAGATCAAAAGAAGATTGCTTTCACCACACCATGGGGTACATTTATGCATTCCAGGATGCCTTTTGGGTTGATTAATGCAGGGGCCACTTTTCAGAGGGCCATGGACATTGCTTTTGTTGGGGAGAAAGATAAATTTTTGGTAGTCTACCTTGATGATATCACTATATTTTCAAAAAATGATACTGAGCACATTGAGCATCTGCGTAGAACCTTTGAGAAATGCAGAAGGTATGGTCTCTCTCTAAATCCTCAAAAGTATTTATTTGCATTAGAAGAGGGTAAACTTTTGGGACACATTGTGACTAAAGATAGGGTGAGGATAGATCCTAAGAGGGTAGAGGTTATAAATGGTATTGCTTTTCCCAGAAATAAGAAGGAGGTATAGGTGTTCCTAGGACGTATTAATTTCCTGAGAAGGTTTATTCCTAACTATGCTAAAATAGTCAGGCATATAACCGACATGCTGAAGAAAGATAATGAAGTTAAATGGTCCCAGGAATCACAAGAGGCCTTTATTAGGATAAAAAATTCTTTTACAGAAGCCCCTGTGCTAGCTGGACCAGATTATGCTAAGCCTTTCATGATCTTTTCTTTTGCATCACCTCATACAATAGCAGGAGTTTTATTGCAGAAAAATGAGGAAGGGTATGAGCAGCCGATTGCCTTCTTCAGTCAGGTGCTTCGTGATGCAGAGTTAAAGTATAACATATTATAAAATAAACCATACGCCCTAGTGAAATCCATCAAATCATTCCGCATGTATATCTTGCAGTCCCATATCACTAAATTTGTGCCTGCAGCTGATTTAAAAGATATTCTTATTCAGGGGGATAGTGAAGGAAAAAGGGGGAAGTGGATTGCCAAGATACAGGAGTATGAATTAGACATCCACCCTACTAAGCTGATCAAAGGACAAGGGCTTGCCAAAATTTTATCTGAATCAAACTATCAGGCTCTGGGTATAAATTTGTCCACAATAGCAGGTGAGGAATCTGAAGAGAAATAAGAACGACACGGAATCGGGGTAGCTACTCCGGAAACTCATATAAAGTACCTCACCAGTCAGTGGTACAAAGAGATAGTAGAATATCTCCTCACACTCAGCTACCCTCCAAGTTGTGATAAATCTAGATACATAATGCTAAGATTGAAATCACAGAAGTACATAGTCGCCAATGGCTGGCTATACTGGCAAGATCCCTTAGGCATCCTACTCCTGTGTCTCACAGAGGATGAGGTAGAGAGTATAATAGCTGAATTTCGTGAAGGAATCTGTGGGGGTCACTACAGCTGGGGGGGGGGGACTGCTCACAAAATCCTGAAGGCTGGTTTCTATAGGCCCAAGCTTTTTGGAGATGTATTTTCCCAGGTTAGAGCTTGTGAGAAGTATTAGAAATTTTCTGAAAGACAGAAATTGGCACCTCTGCCCATGATTCCCATGCACGTGGACGAACCATTCCGACAATGGGGAATCGATTTTATAGGTGAAATACATCCTCCATCAAGTGGTCAGCATAAGTGGATTTTAACTGCCACTGATTATTTCACAAAATGGGTGGAAGCCATACCTGCAAGGAACGCCACAGATACTGTGATAATAAAGTTTATGGAAGAAAACATCATATCCAGGTATGGTTGCCCTGACAGAATAGTAACTGATAATGCCCAGGCTTTCAAGTCTAAAAAGTTTGTGAGTTTCTGCCAGTAGTATAACATCACACTAAGTCACTCTACAGCCTATTATCCATAGGGAAATGGCTTGACAGAGTCTTCCAATAAAACCCTAGTAAGAGCACTGAAGAAGGCTATAAATGAAAATTAGAGAAATTGGGATTCTCAGTTGAAATTTTCTCTGTGGGCCAATAGAATTACCAGCAAGAGAGCAACTGGGAAATCCCCATATGAATTAGTATATGGGAGGGCAGCAGTATTCCCTATACAGTTAGCCCTACCAGTAGCCCGATTCATGCAGGAAATTCAAGAAGAGCCTGATGATATGACAACACTTTCAAAATTGAACAGGGAGGTAACAACACTTTCAAGTTGGAAAATTTACAAGGTGACTTGCTTGACGCCCCTGTAAATGGTCAGTTTCTTAAACCCTACTTCCAGTTCTAATTCAGGAGGAGATAACCTAATGTATCATACTGTATATTAGTTTCTTGTTTTCCCCGTTGTTTGAATAATGTGGGTATCATGATGAATTATGAAAAAGGAAAAAGTAGAAGTGCTGAAGATGTAAAATTCGCACAGAAGATTATTAGGTGGTCTGCGAAGTTCTCGACACGCTCAGGGATGAACGTGTCGTCCCCAGGTGGAGCCAATGTTGATCATATCAGCATTCTATCGAAATTTTGATAAGCAACCTCGCTTAAACCTTTCAAAACCCCTCTTTTTGCCCTGAGAAATTCGTTTTATGCTCATCGTTACCTTCTCCCAACCTCAAAACTGCATAAAATGGCCGAAATCCTACATTATAATATAGTCAAGGCCTAGCACCTTTCGGCCCTAGCCCCTGCACCTTTTTCTCCACATGACCAGAGGTCAAAACTGAGTGCTAGCCCTAAAGGCGCTTATCACATTTATACATCGGGCACATTTATAACCGTCGATCTGGACAGATCCGATGACATTCGCTAGTCTTCCTCGTGTCCATGGCCCACTCTGTTCATCACCCAAATTGCCTGCCCACCATCCGTTTAAACCACAGATCAAAGGCTCACAGTACACCTGCCCCCGGTGGTCCTCGCGTTGTGCACTGTGCAAAACCCGCCCGGTTTCTATCGCACCACTTTTGGGCATTAGGCAGTATTTTATTTTTCGGAATGATTCCATGCATCGTTTGCCACGTGTCTCCGCGTACGGCTCAAAAACCGCCCTCCATCACGCGTTATTTTTTGTACAAAGATCCAACGTGATATCGTTGTGAGCCGTCCGATCTCGGGCAATCCATCTGACGGTAGTCGCTCCACGAAGCTGCGCGGGATTTAGCCGAGGCAAACCGTACCCCTGGCCCACAGCCCATCGCCCTCCGACGCATTTTCAGTCGTCGATCTCCTCCTAAGATCTAACAGTCCAAATTACTTACCTCTCCGCCAATTGACTCCGTACCTCCACGTCACCCGTTCCACGTGTTTGTCATATTTTTCCTCCGCCCTTATATATTTCATTAATTTTTCAAATGTTTTACGTTAAAAACTTTCACCAGTCCATCCTCCATCGTTGCATTGTATTTTCACCGCCACCCTGCATTGTTCCATCATTTCGCGATGTCTGCATGACTATTTTCATTGATCCCGCCACGTCCATCATCCTTATGCTTGGTTTTCCTAACAAGTTTGCAGATTTTGCAGGGTTACAACGGCGGAAAACTGCCATGATTTACAGCCTTTATTACAGTAACAGAGAACACATCAAAGGACCCTTTTTTCAGAGGCTGGAATTATGGAGAAAGGCCTGGGAAGGTATGTCGACAAGACTTCCATTAAAATAAGCAGGGTTAAAGTCTGTCAAACCCTCCAGAGTCATTCAAAGGTGCAGATTTTGCAGATGGAGACATTAATGGAGCATCAGAGAAATATCAGTGAATGATCAAGGAATTCAACGCACAGCATTGAAGATTTTTAGCCGTAATTAAGGGTTTAGAAGGCAGATGGTACCATTTGCAAAAAAAAATACTTTAAGGTTTTCTTTTCAGCACCATTTTCTTTCAGGAAAGGACAGAATGTCTATGTGATTTTATTTCTTTGCCGTGTTCCTGAAGAGATTTCTACCCAGTGCATTTATTTCGGTAAGCAGGCAGCAAATTACATACAGTGCTACAGAGTCATTCAGCAGTATGGGTGTGCACGTTTCAGCCATCCTGTCTTTATGAAGAAAATTAAAAATTCATCACCTACTCCCGTAGGGTCTCAGTGAGGAGGAGTTCCATTTGTTAACAGGATTCTGGTCTTTGGTATTTCACAGTTTGTAACTTTCTCTCATATGTGTTATTTTAATACATCATTTCATTTCATCCATCTTTCCTGTATCATGTTTCTGGAATGCGAGTGGCTCACTGATTTTTGGTATGGATTTATCCTAGTTGATACCCATGCTCAGATTAGTCAAGCGCTTTAAATATGGCTCAGGCATGATAGTTTGTTCCACTATTCATCTAAACTGTATTTCTGCTATATTAGTTTCTTTGGGAGGGTCCTTTTAAAACTCTATTTTCATGTATGGATTCTTAGATTGGTAATCCCATTACATGGTGATATTGTGTATCTGGATATCTTCTCAATGACAACTAATATTCTCTCAATATTTCATTCACTACATACACCTTCTGATAATTTATTTCTGTGAGGTATTTCTGAATTGGCCCTCTTTACAGTAAGCTGTCTCTGAATTTTCTGTTGCTTTTATATTGGAGTTTTGCATGTTTCCTCTACAGTATTCCTTTCTCTGTGTCAGTTTCTGAAGGTCTTGGTCCCATTTAGATTAATATTCATTATTTTTTAGGAAATAGCATGAGATCTCTTTATTGATAACTTCCTCTGTTATACCATATGATCCTTGCTAATATAAGATGTCCTAGGCACTGGTATTTCACAACTCAACGCTGTCTCTAGGAACTACAACACGCATCAAACAGTTCCTTCAACAGGAAGGAGCACCAGTTCAGCTTGGTGCCTTGAACATAGTGTTGTGCAATGGAGAGAGTGTCCAGAGTGCATTCGCCCTTTGTGTAGTGCCTCATTGTCTTGCTGGCAATGAGGTAGTAGGCGAATTTAATCTCGGGCTTATTGATAAGGTCTATCTTGGCTCCTTTTCCCCCTCAACGGGTGCCATATTTTACATATACGTCTGCGTCTCCCAACTTCCGCACGAGCTTGGAGGTGGTCTGACAGGAAGTCGAGACATCTACGCCATTCTGCGAAAGCCCTGTGAGACGATGGATATCCTCAGCGTGAATGGGAATTTCCTTGTTTAGCCACAAGGACCCATTCTGGATGCGGCTGAGGAGGAACCGAGTGCACTGCAGAGTTGGTCCTGTGGTCTCGAAGACCGGAAGATTTCTTAAGTTCATTAGAGAAGATTGCTGAAGGCCCAGGAACTCTGGTAACATTCTGTTTGCTGAGTTCCCGGCTGTTGTGTAGTAATGTTCCATATACACCTGCAAATGGAGTGCCAGGAATTCGGAAGCATCTGAAAGGTTAGCATCTATCAGGGCCGCATTGTCATTTCCCTACAAGGGACTCTGTCTTATGAATTCTGCTTTCGAGCTCTGGTTTGAGGACGGTTGGGATGGCCTTCGGCATTTTTGCTCGGCGCTGATAGACCTGCAGAATTCGCCTCGGCGCCCTCTCTTGGTGTTGTGCGTCTGGAGACTTTGGCTGCTCTGGTGCTGCTGCAATTGCTAATTCGAATTGTTCTGGAATTCTCGTGCTTTTGGTTTTCATGCAAGTTATGTAATTAACTGGCACGAGTGGAGTTGATGAGACCCCCTAACGAGTTAATTCTTGCTGGCATTCTTTTTTGCGATAATCGTGCGATCAATCGCGTGCCAATTTGTATTCTGATAGTTGCTAACGGTGGCATGGGGAAATGGGCAGACGCGACGGCTGAGGTTACTGAGGATGATGGCAAAATGATTATGGCAAGGTTACGTATAATTATGGTAATTTATGGTGCACATCTAGATGATCCTACGGACTGACACAAGTACTGACTGAAATGACCTAGACTAACCTTGACACGTTTATAAATCCTACGGGGATGAAATGCTGGACGTGCCCCTCCCTGACCACAATCGGTTGCGGTTCGGTCCCGCAACAGAGCGGTTATTGACAAACTATGCATGAACAAAAAAACGCTACCTATGCTCATCCCGGTTGCGGGAGAGTTATTCAACTACGCTACTCTACAGGTGCTCTCGGTTATGAGATTTATTGATGAAGATTGAAATAAACTTACTCCTAGTAGGGTTTCAGGCGTGCGCCACTAACCCATCCCAGTAAAATAGTACCATCCAGCTTATCCAACTGAACAGCTCCGAACTCTCTAATCTCGATGACAAAGTAAGGTCCTATCCAGTTCATCTGCAGCTTTCTTGGGAACTTCTAGAACTTTCTGTCATATAAGAGGACCTTGCCACCAACCTGGAACATTTTGTTCTTGATGTGGCGGTCATGCCACGCTTTCTGCCTGTCCTTCTGAACCTTCTGGTGGAATTCGACCAAGAACCAGGCCTCGTCCAGTTCCTGTAATTCATGTAGGCACTCTTGGAGTGAGGCTTCTTCCAAGAAATTGAGAGACGTGAAAATTTAAAGACTGGGTACAGTGAACTCGGCGGGAATCATAGCTTCCTGGCCATACACCAACTGGAACAGTGTCTGATTGGTCAAGCGCTTTTCCGTAGTCCGGTAGGTCCATAGTGCAGCTGGTAGCCACTCATCCCAGCCATCCCGCTTGGCATTGTAGATCTTTGTTAACCCCTTTTCAAGAATTTTATTAAACGCTTCAATAGTACCATTGGCTTGCGGGTGGTACGGGCTGCTTTTGTGATGTTGAATCATAAATGTGTCTAGCAGCGACTTGACCGTGTCATTAATGAAATGCGTACCTTGATCGCTGGTTAAAATTCGCGGGCAGCCAAACCTGCTGATGATGAGTTCAAAGATGAACCGTGCTACTGTATCCGCCATGCAGTCGCATACCACCGCTGCCTCAGCCCACCTGGTGAGGTAGTCGGTTGCGGTAATGATGTAGCTGGCCTTGGAGTGCCTGGCATCTGGGGCTATGGGACCTACGAAGTCGACAACCCACTTCTCGAATGGCCGCAACACATGCACTGGGTGTAGCGGAAGCTCGTCCCTGTGAGAGGGCCTCCCCATTCGCTGACAAACATCGCATGTCTTAACAAATGTCTTACAATCTGCATGGACCATCGGCCACCATATTCTAGCCTGGAGTACCTTCCTCGCAGTGGGTTTTTCTCCCACATTCCCTCCTGCAACACCAATGTGGCATTCCCACATCACAGCTTCGCGCTCGTGGTCAAGTATGCATCTGTGTAGAACCTCATCGAGGCCTAGTTTGTATAGCTGCCCCGCAATTAGTTGGTATTCGGTGACGCGGACGACCAAGTGGCGTTTCTAGAGCAGGGTGTAGTGCTGAGGGCACTACCCCATGGTCAGAGAGGTGGCAATGTCGGCCAAGTAGTCCAGTACAGCTTCGACTCGGAAGAGGTCAGCATCCGGTAGATGATCATCAAGAGAGTCGTCATTCTCCCCTGTCTCCAACCTGGATAAGTGATCGGGCTCGACGTTCAACCTCCCGGGCTTTACAATCATCTCAAACGTGAATTCTTGGAAGAGTAGAAGCCAGAGACAGATTTGTCCTTCCAACACAGGCTTATTCACCAAGTACTTCAATGCAGAGTGGTCCGTAAAGAACTTGAATTTGCCTCCTAGAAGGTAGTGGTGGAACTTCTGGAGCGAGTACACCATTGCCAGGGCCTCCCTCTCGGTAGTGGTGTAGTTCTTCTCCGCATTAGACAATTTACGACTGGCGAAGTAGACTGGATGGTCGACTGTCGTCTCTCTGGGTTGTGCCAAAACAGCCCCAAGTGCAATACTGGAAGCGTCAATATGCATATGGAACTGCTTATCCCAGTTTGGGTGAACAATAATAGGCGTCATCGCCAGCTTTTCCTTCAGAGTGTCAAGGACCATCCGACACTCCTCCGTCCACTGGAATACTCCAGACTTCCGTAGTAGCTTTTCTAAAGGGGAAATGATCTTCACGTAATTTCGGATAAACCGCCTGTAATATCCTGTGTTCCCAAGCAGTGCTCGCAACTGCTTCACCGTTTTGGGGGCTTCCATGTGGACGATCACCGCTACCTTGGCGAGGTCGACGCAGACCCCTTTCTTGCATACCACGTGTCCCAACAGCGTGCCGAAAGGAACTGCAAAAATACATTTCTTCAAGTTCAAGGAAATCTGCAACTGGCGACACCGGTTGAACATGATACGAAATAGGGTGGCGTGTTTCTTCAAAAAACTGTAGACGGTCCAATCGTCCATGTAGACTTCCAAGAACTTGTGGATATACTCCCGGAAAGTAGCGATGACAATTCGGGAAAACATGGCCAGGGCGTTCTTCAAGCCAAACGGAATTACGTGGTATGCGAACGATCCCCACTCAGTGGTGAATGTCATCTTCGGCTTGTCTTCTTCCGCAATGCGCACCTGATGATAACTCAAAAAACCATCAGTGATGAGTAAGCTTCATTTCCTACAACATGATCCAATACTTCGTCGCTGAAAGGAGTGGGAAATGGATCATGGATGTAAGCATTGTTTAGACTCCTGTAGTCGACATAGACGTGTATCTCCACCTTTTCCTTCTTATTCTGAATGACGATAGGACTCACCCACTCTGCTTCTTCCACCGGAAAGATGAGACCTACAGCCAACATCTTTTCAATCTCCATCTTGACCTTGTCTTTGATCAGTGGGTTCAACCGATAGGGTCGATGCTTTACGGGCCTGGCATCCGGTTTTAGCACAATACACATTTCTCCGAGGTCTCCTTTGATACCCTTCAAATCTGCAACCAACGAAGGGAATAAGTCTTCGTATTCCTGGAGGAGGCTGAAAATTTCCTTTGTCATCTCCTTGTCCCATTAATCCCCAACTGTAGCCAGCTTGGGTTTTTCCTCCGTACCTATCTTCAAATTCTTTTTCTTTAGTGGATGTAAATGGACGCCTTTGGTAGTCGTTTCTTCATTGATGTTCCGCTCGCATTCCTTCTCTTCGAAATATAGGTGCTTGAGGTCCTCCAGAATGTCATCATTTGGATCGTCGTCAAGCCATTCGCAAGCCAACTCGTGCCTGGCCTCAGGACGTGAAGCAAACGTGCCCCCATCGGGCTCTGGATCACCGAGAAATAGTACCCCCTTGATAGCTTGTAGTGCCCGGGACACCAGCTCTGTCTCCCCTTCGAACGAGAAGCACCAAACAAACTTGTTCGTGACTTCCTGCCAGGAGTTGGTTCCTCTTTTCCGCTCTTCTTCCAAGTACCAGGCCTGGGGGATGATATCTAAGGAGTGAATGAACCGATGTACCCACAGCTCATGCAGGTATCCCAGACCTTGCCACTGCTCCTCACAGCTCTTCAGGTGGTCCCGCGGATCGGAAGTCCCTTTGTACCTGTGCCTGCTTCGAGGGCCTTCGTCTTCTTTGAACCGTGCCCGCAAAGCCTCCGCCACGCAACTCCACCGCGACAGGGTGTTGCGGTGGTTCCTCCACCACCTCGCTGATGTGGACGGTAGTGCGACGTCCAAAAGTGGTATCCTGCTTCCTTCTGGTACCATGTCCTCCACCTTGGCAATAAAGGTATTGACAGCCTGCATGTTCGACAGGGTGGGGTATTCTCTGAACTCAACACCAATCCAACGAACTTGGGCAATGGTAGCACATCTCCACGTATTGGTCTCGTACCCACCCTGCTGCCAATCTTCCCAAGTGAGTTCCGATCCCAGCTCCGAGCTCTGGAAACTGTGCCAGCTGACGAATCCGGTTGCGGTTGGGTTGATATAGTCCTCCCGCTTCTCGACAGTCAGTTGATAAGGGTGGTCCATCATCTGAGCATCCTCCCAGTTGTCCACAGTTTCAGTATATCGTGGGCCTTGATATGGGTCAAGGGGCTGAGTGACCCGGACCTCTCCATCCTTGAAGATCATCAGCTCCTTTTTGAGGTCGATGATGGTGTAATTCTCAAAAGCCCAATTAATGCCTAGCAAGGTAGGGTAAGGATCCTTGTCTCCCATAATATCAATAACCTCAAAATCCATGTAAGTTCACCCTCGCAATGTTGACCTCGACACCTTCGAGTCGGCCGATCGGCACAATGCAGTACTAGTTCGCCATTCTGAGTTGGATTGGTGAGTAGGTCAGTCGTGGCCTTCCAAGAGCCTCCCACATCTTCCACGGCAGGATGTTGACGTCAGACCCTAAATCAAGCATGGTATCGCTGATTTGGAATCCTGAAACCTGTGTGTTAAGCCGGAACTCTTTTCCCGTGCGTCGCTTGTTCCGCTTGACTCGCTGCACATACTGGGGTGATGTGTCCACCAGTTCCCTCAGCCCCGTATTCCCCTGCAGTGCGTCCTCCAGTGTATGCTTGAGCTGGTCCCGCATCGAGGCATTATCAACAATCTTGAGGAACAACTGAAGTCATTCCTCAATCAAGGTCCCCGTAGCGCTCCGTTCTCCGGAGCCAGTCGTCGGGGGTACCTCGAGGCCCCCGATTTCCCATAGCTGAGCAAAAGCCTCCACCGCTTCCTAGAGGTACCTCTTCTGTGCGTTCAGCCGGATCAGTTTCTTCGGGGAGGCAGGAAGAATAGCCCGGACCGGCTCCTTTCCATGAGTGTCCTCTCCCGTTTTCTTGTTGCCCCACGTGACGATCGCTACATTCTGCATGGTCGGAGTCGCGGTTCCTCGTAGCTTTGAGTTTACCAAATTCGTGCCCCTCTGTCGTGCCCGTTCCTCCCACTTCTTGATGAGTTCTAGACAGTCCTCTGTTGCATGGGCGTTCACACGGCACTGGGAACACCAAGGACGTCGGGGAAGGGGACATTCCCGAGCCATGTGACCCTCCTGGTCAGAGTTGTAACATTTCACTAGACCTCGTCCCCCTGTGTGGCCTCCACGCATACTGCCGCCTCTTCCCCTGGAAGCCTTGTTCACCCTATAGGAATTTCGGTCCAACTGGTCCACGAGGGCGTCGAGAGCTCTGCACTGCTCAGTGTTGTGAGTTGTGGAGGCACGAAACTCACAGTATACATTGTTTGGGACGTTAGAGTAATTCTGTAGTATCGAGCACATCCGAGGTGGATGCCCCATTTTCCAGAAACTCTCGCAGTACTCCGTGGCGGTTGAGTTTGGTTGAGATGGGAACCCCGCATAAGGCTGTTGCGGTTGGTATACCCCTACGGATTCAGCGCCGCGCCACCCCCCGTGGGTGGACCCCCCTGGATTGCCGCGACAGAGGGTCCCACACCCGTGCCACACAGCCGAGGACATTCGGTTGCGATGTGGCCTTCAACCAGGTAGTGAGTGCACCAAACGTTCGGCCTGGCTGGTCTTATAGGCTGCATTTCCTTGAGCATTTCAGTCAGACTAGCAATCTGATGTTGCAGTCCCACCAAGGAAGGATCCTGCGGGGCCGGCCCTCCCCGATATTCCTGAGGGTAGCCTATCATGGCCTCTATCTTCATGGCCTATTCCAAAGCATCCTGCAAGTTGTCAATCTTCTACTGGGTAAGGGGGGTTCGCGTCAAGGGAAGCAGAGCCTTGATGAACCAGTCCCTCTGATGGTTTGGATCGATCGAGTAGCTGAGTTTCCCGATCGCGTCCTTGAATCGCCGCATCAGCTCCCATGCAGTCTCTCCTACTTTCTGCTTAATCTCCCAGAGCTCGGACAAACCCTGCTGGTCCGTCTGGGGAAGTGTAAATTCGTGGACAAAATCCCGCTTTACGTCCGCAATTACTGGATTAGGATGGGCCTCGGACCACTTGATAAACCATTGCAGAGCCCTCTCGCTGAGCGTGGTTTGGAACTCTATTAGCTTCTTGGCGTCTGGCGTCTGCCGAGCCCTCCATATGGCTTTGCAGAGGTACCAGTGCTTCTCTACATCATCGTTGCCCCGACCAGAGAATTCTGGATACCGGGTGAATGACCTAGCCATATTTACTTGTGGAGGGTTGACCAGGATGAATCCTCCGGGTCCTGGTTGCGTGACTGTTCCACTGGGGAATGCAATACTACCAGTGACGATGCTATTAATGTATGTCGTTGTCGACACTGAACTACTGTGCAATTGACTCAATGCTTGTAACTTAACGAAAATATTACTTAAAGGTTGGTAAAGTACCAGGGGAAGGTAGGGATCCTTGCCGTGCAAAGTTTTGGAAGTAAGGCTGCCTGGAGATATGAATGCCATCTGCTCTTGAAACAACCGCTGCATCACGACGTACCATTCGCCATCGGAGCTTTCTTCGGGCTGCACACCTGCATCGTCTTCGTCATTCGTCGTCTCCCCTTTTCTCTTTGTCGGGCTCCCATGCACCCGCCATACTCCCACAGTGGTCCCCTCCCTTTCTAGGGTATCCGCCTGAGTGTCCATCATCCCTATCTTCTGAGGCGCCTCCTCCTGATTCTTCCTATCATTTTCCCGTCGTCTTAACTCCCGCATCACCCTTTCTCACCACCTGTCGGTGATCTGTGCCTGCCGATGTGCACGTCGCTCCCTCAATCTCCTCGCAGCCTCAACATCCATCCCCCACTCCCCGCTTCACACTTCACGTAGCATCTATCCCTTCATCCCTTCCATGCTCGACTTTTGAAATTCCATCAGCCCTTTGTCCACCATCAGGGCCTTAATCCACAGTGGAATCTCCTTAAGCAACTTCCCTCTTAACCCGGAATGGAAGATAGCTTCAGCCTTCGAGAAGGATTGGTAGCACTCTGCCGCAAACTCCACAATATATCCATCCAAAGTGGTCTCTACCCAAAAATCCACCGCGCAGGTCAATTCAGTGTCCAACCGATGCAGAGCCACTAGATCCCCGTGCACCCACTTTCGGTTTATCTTCTGCGAGCTATCCCTAGGCACCTTCATCTGTAACCTCCGCAACCAATTATAGAGGTCACTAGGGAATTTTCCCCAGAGTATCTCGTATGTATCACTAGCATAATCTGAGAAAAGGACGAGATCCTTAAGCACCCTTTCCTTTTGATTCGTCAACTCCGCTTGCTAAGCAACGAACTGGTCCAGATGGTTATCCCACCATCTCCATACTTTGCCTTAGAAGATCCTCGATACCATGATCTACTTCCCCTCATAACATTCAGGTCCCGGCAACGGAACCATTTGTTGGCGAGGAAACAGGTCTCGCGGGCAAGACCCAGGTTCAGGGTTTGGGGCCAACAAAGGAATCCGCTGTAGTCTAGAACCACGCCGGCATTATCACCCTACTCCAGAGAGCAGAGAGTCTCACCCGAGGCGTGCCGCAACCACATGCAGAAGGGGAATAGATCGATAGCAGTGGAAGGATCTGCAACTTATGTTTAACATTGAATTGATTGCATAAACATAGTTATATATACGCAAGAACATTTGGAGAGTGAACAGGTATTAAGCAAATAAAATTTTAAATCATCACAACCATCATGCATGCATATAAATCACACAGTAGGACAACAACCTGTAATTGTATTGATATCTTCAGCCAAATCCGTAGTTACATAGCTTCCGCAAGGAGAGCTTACAAGTCTGATACAGACGCCTTATAGAACAGAAAGGTAAATAGGAGAAACCTAAGAACTACAGATATATCATGCCCGATCTCCTTTAGTCGCTTTGCATTCCTTCTCCTGTCACATCCTCTCCTCTTTCGGCCGGGTGACTGCTATTCATTCACCCGCTATCGCAACTGTTATTTCCTCTTTGCGTTCTTCTTCAGCTGCTTCCGGCTTCTCTCTTGTTGTCTGTGTGTTCTGATTTCTGTCTTCTCCTGTATATTCTCTTCGTCTATACTCATGCATCTGCCTTCTTCAGCTATCTCTTGCTTCTGCACCACCTTGATAGCTCCGCGACTTACTGTAGTTGCGAATTGGTCGCGATTTCCATGTGTCATCATGCCGGAACCCAAAAATCCATTCTTTATTCAAAATTCAAAATATTCAAAATAAGTTTTCAAAACAAGGGCCCCAACATTTTATTATTTCCTTAGGAGGCCCATTTTAGACCTAAAAATTCCCCTAATGGTCACCTTTCGCAAAATCAAAAAAGAAATTCTTTTTGGTTACCATCTACCATGTCTACTTTCAAAACCCCTGATGCATTTCCACCAACCTTCAATACATCTACAATCAATACACCGATCTTGTGATTGTGATATGAATATCACATCACAAAACTCCCACCACTCTTTCCCCTCCAATGTTCTAAGAGATCTAATCTACCATAAAAGAACTTATTGATTATTTGAAAGAGAAAACTTGATTGCATATCAGTAAGATTAACACATCACATGTTTTTAAGTCATCCCCCCAAACAAAGTTGTGATGCAATATTTTAATTAAAATCCAAGTGTCTAGTCAGGCACGTGAACTTATGTTTCTCATAATTACTCAGCCATAATGGTATGATAGTATTGAGCCTCCAAAGTGATTTTATGGCTTATTATTTAATGTCTCATATTTTTTCTGCATTTAAACTATATTCTCCATCACTTCAAGTTTTATTGCTAATCGATCTTGCATCGCTAGTGTTGTTCTTCATTTTTTGATTTTCCTATTACAGGCTACTCCCGAGAAGTAGAACTCTTGTGAGATGTATAAGGCTCCAAAGAAGGGAAAGAAACCCATGGCTCCTCCAAAGCTAACACTTCCTTCTTTAGAAGTAACAGAGATTCCTCCACTATTTTTTGACACAACATGCTCTCTAGAAAGTAGGTCTTCCTCATGGGAATCCATGTACAGGTTATTTGAGGATGAAAATCCTAGGATAATTCAGAAAGTAGTGACAGGTGATGTTGTAACTTCTTCCGAAACCTATATTAGTGAAGTCGACAACTCCTTTCTCCACAAAATTACTACTCGCCAAAATATTTTTCCATACATTAATATGGTCAAATGGGTAATCGACAATCTGAATATCAGGGATAGGACCATTCTGAGCTCAATAGATACAATGATAGGTTATTTTAAGGCAGAGGATATGAAGAAAATATATCATATACCTGACCCATAGAAGGTATATGATCAGAGTTTCCCTGATAAATTTGCAAATAAGAATAAGTTTCAGTCAAACCTGATAAGACAATGGAGGCACAACCGTCTAACAAGCACAAACATGATGATAAGGCTATGCATTTTGTATCTTCTCTTGTTGGTCCCTATTTACACATTGCTGCTATGATGTGTATACTTTTTGGTTCCCCTAATACAAATAAATTCTCAATTGAATGGGTCCCTCTCATGGAGGTTGTATCAGACTCATAAATTATGGATTGGGGAACCATTCCTTCTAATAATATTTCCTCACAAATCCTAAACTATAGAAAGAATCGTATAGTCACCTCCAGGAAAATTCCCCCATTTTTTATTAGTTCTTATATAATGTAGGTAGTATGTTTTACTTCATATTTCCTAAACATGGGATGGAAATGGACCATTCAAGACCCTACTCCTATCCATGTCTACCATAGTATCCTCTGGGAATCCACTTATGAGTCTCATTTCTACAATATTTTCCGTGGAGTCATTTTACCACTTCATCAAAATGTTATTGTTGATAAAGCCCCAAGACTATCAAATGAAGCCCAAGATGATTTGACTTCCATAGGAAAATGGTTTGGGGAAGAACTATTTACATATACCAGGGTTTATGGAATGCTTTCCAAACCCCATTTTCTCTCACTATATGTACTAGAGAATCTCGTGGAAAAGGGAAATTTATTATCAAACAGTTGGGAATGGGTTAAACAAAGCTTTGAAAGAAGCTAAAAAAACTTCCCGGTCGTCTTTCACTATCCAATGTGGTGTTTATGCTATAGACAACTACAAACATGTTGGATTGGAAATCAATCAGATTCAATGCTTAAATATATCTATTTTTCCCTGCAGATAGTTTGATCCTAATAAAATATCCCAAAACTATATAGCTCAAGTAAATATCAATAAATTCATTCATGAAAATCATGACTATGATGATTTGTTTGCATCCGTTGAGACCTATTTACATGTTGAAAAGCTAGCATAAATTTTTCTTAACCCTGAACAACTTGCCTAGTTTAAAGAATATAGGAATAAAAGGTTGGAGAGTATTCCTCTCGACATATTAAAGGTGTCTCAACCTATTTCACAGAAAGAACAGAAGCTGAAACAACCTCCCAAGGACACTAAATTCCTACAAGGATCAAAGGAATTTAAATCAACTGAAGAACAAACTATTAATCCATTGTTCAACAGTGAAATGGATAATATCTGGAATCAATTTGACCAGTAGCTTAAAGGACAACAAAATTTGGAAATAATTGATCCTAAAGATACAATCAGCACACCTCAAGACAAAATTCAGAGCCTGCTCATTGTTGGGGCTTCTGATAATTTTGTAAATACAGAGGAAATTGAATTCATCCTGGCCGTCCCTTCATCTTATATTGTTCTAAAGATAGAGTAAATCCATCCTCTCGACATCTTTTATAGTCCCAAACATCGGGCTATAATGAGCAGACAAAGAAAGAGAAGGAGAGTTGATCAATCACAGTCATTAGTCCCTGGTGACATATCCATGGAAGTAGTGTGGAAAGATCCATAGACTGATCCATCTGAAGATTTGAAAAGGTTAACACAGTTTGTTGGTGCTTATGCAACTGCTACAATTGATAAAGCAACAGAAGTCCACCAACTAATCAGAGAAAAGGATGAAAGAATCTTGCAAATGGAACACAATTTTTTAGCAGATAAATATAGTGTTAATCATTAATTTCAAACGCATTTGTCACAACTCCAGGAAATATTTGATCAATTAAAATTACAACATCAATACCAAATACACTCAAATTCAACAAATCAAATTCACATTGGAGAAATTGAAGGATAATCCAAAGATAGAGGACTTTAAAAAGCACTATTTGGAATTGAATACCATGTTGGATTAACAACAAGTAGTATTTTGTCAAATATGGCAATCATCAATGATCTATGTGATAAAAGTGATTCACTGATGAATCAATCGACTGACCTAAGGATGAACTTTGATGATATTGATGAAAATATTACAGAATTTATTACTTGGTAGGATATTGTAGAGGGTAGGAAATAAAATATTTCCATAATAGAGGATTCCAGAAAGGAAATCATATTCAGTGATTGGGACATACAACTGAAACAAGAAGAAAGAGAAATATTTAGACCAAAATATGTGGCTAACAATATTTTTTGAAACTCTTAGAAATAGTATATTTGGTCTAATATAATCCATAAACTTCCACCTAGTCCCCTTCCTAATGTCAAATATTTAATGAAAAAGTGGCAGGAAATTTCAAATAAAAAAGAAGAAAGCATCAGGAAGCTAGTGAAACTTGACTGAAAGAAATACTGGAAATTTCTCTTGAATCCACACAGTCAATGGTTGATGTTGCGATGTCTAATTGATACCTAATCCTATATCCTTCTTGCACTATCAAATGTGGTTTGTACTTTACATATGCGCATCAGGTCAGCTCTGCCACCTGAAGTACAACCAATGTTGGATATTCATCAACTCAAGCAACGAATGGGAAAGGACACAACATCAAAATCTTGAGCTAATCACAAAAAATATATATATATATGTCTTATTTTCACTTATTTTAAGGAGAGTTTTTTAAACCTCCTCATTACTTTGTGTATTTCCTATTTTTATATTTTTAGTGTTTACTATATAAACCCTTTCATGTCTACAAAGAAAGGGTCCTGAAATTTTGTAAAGAAGGCTTTGGGAAGTTGCACTTTTGTACTCTTGAAATCATATTAATCGAAATACTAGACCAAATATTATTTCTTCCATGAGTAGAGTTAATATATTCATGGTACTTCTATATTTATATTTCTTTTATGCTTTATTTAATTGATAGTCATACCTCTTTTATATTGTTTTGTTATATGTATCTTTTTAATACAATTGAGCATTAATTCACTATTGAACATGCAAATATTTCCATATTCACACACACACACACACAAACACAGATATATATATATATATCTATATATATATATATATATATATATATATATATATATATATATATATATATATATATATATATATATATATATATATATATGCAGCTATTTAATGCGATATGAGCTTAATCAAATAATTTGATTAACTATTTAATCAAATTAAGTAACTTTGATCAATTTTCACTTCTGTAAGTGTTTGATTGTTGGAAATATGATGCAGAGTGTTGTCCTTGATGGCAACCCACTGAATGAAGATGAAGACATGCGACTGTTGACATGTGTTGTCCTTGATGGCAATCCACCTGATGAAGTTATTCTTGACTTAATGGGCTTGGTAAATGATGTAAATCTGATGTGATATGATGCTTGTTGATATTATGATGTTGAGTGTTGTCCCTGAAAGGCAACTCACTTGATGAAGATGATGGCAACTTACTTGATGAATTTGTGCTTGATAGAATATGGTTTGATGAACTAATTATGATGTATCTACAGTGTGTACAGAAGGCAATGAAGAAAGGAATTCAGAATGTGCTCAAAGTATGATGAAAAGAGTATGTCTCTATGTATACGCGGATCTGTATAAGGGAAGTCGCGTATGCACGCGGAAAAGAACGTTCCAAGTAGCGTATGGGAAAAAGCGCTCAAAAAGTGCAAAACCAAGGGTAACCACCATGGTATTGACCCATTGTATTGGGTAATGATCTGCCTAATTGACCCCGTCCAGGTAGTTTTGGGCTCATGGTATTGTTTTGGCCCATGGTATTGAAAAAGGGGCTCATGGTATTGAAAAATGATAAACCTGTATAAAGAGATGAAATTCATTATGCAAATCATCAGTGTGGGTGCAAGATGTCTGAGCTTGAATGAATACTTCTCTCTGAAGTAGATCTGAACGGAAAGGGTTACACTTGAATGATAAATCTGAATGTATGATGCACCAATGATGAAGAAGGGGATCTAGATCTGAAATTTACTTGTATCTACTAGATCTGCTTATGGAAGGCTTAGATCTGAATTGAGGCGAACATATGTCTGAAGAAAAAGGGTAAATCTGAACAGAATTGCTGATCTGAAGAAGTATGATGCTTTAAAATGATTGAAGATCTATACGCTACTTAGCCACAGAGGAAGCGCGTATATACGCGGCTTCGCTGAAGAAAAAGTGCGTATGTGCAATGAAATTGGCTCTGTAATTTGTACAGAGGTATACGCGAGTTTATGTGGACGGAAGCGCGTATATACGCGACATCAGTGAAAGGAAAGCGCGTATGCAAAACTAGGGTTTGCTGAAGTCTGTGGTAAGAAATGTCTGATCTAATCTGCTGTGTTGCTGCTATCTGTATTCTACTGTTCTGAGTTTCCTGTATCAGTTTGGTTGTATGGTTGAGCTTGAAAGGATGAAAAGAGTCTAGTCTGAAAATATGGTGAAACGTGGCCTGCAAGTTGTGTTCCATTGAAGTTGTTGGATCCAGTGTGAAAATTGATGAAACGTGGTCCAAGGTGGTGCTGAAGGTTGTAGCCTTCAGTCAGGGGGTTGTAGCTCCCGTCCAGGTGAGGTTGGTAAACGAGATCGGGGGGTCGTAGCTCCCTTCCAGGAGAGGCTGGTAAACGAGTCAGGGGGTTGGAGCTCCCTTCCAGGAGAGGCTGGTAAACGAGCGCAGGTGGGTGCCTGCGTGCCGGTCAAGTCTGCGCCAGCACATATGTTGTAAGATGTTTTCTCTATAATAAAATATTGAAGGCTGAGCAACTGCAGCGGTGGTTTTCTCCCGACTTGGGTTTCCACCTAAAAATCCTGGTGTTCATGTGTGATGCTTCGTGTGATGGTTTATTATGCTCATCACATTTTCTTTTACCGTTGCTGGAATATCTCATGAATAAATGATGGAATACAAGTGAAGATTTAATGACATATCTAGATATTCCCTATTAGATCCGCGCATATGCTAGTATTTCAAGGAAAGTAGCGTATGGGTTTTAAGGAATGAAAAAAAAAAAAAAAAAAAAAAAGGCTTGATTATGTAGTCACCATTACACCTCTCTCAGTATTTTTCCCAACATTGATAATATTCATTCTCATATATTTAAGAATATCTTTCGAGATCGCATATAAGGAATCATAATAATCCCAGGATATATATATATATATATATATATATATATATATATATATATATATACATATATATATATATACTATGTTTTCTCATTACCACTCCCATTATCAAGTTACATTTAGTTATAAATACCCACATCCATTCAATTATAATTTATTTGGAAACTAGTCCCATCATGCCAAGTTGGAGTCTATCTTCCAAACGGAAAAGGAACGGTTTTTAAGTTCTCGACTGGGTGGTTATCCCCCGATGTTGTTGCAACAATTTTTGAGGCATCAACATTTTTGGTGCTAGAAGGAGGGCCAACTAGACTATGACTGGTATTAAGGTTTAATCCTAAATCTAAAGTCCATCAAAAGACTCAATATCCCTCCAAATCTCCTACAACTTCAAGATCACATTCAAAATATCCTCTCTTAAGTTCTGAAGTTGCTGAAGCATCTCCCAAATCTCCTAGTACATTTCCTGAGGTGATTCCACCAGATTACATTTCATAATCACCTGAAGTTCAGACCTTGATTATAAAATTAGAAGCTATTTCTATTTCAGGAGAAAATCCTGTGTAATCTAAAACTTCTGAAGGAAGTGTAGCCTCGAATTTTCAAGGTACTGGTGTATTGACTCGTTCACAAAGTGAAAACTTGGAATAACTCCATTTGATTTTCCACTTCATTCTCACCGAAGGAAGACTCCTACATCATAAAATCAAACATATGCTAGTAAGATTACATCATCTTCTACTCCAAAAAATCCATCATTCATTCCTCCTTCATTTCCTTCTTCCCAACCAATATCCTCATCTAATAATATCTCTTCATATCAATCAACTAGTGCTCCCTCAAGCAGTATTATTTCAGCGGTTATTTCTTCTACCTCTGGAACTACTACAACATCTTCGAATCCTACATGTCATATGATGGAAAATAGACCATGGACTAATCTAGGATTTGTTCGATTAGTAGGACATCTTCATGATTTACCTAAGCACCCAGAAACATGGCTGCCCAAGTATAATCCTGACAATAGACTCCCTACTGAGGAACACCTCCATAATTTCATGCTTTCCATGAACCTCAATTCAGTATCTAAAGAATATTGTGTAGTTAGGTTATTCCCTTATACTTTCCAAGGATCAACAGGATCATGGTACTTTTCGCTACCATCATGCACTATAACTAGTTGGGACATATTTGAAGATAAATTTTTAACCAAATTTGGTGATGATCGCACTACTTCTACTCTTATAAATGATATTTCTAATCTCAAAGCTAATTCAAGAGAAAATATCAAAGACTTCAATTCCATGTTTATTAAATTGCTAAAAAAAATCCCAGCTGCATCAAAGTCTGGTGTTGATGTACATATCGAATGGTACATATCCTCTCTTCCTTATAATAATGCAATGTTTGTAGATAGAGCCAAGAAAGAAAATTTATTTGAGAACATGAAAGAAGCATTGTCAGTTGAAAAGAGAATACTTTCATTAGAAAATAATATTGCCCAGGAAGAAAGGAAAAAGAAGGTTACATTTAAGGATGAACCAAAGAGAAAAAATCCTAAAGATCCTTTCAATCTTAAAGGATTGCAAAATGTCCATAAATCTATGTTAAATGAGATGTTAGAAATCTAAAAGCAGTTAGTTGAGTCTTCTTCTAAGAAACCTTTTAGATCTTTTAAGAAAGCTCAAATATTTAATCCTCAACTACCTAATATTATATCCAATGTTGAATCTGATCAGGATGAGGACGAAGATGAAACAACATTATTTGCTGAAGAATCTCCATATGAGGAACTTGTCGAAGTGCATGGGTTATTGGATTTCATACTCCCTAATTTTGATAATGAAGATGATCACGAAGCCTTACTTGTTAGCACCAGAAGTAAAGGTCCTATTGATTCATCCCCTGCTACTAAAGATAAAGTTATCAGTAAAAAATCTCCTTCCACATCTTCTCATTTAGTCGCCTATTCTTCATATTTTCCCTCTACATCAAATAACTTGGTAGTATCTAACACCATTGAATACAATGTATTCAAATATATGAAGAAAATAAAAGCAAACATCTCCCTACATGAGGTAGTTAAATTAAAACAACAACAAAAGTTGTTATTAAAAGAATTTAATCAGTTCTTGCTTCTCCTCTACTTGCTCCTGTTGCATCCAAAGCCTCTAAAGGAGTAGGTAAAACTCCTAATGATACATCAAAAATGATTGATTCATAAGATTCCATTTTAATTGGGGATAGATCCAATTCACATACTCCTTTGTTCCTTCTGAACTTTGAATTTTTCAATAAAAATGTGCACAAATTCCTGATAGACTCTGGGGCTTCTTCAAATATAATGCCATATTTTGTTTGTCTGAAATTAAACATGTCAACCAAAAATTTTGTTATTCAAATTGTTCAACTTGATAGAACCAAATTCAAGGTTTTAGGAGAAATTAATTATGTCCTCATTAGACTTTCTTCTAATTCAAAAGTCTAAAAAAATAATTGACATACTAGCTGTTGATATCCCTGACTTTTATGGTTTGATTCTTAGTAGAGATTGGTCTAAAAATATTAATGGTTATTTTTCCAAAGACTAGTCTCATATGTGGTTTCCTTACAATGGCACACCAAATCAAATTTGAGTTGACCGTGAAAAACACATGAAATACTTAGTAACTAATTTTGAAGATGAAAATGAGGCAATGGCCTTTACCAATAACTTCCTTGGGAACTACTCTACTAAATCATTCTTTGGAAATATTAATTCACAACAATCCCCATTTTAATTAATTTGATTACTTCTCAAATCAAAAACTTTTCACCATCAAATTCTTCTAAATGTGTAAATATTGTAGAAAAACCATTAGTTAAATCTTTATTTTGGACTTTTTATTTTGATGGTTCTAGGTCTAATGATGGTGCAGGAGCAGGTTGTATATTAATAAGTCCAGAAGGATAAAAAATGATGCTTTCTTGTAGATTAGAGTTTGAATGCACGAGTAATACAATTGAATATGAGGCACTGGTCCAAGGATTGTATAAATCAATAGATTTAAATGTCTAATATCTTCAAGTATTTGGAGATTCCGAAATTATTGTAAAATATATAGAATTATACCATCTAAGGATTATAGTCCAGATATATTTTCCATTGAATTAATTTTTCAACCATCCATCCTATAAAATGTCACCAATTCGCATGTGTTCAATGATGATGAAGACATTTTGACCTTTTTAACATCTAAAATATCATATGATGATCAAATAGTTGATGAAGATGGACATGAGACAAAGTTAAAATAGAAAACTGATAGAAATGCTTTCCCTAAATCTGTGGTTAAACTTGAAGATCTATATGATTTGAAGGACAAATTTAAGAAGGTTACTAACTCCAAAATTCAAAGTTCAACTTTGACGTTTGAACTAGTAAACCTTGGAACTGATCTCAAACCCCAAAACATCAATCTAGGTCTAGGTCTCTCACCACATGAGAGATTAACCTTCATTCATTTATTAAAAAAATATAGGAGTGTTTTCGCTTGGAGCTATAAAGATATTAGAACATATGACACCTCCATTATCTAGCACACTATCCCAATGATATCCGATGACAAACCTGTACAATGGAAATTAAGGAAAATTCACCCCAATATTGAAAGTCAAATAAAATTTGAGCTAAATAAACTCCTTAAAGATAAAATCATTTTTCCTGTTAGACACTCCAAATGGGTATCAAACTTAGTGTCTATCAGGAATAAAAATGGTAACATACACATTTGTATAGAATTTAGGAATCTCAATAAAGCTTGTCAAAAGAATAACTTCCCATTACCAACCATGGAACAAATTTTACAATCAATTGTTGGTTCTGAGCTCATGTCTTTCCTTGATGGTTTTTCAGGATACAATCAAATCCTAGTTCATCCAGATGATAGATTGAAGACTACATTTATAACCAAATGGGGGACTTATGCTTATCAAAAAATTCCTTTTGGTCTAATAAATGCAGGGGCAACCTTCCAAACAGCCATGGTCATAAATTTTAGAGGTCTGATAAATAAGACAATTGTTGTTTACTTGCTTGATATAACAATCTACTCCAACAAAATAAGTAGTCATTGTCATGACTGAAGACAAATATTTGAAAGTTGTAAAAGGTATGGAATTTTTTTGAATCCAAAAAATTCTTATTTCACTCTTAGTGAAGGAAATATTTTAGGATTAATTGTATCCAAAGAAGGAATTTGTATTGATCCTAAAAGGATTAAGGAAATTTATGAAATTTTTTTACCCCATAACAACAAATCCATGGAGTCCTTTCTAGGATAGATTAGTTTTGTCAAGAAATTTGTCCCTAACTTTTCCTAAATTGTTCTTCCATTACAAGCTACGATTAAGGAAATTTCAGTCTTTAAGTGGGGCCACAATGAAAGAGAATCTTTTGATTCAATCAAGCAAGCCATTATAAATGCTTCTTCTTTAACTACTACAAATTTCTCTGATCATTTTATTTTATATACTTTCTCTTCTGAAACATCATATGTTTTTATTTTAACACAACTTAATGATCATCAAATTGAGGCACACATCTAGTTCTTTAGTTCAAATTTTCAAGGTTCTGAACTAAATTACTTTGAGGTGGAGAAAAAATATTTTTCTGTTTTTAAATCCATAAAGCTCTTCAGGCCTTTTCTTCTAAGAACAAACACCAAGGTAATAGTCCCATTCCCAACTATGAGATAGTTACTTGTACAAAAATAATTAGCATAAAAGAGGGAAAATTGGCTCATAGCCCTGCAAGAATATGATATTGATATTCAACCAACTAAAATTGTCAAAGGACAAGGCTTTTGAAGATTTCTTATTGGAGCTTCCAACTTACCAGCTGATGAGGAATTTGGTAATAATGTGCACATAACTAAGGTAAGCCTAACTGACATTGAGTCCCAATATGTTGATCTTATCTTTTACTTGAAGAATGGATATTCTCCCCCTGAACTCAATTATAAAAGAAAATATGTTTAATATTAAAATCCAATTGATATGAGATCATTAATGATGTGCTATTTGGAAAAAACTATGAATCTATAATATTAAGATTCCTTGAAATGCCTAAAGCACAAAATTTTTACAGGAAATCCATGATGGACCAAATAGTGGACACTTTAGAGGAGATACCACTGCACACAAAATCCTACATGCAGGTTATTTTTGGCCAACTCTATTCGAGGATACCCATGAATATGTAAGGAAATGCAAGACTTAATAGACCATTGCAGGAAGACAAAAAAGACCAGCCTTACCTCTTCAATTGGACAACATTGAACAATCCTTTGAACAATGGTGACTGGACATTATAGGTGATATTGTTCCTCACTCTTCTAAGCAACATAAGTATATCTTTACTGCTACACTCTACTTCACCAAGTGGGTGGAAGCATGATGACTTCCCAATACTATGTGTGATAATGTTGTAGATGCACATAGGAATTCATCCAATGGAAAAAGAACCGAACTAAAATTTCAGGAACAAAACTGAGTAATAGGAACCAAATTTCTCTAACAGGAAATGGACACCTTTCATCTGCTTCAGCATCTAAAATCATGCCTTTCAAACCAAGGTCACATTCAAACTTTGTTGCAACCCTCCTGAGTCCTGTGGCACTTAAATTCTATTCCAATTAAACTCTGCAAGTGAGTTTTTGACTTACCTCTACGCCACAACCAACAATATTGAACAGAGCATCATCCACATATTTGACAATCTTGAACAGGACTTCAATCCACATCAATTTCGATCTCATTCCTGGAATGGTTGAAATGTGTCCTTGTCTTTGAACAGTGCCCTGAAAATTGAACCTCAACAAATTAGAATTTACACAGAACTTTATTTTCTTTCTAATCAACTTCCAAATATTCCACGAGCAATGTCTAGTCATAACACAGTTCACAATTCTACATTAATGGTTTTGAATTTCGACTTGAAATTTGCAGCCTCCCTTCCTCACATAAGCACTCCTGAGGTTGAATTCTGAGCACCAACAACACAACACTTCTACAAACATAACAAGTCATTTTTTCTCACGCAATCTATAAAATTATAGTATAAATATCACTTCAGAACTCCTCAACCAAGGATATTTTTTAAAAATCGCTTGCGAGCTAGCAGTTGGACCCTATTCTACACAAAACCCAGATGGATGAATTTCAAAATTCATCTTCCTTTGATGGGAAATCGACCTGCAAGTTTGATGATGGTTTCTCTTTACGAATTTCCCTCTCCTGTTAAGAAATTCTCTTTCTTCTCTGTGTGAGATGGAATTTCCTTCCGTGTTTAGATTCAAATCATTGACTGGTTGAAACATTGCACACCAATTCATCCATTATCAATATTTGATTTTGTTTGGAGGGTGTCACAATGCTTCAGTAATTAAAAACACAGAGGCTTATAATTCCCTCAGCTGTTCACTATAATATATCATGCAATTTATTCACATATATCTCATTTACTTCCCAATCCAACCTCCAAATAATGATTTCACAAGAAAATTTGAGAATATTAGTGACAAATGAAGTCGGCAATATTTCTCAACACGGAGAAATACTCTCATTACTCCAAATTCACAATTCGATGCATTTTAAACTCTGTCTTCTCCACATGGAAATATTCCTGAGAATTAATTATGCTCTGATCAATGTTGCCTTATCCACACAAAAGAAATCCTAAGAGGCAATTTCAAACTGCAAAACCACTTCCAATTAGGTTTATTTCAAAACGTGAATGGTATTCAGTTTTGATGAATCGTTTTAATGAATCAATTCAACTCTAGCTAATCATGTACAAATGATCCCTTGGCATGCATACTCGTAGTGCGTTCAGTTCCTAAACATCAATAAGAAGCATCACCTCCTATATTCAGAGCTTCACTGATTTCTGTTCACGTCTCACGTAGAGGCACACACCATAACATTACCAGTATACATTAACAATAAACAGAGACAATCTTCAGGAATATTTAAAAAAAACCAATGATGTCTATAAACATATTCAATTTAAATGGTCTGATATAAAAATTATATGGGCATATCGAGTCTTTGGCCTTCTACACCTCTCATCACTTTCTCACACTCACTCACATCCACTCTCACCCTCCTCCTATTTCCATATACAAGATTACATTTATAGGAACAATTACACAGTTATGGATCACTCTAAATCCATGATCTTCTCCAAGGATCACTCAATTAATTCCTAAAATATCTTAATCCAAATTTGACTCAACTAATTCTCTATTCTAGGACTTCTTAATCCCTAAGATCTTTATGAGATATTCATAAGGCTAATATCTCTTATATTCTGAATTATGTGAGAATATTTACATTAAAACCTCACACACCTATTTCTCATTCAAATTATTAAAAAAATATACAAAATTCCTATCAATAAATTAAATTCTTTATCAAACATTAGACCCCCTAAGTCATCCAAAAGTACAATGATTTTTTGAGCCGGATGATCCTGCATCAAAGAAATTCCACTAAAAGTAGCCAATTCCGATGCTATTATTGAATTCATTGATCAGTTCATTATTAACAGGTTTAGCTTACCAACTGCACTTATGTTCGGCAATGCATCTTATTTTTCAGTAAATAACATGACTGTATTTTCTCTTAAGAGGGGATTTAAACTTAAATACTCTGCTAACTACTATCCTCAAGGGAATGGTTTGGAAAAATCAACCAATAAGAACCTTATAAGAATCATTAAAATAATCGTTGATTAGAGCCAAAATAATTGGCACAAATATTTAACCTTTGCTCTATGGGATGATAAAATAACCCAGAAGGCCTCTATAGGTACTTCTCCCTTCAATCTGGTATATGGGAAAGAGGCTATCATCCCATCAAATCTAGCCCTTTCTTCACTAGCCATAGTCCAATTCATTTAAGAAACATTTTCCTCTTCTTTCCAACTAATAATGTCTGAAATACTTAAATTAGAAGAATAAAGGGGAAAGAACAAGCTTACACATGCTCACCATCAATAGATAGTTAAATCTTCTTTTGATGCAAGTTCTATTTCCAAAAAATATTTTCAAGTTGGATACCATGTCCATAAATGGAAGAAGGCACATGTGGAAAAATGAAAGCATACTAAATTCCAGCAAATGTGGCTTGGACCATTTCAAATTTCTGAATAAGTAAGCCCATCAACTTTCATACTGCAAGATCTACAAGGAAAGAGAGAGTCTCTTCTTGTTAATGGGCTTATTCTGAAAAGAAAAAGAAAAAATCTTAGAATAACATTTATTCTACTATAAAATATATTTGTATTCATATATTTAGATCTATAGAAAATAATGTTGAATAAAATACTTCTAGCTTTATGTAAACAAATCTAATCATCTTATGATTTTCCACTTTGAAAGAAAGAATTTTTAAATAAATGATTACAAAATATAAAAATTGGATAATTATCATGAAACTTTGAAATATTTTTCCATTTAAGTTGTAAACTCTTTAAGCTTAAACTTCATAAATTATTTTCATCTTATTATCAATAAAGAAATTTTTTCCTTAACAAAGTAAAAATAATTTTGTAACTTAGCATCTTTAATTCTAAATTGTCATCCAAAACTCTTTAACCAGTCAATGGCATTGTCACTTTCTAGCCACCAAGTGAGGAAAATGGCTTTTTAAGAATTAAAAATAATATATATATATATATATATATATATATATATATATATATATATATATATATATATATATATATATATATATATATATATATATATATATATATATATATTGAATTTATCTCTAAGGATTGCAATCATAAATGGATGGGATACTAGATCATTGGTGGTTAAAAGGTAACCCTGTCGAGGCTATGAATGCTTGTTGGCAGTAGTGGCTCTGCCTATGAAAAAATGAGTATATCAAAAGGCTAAGTTTCAAAATATACTTACATATTTTCATCTATAAATGTTTTTAAAAAATGATGACAATAAAATAAGTTTCTTTTATTTAGATTAATTTTACTTATCCAAATATTTCAAAAATAGTTTTCCTTCACTTAATCATTTTTACTTATTGAAAGTTTTAGAAATTTCATTATTATAAATCCGAGATAACTGGTTCTTCAACTGAATCACCAATTGTTGTGCTATTCAACAACCCACCATTATTTATGTATAAATACCTTAGGAAATAATGGGGACCCCTTTTAATTTTTAAGTTAGAACAATAAACATTTTTTATTGCTTATAGGACAGGAATATGATATCCGAAGGATTAACTCATATCCTATTGGCCTAAAGACTTAAGTGGAAAACATAAATAAACCCATCGTGTATCGCAAATCGCAAATGCAACAAGCGACACACAAAGCAATCCACTCAAAAGTTGCCATGTGATATGGCCAAATGCATAAAACAAGGTGCAAAGGCTTTTAGGAAAGTAAAATTGATACCAAAGGAAAATCTCCCCGATGGTCATTCTGAGTAAAAAAACCGTTGGTAGGATCCGCTCACTGCCACACCACCTTTCGCAAAATCTGAAATCGCAATTATTTTTCGTTACCATCTACCGTGTCCGCTTTCAATACCCCTGATGCGATATATCACATCGTATTTCCGCTAACCTTCAATACATACACAATCACTCCATCGATCTTGAGATTGCAATATGAATATTTCATCGCAAAACTCCCATCACTCTTTCCCCTCCAATGTTCCTATATCTCCAATCTGCAGATAAAAGAACTTAAGGAATTTTTAAAAGTGAAAAATTGATCACATGTTGGTAAGATTAACAATCACATGCTTTTAAGCTACGCCCCCAAACAAAGTTGCGATTTTAGATTTTAATTAAAATCGAAGTGTCTATTTAGGCACGTGAACCCACATTTCTAATAATTACTTAGCCATAATGGTATGATAGTCTCAAGCCTCCAAAGTGATTTCATGGCATGTTATTTAATGTTTCATATTTTATTCCACATCTAAACTAAATTAGCCATCCCTTCAAGTTTTATTTCTAATCGCTCCCACATTGCTAGTATTGTTCTTCATTTTTTGCTTTCAATACTATAGGCTACTCTTGAGAAGCGGAACTCTTTCAACGTGTCTAAAGCTACAAAAAAATGGAAAGAAACCCATGGGTCCTCCAAACCCAACACCTCCTGCTTCAAAAGTAACAGAGATGCCTCCATTATTTTCTGACACAACGTGCACTCCAAAAAGTGGGCCTTCCTAATGGGAATCCATGTACAAGTTATTTGAGGATGAAAAACCCAAGATAATTTAGAGAGTAGCCAAAACTGATGTTGTAACATCTTTCGAAGCCTCTATTCATAAAGTCGCCAACTCCTTTCTCCACAGAATTCCTTCTCGCCCAAAGAGTCTTCCATATAATGATATGGTCAAATGGGTAATCGACAATCTGAATTTCAGTGATAGGACATTTTTGACCTCAAGAGATAATTTGATAGGGTATTTTAAGGCAGATGAGTTGAATAAAATGTATCATGTACCTGACCCACAGAAGGTATATGACAAGAGTTTCCTTGAGAAATTTTCAAAGTAGAATAAGATGCAGTCAGACCCGAAAAGACAATGGAGGCACAACCTTAACAAGCACAAACATGATGATAAGGGTATGTATTGTGTATCTTCTCTTGCTGGTCCCTATTACTACATTGTTGCTATGATATGTAGAATTTTTTGTTCCCCTAAAACAAATAAATTCTCAATTGAATATGTCCCTCTCATGGAGACTGTATCAGACTCATACATTATGGATTGGGGAATCGTTCTTTCCAATAATATTTCCTTGCAAATCCTAAACTATATAAATAATCGTATAGTCACCTCAAGGATGGTTCCCCCATTTTTTATGAGTGCTTATATCATGGATCCAATATGTTTTACTTTAAATTTCCAAAACATGGGATGGAAATTGACCATTCAAGACCCTACTCCTATCCATGTCTACCATAATATCCTCTGGGAATCCAAGTATGAGTCTCATTTCTACAGGATTTTCATGGAGTCATTTTACCACTTCACCAAGCTATTTTTGGTGATAAAGCCTCAAGACTGTCAAATAAATCCCGAGATGATTTCACATCCATAGGAAAATGGTTTTGTGAACAACTATTTACATATGTCAGAGTTTATATAATTCTTGCCAAACCCCATGTTCTCCCTCGATATGTACCAGACAAGGTCCTGGAAAGGGAAATTGCTTATTAAATAGTTGGATTGGTTAACCAAATCTTTGAAAGAATCTAAAAAAACTTCCTGGCCTTATTTCCCTATCCATTATGGTGTTTGTGCTCCATACAACTACAAACATGCTGCATTAAAAATCAATTAGATTCAATGCTTAAAGTTATATATTGTTCCCAATAGACACTTTGATCCTAATAAAATAGCCCAAAACTATACAGGTCAAGTAAATATCAGGAAATTCATTCATGATAATGATGACTATGATGATTTGTTTGAATCCATTGAGAACTATTTATAGGTTGAAAAGCTAGAAACAACTCATCTTAACCCTGAACAACTTGCCCAGTTTAAATAATACAAGAACAAAAGGTTGGAGAATATTCCTCTCGACATCTCAAAGGTGTCTCAACCTATTTCAAAGAAATAATAGAAGTAGGAACAACCTCCCAAGGATACTGAACTCCTACAGGGAGCAAAGGAAGTTAAATCAAGTGAAGAACAAACTATTAATCCATTGTTCAACAGTGAATTGGATAAAGTCTAGAGTCTATTTGACTAGTAGCTTAAAGTTCAACAAGAGATGGGAATAATTGATCCTAAAGATACAGTCAGCACACCTCAAGACAAAATTCAGAGCTCACTCACTATTGGGGCTTATAATAACACTATCAATATAGAGGAAATTGAATTCATCTCGGCCTTACCTTCATCTGAAATTGTTCTAAAGATAGAAGAAATCCATCCTCTCGACATGTTTTCCAGTCCCAAACATATGGATATAATGAGAAGACATATAAAGAGAAGGAGATTTGATTAATCACAAGCATTATTCCCTAGCGACATACCCATGGAAGTAGTGTGGAAAGATCCACAGACTGATCCATCTGTAGATATAATAAGGTTAACACGGTATGTTGGTGCTTATGCAACTTCTACAATTGAAAAATAAACAAAGGTCCAACAACTAATCATAGAAAAGGATGAAATGATCCTACAATTGGAACAAAAGTTGTTAGTAGAGAAACAGATTCTTAATCATCAATTGCAAACATAATTGTGAGATCTCCAGCAAAGTTTTGATCAATTAAACTTACAGCATCAATCTGACATCAATACCAAAGACACTCAAATTCAACAACTCCAATTCACATTGGATAAATTGAAGGACAATCCAAAGATAGAGGACTTTAAAAAGGAAGCTTTGGAACTGAATACCATGTTGTATCAACAACAAGTAGTATTTTTTCAAAAGTTGACAATCATCAATGATCTCTATGATAAAAGTGATTCACTGATGAATCAATCGGCCGACCTAAGGATAAAATTTGATGATATTGATGAAAAGATTACATAATTTATTACTTGGAAGGATAATGCAGAGTTAAGGAAATAAAATATTCCCAGAATAGAGGATTCCAAAAAGGAAATCCTACTTACTGATTTTGACATACAAATCAAACAAGCAAAAAGAGAAATATTTAGAGAAAAATATGTGGCTAAAAATATTGTTGAAATTGTGAGAAATAATCTATTTGGTGTTAATATAATCCATGAATTTCCACCTAGTTCCCTTCCTAATGTCAAATATTTAATGAAACAATGGAAGAAAATGTCAAAGGCACGGGAAGAAAACATCAGGAAGTTAGCAAAACATGACTAGGAGCAATACTAGAAATATATGGTGAAGCCACACACATTAGGGGAATTTTGAGGTCTAAAATGGGCCTCCTAATGAATTTATAAAATAACAGTGGAAATAATAAAGTAAGATTTGATGACATCATCAAAGTTTAGAGGGAAAAAGAAACTACTTTTTCAACTAGTATTTTCAACATATCTCCCAATTTGTTTACTCAAATTTCGAGCAGGATTACTCATAGGATGAAAAATTTAATTCCTCATCCAAGGATTACCCATGTTGCATACTTTCTATGGACCCTGCTACACGAAAAATTAGAAATACATGAAAAATGTGATTGCAATCATTTTTTCATGTATTTCTCATTTTTCATGTAGTACGTTCCATCGAAAGTATGCAACATGGATACTCCTTGGATGAGGAATTAAATTTTTCATCCAATGAGTAATACTGCTCAAAATTTAAGTAAATAATTGGGAGATAAGTTGAAAATATGAGTTGAAAAAGTAGTTTTACTATTTTATTATTTTTTAGTCTTTTTACTCTTTTACTTCAAAAATGGTGAATCATCCCCCATGGTTGACATCATCATATTGAATCCTATTGGTTCTTATAAAGTTTATTTTGGTTGTACATTTTTCTTACGAGGACCATTTTAGACCTCAAAATTCCCCTAATGATCATTGGTTGATGTTATGATGCCTAACTGACAGATCATCGTATATGCTTCATGCACTATCAGATGTGGCTTATACTGTACAATTGTGCATCAGGCCAATGCCGCCCCTTGAAGTACAACCAATGTTGGATATTCATCAACTCAAGAAATGAATGGGAAAGGACACAACATCGCACTCATGAGCTAGTCACACAAAAAATTCTATATATGTCTTATTTTCACTTATTTTAAGGAGAGTTATTTAAACCTCCTCAATACTTTTTGTATTCTCTATTTTTATGTTTTTAGAGTCTACTATATAAACCCTTTCATGTCTACAAAGAAAGGGTCCTAAAATTTTGTAAATAAGTCTTTGGGAAGTTGCACTTTTGTACTCTTGAAATCATCTTAATAGAAAGACTAGACCAAAGACTGTTTCTTCAATGAGTAGAGTTAAGATATACATGGTACTTCTATCTTTATATTTCTTTTCTCTTTTATGCAATTGATAGACATACCTATTTTATATTGTTTTGCTATAAGTATCTTTTTAATACAATTGAACATTAATTCACTATTGAACATGAAAATATTTTCATCTTTTAATATCTATATACAAGACATGCAGTTATTTAATGCGATATGAGCTTAATAAATTAATTTGATTAAGTATTTAATAAAATTAATTAAATTTAATCGTTTTTCACTTCTGTAAGTGTTTTATAATCTTCATTCTCGTATACTTAATATAATCTTTCAAGATCGCATATAAGGAACTATAATTAATCTTAGGATATAGATAGTATATATATACTCTGTTAGCTCATTATCACTCCCATTATCAAGTTCCATTCAGTTATAAATACCCACATCCATTTAATTATAATTTATTGGGAAATCGGTCCCATCATCCCCAGTCAAAACCGCTATTCCAAATGGAAAAGGAATGATTTTTAAGTTCCAAACCAGGTGGTTATCCCCCGATGTTGTTGCAGAGATTTTCGAGGCATCAAAAAGAGGGCACTCAGTATTTAAAAAATTCACCACAAGGTCAAGAAGGAATTTTTTTGGGATGATCTTAAATCTAATATTCAAAATTTTGTGTAAAAATGTTTGGTTTGGCAACAAAATAAAGTGGAGACAATTAAGATCTCAGGTCTGTTACAACCTTTATCCATTACAATTCAACGTTGGGAGGAGGTTTCAATGGATTTTATCACAAGTTTACCCAAATTGGAAGGAGAGAGTGGTGGTAGTTGATAGAATTACCAAATATTCACACTTTTGTTCATTATATCGTCCATTTAAAGTCATCACAATTGCTACTACATTTATGGAAACAATTCAAAAGCTACATGGAAACCCAAAGATTATTGTAAGGGACAGAGATTCCATTTTTACTAGAAATTTTTGGACGAAATTATTTTCATGTCTGGGTACTCAATTAGCTCATAGCTCATCGTATCATCCTGGATGTGATGGGAAAAATGAGATATTGAACAAATGTTTCGAAGGATATCATTGTTGCATTGTATCTGATAAAAAAACACAATGGGTCATATGGTTACCTATGGCTGAATGGTGGCATAACACTTCCTTCCAAACTGCAACAAAAATGACCCCATTTATGGCACTTTATGGATATCATCCATAATCCATCACATCATGTTTAAGAGAAAATTCTAAGGTTCAAGCAGTGGAAGACCACATTGAGAATCAAAAAAAAATTATCCAAATCTTAAGGGATAACCTCACTTTGGCACAAAATCGAATGAAACAACTGGAAGATCAACATCACAGCGAAAGAAGTTTTGATGTAGGTGATTGGGTATTTTTATGGCTACAATCATACAAAAAAATGTCCCTCAAGCAAGATAAGAAGGATAATAAATTATCACCAAAGTACTATGGTCCTTACAAGGTGTTGAAAAATATTGGTAAGATGGCATAAAAATTGGAACTTCCTTTATCTTCCCGAGTGCACCCAGTTTTCCATATTTCATGCTTAAAGAATTTTATAGGTGATAAGCTTCTAGTTCAAACAATATTTCCAGAACTTGACAAGGAAGTAAAAATCATATTGGAGGTTGAAGAGGTCACAGAAAAAAGAACTTGACAACTACAAAATCAATCAATTTCAGAGTATCTCATCAAATAGAAGAACTTACCTGCTGAAAATTGCAGGAGGATGAAAATTTTATACAGAAGCACGTAAAACTACTCTAGTGTTAAGGAAAACACTTATTTGAAGGAGAGGGGCATGTTAGTTCCCTATAATACTAGTGTATCCCCTTATTTGTATTGTTAGTGTAGCCCCATTATTGTTATTTGTGTGTCCATGTAGTCCCTGTATTGTTATTATTATGCCCCATAGAAGCCCATTGTTCTTGTTATTGTTGTTGTTGTTATTGTTATTATTATGCAGCTCTGATTATATTATGACCGCTTTATGTAATGTAAAGGAGGTTTCCCCCTCGAAGAGGATATTTTTAAGTCATTGATCTACTATTTCTATTGTTTTGTGATCTGGTTGCATAACACATTAGATGTTATAAGACATGAATCTACTCTAGAATACTTGGATATAATAAAGGATATTGTTCTTCAATATGTCACCAAACTAGCAAAGTTGCGCACTAAGTTTACTATGCTCTAAAATAATATATAAGTAGGCTCAAAGATAATAATTTCCAGATGCTTTAGAGGGGAAAATTAGGTATGAGCGAGAGTTTTCACAAAAGGTGAAAGATATAGCAAAAAAATGCAAGCCTTGGAACGAGTACATTACAAAAGATATCAATGTAATAGTACCATAACTTGAAATTACTCAAATTTGTAAATAAATATATTTTATTGTATTTTCATAATTTTGGTCACAATTTTGTAAAAGGATCAATTTTGTAATTAGACAAAAGAAATAAATGAAAATATATGTAGAAGTCAAAATGCCACAAAGAATTCTAATGGTCACATGGAATTTGAAGAGTCATGAGGGAAGTCCAAGTGTCATAAGGGAGGAAAGGTCACCTTATTTCTTGTATATAGACCCTCATAGCTCAAGAAAAACGACTTTTAGGCTTTCCTTCTATTGTTATCATATGAGAGAGATATTTTTATTTTGAGAATAAATTAGTGGATTCCATGTTACACTATTGGATCAAGTGAAGTTTCTTTGTAATTGTGCATCTTGGTACTTCTACATAATCACCAGAAGCACTTTGAGCTAGACATATTTTTCATGCATATACAAAACACATTGTAATACTTATCTTGTAATGGTTATGGTATGTGCTTTTATTCACATGTGTTAAAGGGAACGAACTCTTTTGTTGTATTTAATACAAATATCAATTGAAATCGTATGTATTTATGCTTTCATGATCATTTTTGTTTGAAAACTATTTTTTAAATCAATTAGATATTCTTTCCTTATATGTGTTCCTATATTAGAGTAGTTCTATAATTGTTCTTTTAATGTGTCATGTTATTTTTTTTTTTCATGGAATAATTTTATGCACATTATACTTGCGCATTTCGCAAGCTAATGGTAGTTGCATGTCTCAAAAGTGATATTGGTTCTCTCATATGTCGCTTATTTTTTTGAAGGCATATCATAAGTAACTGAAATTCCAGTTGAGTTTTCATTTTGGATGGTACTCCTACCCCAAATAAAGTAGATTCTAATTGGGACTTTATACTGGGGAGATTCCCTGTTGTTGGAAAAAGTTCCAACACCATCAACACATTTTTTGGCACTAGAAAGATGGTTTCCAGTGTATGGCAGGTCGATCTTGACATTCATTTCCCAGGTCATCACAAAAAGGCAGTAATTTTCCATGTTTATCGCTGTCACATATTTATGAGATAGAAGAGCCACCTCAATATAGTCCAGAATGTGCATTTAAAGTTACATATAATCAAATTTGATCTCTACATCCCATCACCCATGAATTCCCAAAGAAACTAGGATTACTCCTAGTTGCATCAATTCTTCCCCATAAAAGTTCAACTAGAGATACAACTCATGGTGTTGTATTAGTCACTATAGTTCAAAATTTGGTGAAAGATTCCTTGGACAAGCTAGAGAACTGAATTAAAAGGGAGTTAGACCAAGGCAACAAGATACCACCCAATTCTAGAAATTTAGATGGAGATATGGAAAATATTATATACCATAGAATGCAGAGTTGAATGATAATGAGAATGAGAATGTGAGTGGTGAAGGGGAAGAGACTTTAGATTCAGATAGTGAGGAGGAAGAAAACAACGAGAACATTGTTGATGAATAAGAGTTGGATTGGATGGACCAAGGGCCACTTTCTCTTTAGGGCACTCTACATCATCTATCAAAGCACCCAGAAAATATCCTAACAATATATAATCCTTATAAGACAACTAAAACTGAGGACCACATCGATAATTCTATTTAAAGTTAAAGATGTTGGAAGTATGTTATGATGTGGCCTATAGATTTTTCTCATACTAATTGTAAAATAGGGCATTGACATGGTATCACATTCTTCCCACTAATTCAATTCATAATTGGAAAGAGTTCAAGAATCTATTTTTAGACAAATTTATCGATAATAAGACTCGAGCCATGTTATTGAAAGAGCTCAAAAATATTAAAATGGGGAAAAAAATATAAAGTTAAATAATGTAATAAAATATTCATTGCAATTTTAAATATGTTCCCCATAGATATACGACCCCATGATTCCATCACACAGACTATTATACCTCATCCTTACCAACTAACATTTCCTCGTTCGTCAAATGAGGTGGTGAAGGAATATTGGTAGAAAACTTTAATGAGGCCATAACCATCAAGAAGTACTTGAAAGAAATTATAGTTATTATGAATAAAGAATACTTGAAGGACATTGGTAAGAAACCCCAAAATTGTTCAGTCAAAACAAAGGATAAAGATGCTTTGAATATGGAAATTTTGACTAAATATTTAAAGCATATGACAAATGAAGTATCTAATTTAAAGAGAAAATATAGTGAGGCATATTCCAGTAGCAAGTCCTTCAAGCCATTTTTCATGAAGAAAAATAACCATCCAGTTCATTGTCTTCAAAAATCTCTAATGTGGTTTTAAATTTCGATGCAATGGGTATGGAAAAATTATATAAATTCCATCAAGCAACACATTCTGAGAAGAGGTGCCCATAGTGGATATTCAGCATGACTCTAATGGTTAATAAAATTCTTGAAGATCATACTGCATAGGATCAATTTGATCCACTAAAGGAAGGATGTAAATAATCCCCACTAGAAGATAACATGAATACTGGAGAATCCATTTTTTCTTTGTATTTGGTTCCAAATACTAAATATGAAGCTCTCGGTGTGTTGCAATTGGTGAAACTCCTCCTGCACAATTTTCTAAACAATATAATATGAGTAAGGTGCCAGTATCTGAGCCAGAAGTTGAAAAATACATTTTTGATGAAAATTTTACCTCCAAATAATCCACTTAGAATTCACAATCCAAGTTTGTAATGTTGGAAATACTGAGAGGGGGGGGGGGGGTGAATCAGTATTCCTTTCAATTAGAGCATTAGTTAATCTTCAATTATTATCAGTGTTTGTACAATGATAGCAGCAAACACGAGGAACACAAATGCACACAATTTTTAAGGTGGAAACCCACTCCGGGACAAAAACCACCTAATGCTTTTCTAATAATTCTTTAATATTCAACTCCAATTGAAAATAAAGCTCCAACTTCCTAGAATCTAGAAAAGAATTCTTCTCCAGATCCCACTAGAAGGACGCTCTGACACTTGAGATTCTTTAGTAGTCAACTGAATGGATTCCCCAACACCTAATGAGCTACAACTCACCCTAACACCACCCTACCACCCTATAGAAGAATAAAATAAGAATGGACTCTCGTACCAGGGAAAATGGTCCACTTTACAATGATATAGAATGATGTAGAAGAAGAGGATATACTAGACCATAACCCCAACTTTGACACAACCACCTAATGATGATCCTAGACCTCCCAACACTGCCTCTTCAACCCTTGGCAGATAGACACTAGTACAATTTTTACAATAATATATTTACAATGACTTAGTACAATGATACCTTTACAATGATTGTATGCAGTGCTGCCCACTTGAAGACTTCATATGATGAACTTCTTGCTGCTGTTATGCACCTTGGTTGCTGCTCTTGTCATGCTACCCTCTGCTGCACCTTGCTTTGCTTTGCTACCGTAGAAATTTTGGTCCTTTGCAACCCTTGACAACACATGATCTAGCTTTTTCTTGCCTTCTAGGAGCTCGATATTGAATCTGGTGTATCTCTGTTATTTCAGATCCTCAATATCTTATTTTCAGTCCTGTAGTATTCCTCTGAGTCATCTTTCCAATGCCACAGGTCTGACCCAATTTGGATTCTTCAAGAGAGAGTTATACTCAATCTCTCACAATGCCCTAATTATGGACTGTTTCAGCAGAGCACAATTGTACGGTGTTCCATGTGTCACTATTTCTTCATTTGGCTCTGAAATTGATAGAGAAAAAATCACAGACTGTGCGTTAATTTCCAATTTTTACAGAATTCCAATTTGATACTCAAAGTGAGAGTTATGACGAATTTACCAAGGTCACTTCTTTGAGATGAATTTCAGGAGCCTGCAAAAACCCTAACTTCTACAGATCATATCTCCAAAAATAGTGTGCACCAGGATCTGACATTTTTACAGAAGCTTCCTTAGAATTTCAGCTTTGCCTCATAAAAATTTCAGCTTCTGAACCTTCGTAGAAAAAAATTTAGAGCGCAAATTCCATGATGACCTGTTTCAGATAGTGAAATCCCTTGCCTAAGGAGGAAATGAAGATCACAATTTATATAAATGCTTAAGTTGAGAGGGGCTTCAACAAGTGAACGTGGGAGGGATTTTAGGAGCTTAAAAAATATTAATTATTAATTTTCAATGACCCATGCCCCAACCCCATGGGGTTTTAGCCCACTAATGGGGGGTACAAATTTCAAACATGAATATCTCTCAAACCGTGAAGAATTACATGGTGTGCCATATATCAACGGAAACATATCGACAAGTAGAAACCATCAAAATAATTATTGACACAGAATATATTAATTTGGTAGGTCAAAATTCCCATGCAATATTGGGTTAGCCCCTGGTGCTGCTTGGGTTGACATCAATGACAACTGCTGATCAACATGTAAGTGGCCAACTTTCCAAGAACACTTTAGGTAATCCTAAAAGTGAGTCTGTAATATTTCTAATTAGTCCTAAGCTAATAGGAATATTCATTTTGTTTTTCTTTCTTTGTTTAAAGAATAAATGTGTAAATGAGGTTCATAAAACTCCTAATAAAAGAATAAATCAAAGCCCAATGTGAACAAGGATAAATCTGGGCCATTTGTATAAGCACACTTGAGTGTGAAAGAGACTGAATCAATTGACCAAGTGAACCAGGACCAAATCAACAACGTTGTCTAGATGCAATGAATCTCCTAGAGGGACAACGCAGTTCAACTTGGAATCTTCACATGTGAATGGAGCTAAATCATTGAAGGTGGTTTAGGGTTTACAATCTCTTGATCTTATAAAAGTAAGAGGAGGGCAGCATATGGAGGTTTTTCATGATATGATATTTTGATATATTGTCTGTTTAGACATATAGCTTTCTTGGTTGTTTAGCCTAGATTGCAAATGTTGTTTAGCATTGGGATATCCTGTTTAGGAATTCCACCTCTTTCCATTGAGTAGCTCTTGGAAGAGTTTGTACTACATAGTCCACTATCTGGTTTGAGACCAAGCTTCTCCTTTCAACTACAACACATTTCCTATTTAGGGTGTTATTGTCTTTGCAAGCTGCAGCAAGTGGAGGCTATATCTATTCAGATCTAGGCCATACTAGTGCCTCTTTTCAGTGGGAAAGTCATCCATTCCATTGGAAAGAGTGTATTAGCTGATTGGAGCTTCAAATCTACATCTTGGCATCAGGCCAAACTCTACAGCAAGCCTACAACGCAGTTTATGTACCTGGACTGCGTTATTTGCAAGTGAGGAGTTGTAGGGTGTTTTGGAAACTATTGGGAGGAGATATCTCTGGTGTAAAGGAGCCTTCCTTACACTGTGGTGATCCATGGATTAGCCATATAATCCATGTATGTTTCAGATCTTATCTATTCATAGATGTATTTACTTCAGAATTTCTGAATCAATCTACAGATCTGTTGCAGTAGATCTCATATCTACTCCATATGCTTCATTTTCTGCTAAAAACCCCAAGGGCTCTAAAAGAGGAGACTTTCTAGTGTACATATCTGATATGGATCTAAATTTGTGTACAGAAATCTACTCTAGATCTGATATGTAATCATCAGTAGTTGCAGCCTAATAAAATAACATTGTCAAGGTAGTTTTAGTCATTCATGTGGTTGCAACAGCTCTTCTAAGGGAATTTCTTATGTATATGTCTTGTATTTTCAGCTATACATCTCATGGGCTTCATTATAAATCTATTTTTCTGCTGTAAATACTATTGAAGGATATTTTATAGCCTCTTGCTCTTGCTCTATTGAAACTACGTTATTTTCTGAGCAGTCTTGCTGCAGTCCCTTGTTGGGCAATTTCTAGCCATACTAGATGTGGGGAGATATGTTTAACCCACCTAGAAAGATTTTTTCTTGATCCCCTCTTGGATTTCGGTCTTAGATAGTCATATCTAAGGGATCCAAGTGTTGGTTTCCATTTCAGTAACATCCATTCCTAGAAAATTCGTTTTCCAGTCATGCCTTGCTGACAGTTCCCATTTGGGATATTACAGAGTCTAACACACTTGAAGTGCCAAACAAGGGTTCCCCACCAACTTCTATAGCCCATCTCGACAAATAGGAGAATGTGGCATATGATTTTGAATATAATATATTGAAGATATGTAGAAGAATCGTGCCAACATATCTATTTATTAACTTGCTAGGTTGGAAAGCCAAGAGAATCGATCATCATAAATTTTGCTTCAATGCCTCCATCGGAAAATGAAGTTTCTGCTTCCAAGACTTCAACATATAGTAAATCTAAAACCACCCATAATCTTGAATCTTTTTTTAATGTTGCAAATGTAAATTGAAAATCCTCTTGTTCTCTATTTTTTTATAACATTTGATATTTTTAATTATAATATCCATAATTATCCTATTGTTTTTGGTGCATCTACAAATGTAATGCTTCTATCAGTTTCTAAAAATATTAATGCTAAACTTGAAAATATAGATGCTAGGATAATAAAACTTGATAGGTCCTAAGTTCAAGTAATTGGGTAACTTAAAAATGTTTTGATTCAACTGTCTTTTGATTCTAGAGTTCATCAATTTATTGACATAGTCGTTGTGAACATCCTGTTGGTCTCCCGTGTTTTGACAGTTTGGCAAATCAAAAGACAAGGCAACATCAGAACCAATATTTAGAGTTCCAGGATCTAGTCCTCCTGTTCTCAAAGAGGGACCTCTCAAATATTTGTTTTCAAAGGTTTATCTTGTGTGCTTTGATTATGGATTTTAGACTAGTTATTAAGTGCAAATGTTTGTTTCGTTGGATGAGTTGATACAGCAGAACGTGAAAGGTCTAAGAAAGATAGACAGAAAGAGGAAATATCTGGTTCATTGGGAAATGGAGTCAACATAAGGTAATAACCAAATTTTCAAGGGATATGAGATATCAAAGGGAAAATCTAACTTGGCCACGGGATCCTTTTGTTTTTGGAATGAGATGGACATTAATGATTTGGAAAGATAAGTTTAATTCTCAACAAAGGGAAATTGAAAACATAACTTAACAATAAAGAGATATTTGATAGACAGGGCTAACCATAAATTCTACAAACATTCTTTAAGCAAATAATGACTTCAATGACAACTTTTAAAATGGAACCTAAGATTCAGGGAACTCCCTATTTCCTCAAAGATTTTACTTTAAAGGACTTAGAAAACATAAAAGATTCACTGATAATTGCATTCATAGAAGAGGGAACACCTAAATAACATCTATGCTTACAATTATAAAGACCTTCAAAACAACTGGTCAAGCAATGGCAAAGGGCAAGATCAAAACCGACCTCTTTGATTAGCTTAAAACAATGGTACTTCAAAGGGAGACTTCAATAACAGCTTTCAAGTGATAGCAGACAAGCAGGGAGAACCATAAATCATGCTGAAATCAACTATTTGAGTTGTTAAGGAAATAAACAAGCATGAAGACTAAAGAGGAAGTTTAAAGCCTCTAAAATACTTCCGCAGAAGAAAACATAAAACAGTGAAGGGTGAACAGGTCTAAGGTGCTTCCAAGAGTCATTTCTTAGCCTAAAACTTTCAGCCTACTGCAGTAAGAAATTATGAAACATAATGAAAACAGGGGAAAAACATCAAACAGTTCAGAATACTTCACCAACAGCCAAGCTCATGGATCCAATGATAGAGCCTTCTCAGGAACAGACATGCAACAACATCATCAAGATATCCAAGACTTCAATTTGTTTTTCAACTTCAACAGATTTGTATATTTATTCAGAGAGTTTCAGTGTTACAAATTGTAATCAAAAAACAACCAACAATCACTCATCTTTTGCTGTGGTATATATAGAAGGATGCGGAGGTGAGATCTGATTAAAAGATCTCAATTACAATCAATACAGAATTAAATGGCTCACTGGCCCTCGAGGGGCTCAAAATGAGGAAATTTACATGCATATCCTCTGTATTAAATTTTTTACATAATGATTTCAAGCTTGGTAGGAGTTTTGTTTGGCCTTTGAGGCACTGTGTGGCGTCGAAGTAAATCTGTAGATATTCTTTGCATTGAAGTTCCTGGCAGAAATAACTCTTCGGCTGTGCTATGAGGCAGATATTTGATCCCGAGCAATAACTCCTGTTCCTGATTGAATACTTTGAGGCACAGGTGGCGCTTTAGTCACTGGAAGGAATTAGTTTGCCCTAATTTGTGGCAGTGGAGGTCCTTTGTCAGTTAAAACACTTTAGGTTTTCCTTTAAGCTATGTTTTAGATTGGGGATTAGGCTTCTGATAACTGTCTTTGCCATAATCCCTGCTGATTTTTCCATTGATTCTCTGCTCTGATCATTTTCTGGTCTTTGACACTAATGATCCTTGACTGTGCCTGTTTCATGGTTTCTTGATGTTGTGTCGGGCTGCGCAGGGTTTATAAGGCATCAATGCCTGAGAAAACATCGACGAAACATGTTTTTTATCCTTGCTGATGATTTCCGTGGATGAATCGAAGATGGGAGAGTCGTCACCCTCCTTCCCTGAATCTTCTTTGGAAACCACGAACGAATGATTTAATCCCTGCAAAATACAAACGAAACGTTATAAAATCCATGCATTTATCGGTTAACTGCTGCGGAGGCATATGGAGGGAGCGTGGCTGTTGGATTGCATCATTCGGCGGTCAGGATTGATCGGGGGAGATTATGGAATAGGTGGTAGAGGATCAAATTTAAGCCGTTGATCGCGCGTGATCGACGGTCAGGAGCGGAGGTTTGAAAGTCAAGCGGAGGAATCGTTGACTTGGCAATAGAATCGAGTGATGAAATATGGGTCGTCGATCTGCAGATCAGATCAACGGTAGAGCTGCGATTTCCACTGCACAATAGCTTGGTTATCGAGCGGGTAGTTTGGTTAAACATCGGACCCTTTCGGCGATCAACAACCGTTGGATGAGTGGGCCCAGATCGAACAACGGAGATCGATTTCGCTGGGCATCCTGGTCTAAACGTTAACGCGTGGGGGACGACATTTGCACGGCGGTTTTTAAATCGTACAAAGGATGCGTGGCGGCAAGCGTATGGAATCGCTGTCGATTGGGAGAAAACAGCCATTTGCCCGAAGGTGGTACAGAAAATACCGCCGGGTTTGGAAAACAGCGCACGGCTGGGGGGGTTCCACAAGAAGGTCGTGCTCCGCTCCATACGATCTGCGGAGCAGATCAACGGTCACGATCACTCCAAAATTCATATGGGCGGAAAACTTTGGAAATGGATTTAAAACCCAAAAATATGAATTTTCAAAGGTTTTTAGGTTTTGGGCGGAGAAAATTAAATTTAAAGGATAAGCGCCCGAAGGTCTTGGCGCCTGGTCCTGGCGCTCGGGTTTATGGATGAAGAAGGGAAAAAAAGGCTTAGCTCGAGGGGGCTTAAGCCCAATACATAAAAATATGCATTTTTTATGATTTTTTAATGGTTTTTAATGAAAATAGAGGGTTCCGATAAGGCTAAGAAGGGGTCTTAGACCTTATGAAATGGATTTTGCTGAGGGAAAATAGAAGGATCATGAAATTGTGGGGTTTTCATGGGAAATGGGGGAATATAAAAATGTTGGTTTTGAGGAGAAGGAAGAAAAAGGGAGAAATGGGATTTGCAGCAGTGTTTTGGATTTGGAAATTAGCAGGATTTCTGGGTTCTGAAGGGAAACAGTAGTGAATATTATCCAAGGATAGGATATTATCAAAAATCCTTCAAGTATCAGCAATTTTAGTAATGAAATTTTTTCTTGAAGGCTATCCAACATCATTTAGCCACCATCTGATATGACAGATTTTATGGGTGGCTAACAGTGGCTCCACTTGGGGATGGTGCCTTTTTTGGAAGGCATCAAGAACTGCAGACTTGTATTCTCTGGGAGGCTGATCAGTTGCCTCATCTAGTGGGTTGCTTTCTTCTTCTTGAATGATCTCTTTTTGTTTCTGGAAACAAGTTATCAATCATGAAAAAAAATGGAACCTTTTATCAACAAACTTTCTACCTACCCAATCCTACTGATCTAACATTTTTTCTTCATCAGAGTGCACTTGGATTGGCAAACTCTCTTATAACATTTTATTCTTTTGAAAGCATAAACACTAATATAACTCTATTCCTTATTTCTCCCTGAACTCAGATTAAACAGTTGAGTTCAGATATCTTTATACCTAATCTACTGTCTGTTGGGATTAAGCTGTCCAACAGACTTTCATCCTCTAAATTCTATAACATAATTTTTTTTTTTCTTTTTTTTTTTTTCTTTTTTTTTTATAACTTTGAATGCAATGGTTAGACTATGATATTTACAATGGTAAAACAAAAAATCTTTAAAACTTAAGATTCTTGGCAGAAGTAATGCTTGAGCATTCAGCCATTGACAGGACCTCCATATAGGTCTTCTCCATTCAATTATTTCAAGAAAAATGTATTATGACCCCTCTCAGCATGAATAATATATGGCCCTTTCCACAAGTTCTCAAACTTGCCATGTTTCCCCTTCTCTTCTCTTCTTGAATCCCATTTAAGAACAACACTTCCAACCTGGAAGTTGTTTGCCTTAGTCCTCTTATCAAATAGCTTCTTCATATTTTCTTGGACTAACTATGTTCTTTCATAGACTTCCTCTCTGGTCTGTTGCAAATGGATTGTTTGGTTTATCCTCCTCTGCATATCATTTTCTTCAACCTTTACTTCTTGAAGGAGCTTCGTGACTGGAACTCCTAATGAGGTAGGAAAAATTGCATCCATGCCATAAACTAACTGATAGGGGGACATATTTATCGATTTATTTGTAGTTAATCTATCAGCCCATAAGGCATGAACCAGCTTACTCTGCCATGATTTTTTATTCTGTTCCAACAGCTTTTTAATGATATTGATGAGACTCTTGTTGGAGGATTCAGCTAATCCGTTTCCTTGGGGATAGTAAGCAGTGGAATGGCCCAAGGTTATATGGTATCTGTGACAGAAATCAACCATCTTCTTAGATTTGAAAGCAGCAGCATTGTCTGTTATAATTTTTATGGGGCAACCAAATCTGGATAGGATGTGGGTTTCAAGAAACTTGATAATGACAGAGTCATTAGCATTCTTGGTAGGTATAGCTTCTATCCATTTGGTAAAGAAGTCAGTGGCTGTGAGGATCCACTTATGTTGAGCTGAGGAGGATGGGTGAATTTCCCCTATGAAATCCAGTCCCCATTTTTGAAAAGGTGCCTCAACTCTGATAGGATGTAAAGGTAAGGGAAGGAGCTTTCTCTTGCCATCAAAGATTTGACACTTATGGCAAGACATGACCAACTTCTGAGTGTCTGGGAAAAGGGTAGGCCAATAGTAACCTGATCTGAGAATTTTGTTTGCTGTGGCCTTCCAGTAGAGGTGTCCTCCACATTCACCATCGTGCAATTCATGCATGATTTTTCCTGCATCATCTTCAAGTAAACATTTAAGCAAAATTTCAACATCATTTTTCCAATATAATACTCCATCTAATATACAAAAACTCAAAGCCTTTTGTTTCAAGAATCTAGCTTTAGTTTTAGTCAAAGAAGGAGGGGCATTTAGATATAAAAGCACATAAATAATGTCATCATACCAAGGAGAATTTAGAAATGTTTCTTCAATAAAAGGAGCATCAGATTCTTCTATTTCTTCCAACACATCCACCATATTTATGTCTAGTTCAAGGAAGTTAGACTCATCCATAAGCTTTGCTAATCCCTGCCCCTTTATTAGTTTTGTGGGCCTAATTTCTAAGTCATATTCAAGAAGAGTTGCAATCCATTTTCCCCTTTTACCATCAGGGTCTTGACTTAGAATATCCTTGACAACAGTATGTGGAACAAAATCAATTATGTGAGAGTGTAAAATGTAGACCCTGTTGTGGACAATTTTGTCACCCCCTAGAGACAGTCTAGAGTTGCCATAGACTAGTGCCTAGGACATCTTAATATAGCAAGGAGCTCATCATATAGCTTGGGTTGTCAATCCAAAAGCTCCCTTACTATCTCTTGTAAAACAAGGAAATAAGATTGAATGGGACCAAACTCTCTCAGAAGCTAATACAAAGATAAGAATAATGTAGGAACATCATGCATAACTCCAATATGATGGCATCAGACAGTTAAGAGACAGCTTACTGTAAAGAGGGCCAGTTCAAATAATATACCACAAAAATCAAATATCAGAGAGTGGATGCAGTGAGAGGAATAATAAGAGAATACCAGTTGATATTAGACTGATACCCAGATATACAACAGAACCATGTATGGGCTTGCCAATTCAAGAATCCATACACAATCCTGGCATTTTAAAAGCACCCTCCTAAAACGACTGATATAGCAGAAAATATGGATAAGGCGAACATGGAACAATATATCATGACTAGGCCTATTTAAAGCGCTTGACTAACCCCAGTATGGGCATCAACCAGGATGAATCCTTACTCAAGATTAGTGAGCCACTCGCATTCTAGAACATGATACAAGAAGATAAATAGCATGAAATGAGATATTGTATTAACACATAAGAGAAAATTACAAACTGTGAGATACCAAAGACTAGAATCCTCATTACAGTTATAACTCCTCCTCACTGATACCCTACGGGCTCTGAACCTTCATAAAAAAATATTACAAAATGTATACAAAATCCTTTTCACTGCACAGTTTGCTGATAGAAATCTGGAACCCCTCTAATGTCTTATTTATGGGTTTTTATAGAAAAGATAGAGAACTCTCGAGAAGGAGGTAGATGGAGCACATTTAATGACTTAATTTGAACAAAATGGCGGAAACCTTCGCACCCACACTGTGAATGACTAAATATAAATGACTGTACTTTACAATCTGCCTTTAGAAATAAATGTTGGGAGATGAAAATCTCCTTATAAACAAGACACAAATAATAAAACATACAAATTCTATGTACTTGGATGAAGGAGGAAAATCCGCTACGATGAAACCTTGAGGTTGCTTGCAAGAATAAAAGAACTGGGAAGAAGATCTCTCCAGAGACACGGCATAAGAGAAAATCTTCATGAACCTTCAGTACTTTCCTGAGAATAAAATCAGCTGAAATATAATCTGTGGGGTATGATTTTTAATCTATTGTACCCTCGACTTGATCTTGAAAATCACTGGTTCGATACCCTTGTCTTTTAACACCAGATACGGGCTCATAATCTTCAATGGGGTTGTTGGAATCTTTAATTCTCTGCAGATGTTCTTTGCAGGAACATTTATATCCCCATACGCTAACTGGCATCCTTAAATTGTCCCTGGAGAGTTCAAAATATTTTAAATCCAACTCCTGCGATGAATGTCTTATCACGGCGGCTTTCAAGACTTTTCTTCATAATGAAAGCTTCAATTGAACTGCCCTCTGAAATGCTCTATTGCTGCGGCCAAGACTGTGAACTGAAACCTCTTTCCGTTTGTTGAAACCCTGCAAAATCCACCAACACATTAGAAAAACCAGGTAGAAGTGGGATGGACAAGGAGGCATTGATGATAATGGCGGTGAGGACATGGCTGAATGATAAAATCGTGCAGGGTGATGAAGAAAATATGATGGGGGCTTTGATAAACAAACGGAACGTAGACTTTCCACGTAAAAAAATTGGAACGTGATGACTGATGAAACGATGAAAATAAATGAAAAACACATGCATATATATATATATATATATATAGCGGGGGAGGATTTAATAGACACGTGAGAAGACGACACATGGGTGTACGGGGGACAGGTGGGAAGGCGACGTGGCTGCGGAATCAACAGACCGAGATGAATGGATTCTGGGCCATCGGATTTCGAAAACAGATCAACGACTCAGAGGCGCGGGAGCGATATGGCAGTGGGCCACGGGACACAACAAACATAGGATAACGCGCAGGCATCTTTGGAGGATATCTGTCGTAGGATGGAGGACGACAGATCCAACGGCGCGGGTGAGTTCCACTGCCCAGACATTGTTCAACATTTAAGGCGCGAAAAAGTGGTTTTTCGGGCCCGTACCAAAGACACGCGTCACATTTTCAATGGAATCGCTGGAATTTGGTTGAAAACCGCCAAACTGGTGAAGGCGGTGTGGAATAGAACCAGCGGTTTTCTGCACGTGAGGGCCACCATACAAAACAATCTCCGCTCCGTCGATTGGCTTCGGATCTGACGGTTACAATTGCGCCCGAAAACATTTATTGCTAAGCTCCCTTTCCTTCTAGGTTGAGGTTTTGCACTCGGGACATATGGAAGCCAAAGCATGGAGGGCGAAGATCTTAGGTAGGGGTCAATATGTACAACATCGGCTCCATCTGGGGATGGCATGTTCGTCCTTGGACATGTCGAGAACACGCAGACCACTGAACACTTCTGTATGTGCATCCTTTTTGTCAATTTCTCTGCGTTTCTTCTGGTAAGTTGCCAGCATCCCTACTTTATGAAAATTAAAGCTAAAACAACCTATATACAATATAATACAACAGGCATTCCCAGCCTGGATCAGAATTGAAAGTATGGCTTGAGGAATTGGCCATTCACAGGGGCGTCCAGCAGATCACCCTATAGGTTTTCTAACATAAAAGTATTGTTTCCTCCTTGATTTACAATTTTGAATGGGCCAAACCACAATGGGTCAAATTTAGCATGCTTGCCTTTCTCTGCTCTTCGAACGTCCCATCTGAGAACCAGGTCTCCAATTTGAAATTTCATGTCTTTCGCATGCCGATCAAATACAATCTTCATTTTCTCCTGATATTCTATCAATCTCTGATTTACCAGGTTCCACGTTTCCTCTAATTCGACCAGTTGATTAATCCTTCTGATCATGTCATCTGGTTCTTCCTGGCTTTCTTGCATAAAACGTGCCACCGGTAACGCCAATTGCACTGGAAACACTGCTGCTCATCCATATACCAATTCATAGGGAGACTTCCCTGTTGCTCTCTTGCTGGTTATCCTATTCGCCCATAGAGAAAATTTTAATTGGGAGTCCCAATTCTTCTAATTCTCATTTATTGTTTTCTTTAAGGCCCTTACCAGGGTTTTATTAGAAGACTCTGCTAAGCCATTTCCCTGTGGATAGTAAGCTGTGGAATGGGTCAACATGATGCTATACTATTGGCAGAAATTTACAAATCCGGCGGACTTGAAAGCCTGTGCATTTTCAGTTACGATCCTAGCAGGATAGCCAAACCTAGATATGATATTTTCCTCCATAAACTTGATTATCACAGTATCTGTAGCATTTCTTATAGGTATGGCTTCCACCCATTTTGTGAAATAATCTGTGGCTGTTAGTATCCATTTATATTGGCCACTTGATGGGGGATGTATTTCTCCTATAAAATCTAATCCCCATTTTTGAAATGGTTCATTTACATGAACAGGAATCAAGGGTAGAGCTGCTAATTTCTGTCTTTCTGCAAATATTTGGTACTTGTCACACGCCCTGACCCAAGCAAAAGCATCTGTAAATAGTTTTGGCCAGTAAAAACCAGCCTTCAGGATCTTTTGAGCTGTAGCCCTCTAGTTGTAATGTCCTCCACATATTCCCTCATGAAATTCTGTCATTATACTTGCCACTTCATTTTCTGTGAGGCATAACAGTAATATACCTGAAGGATCTCTCCAATATAGCTGTCCATTAGCAATTATATACTTCTGGGATTTCATTCTTATAGCTCTGTATTTTATCTTATCACAACTTGGAGGACAGTTAAGTGTTAAAAGATATTCAACTGTTTCTTTATACCAAGGACTAGTGAGATATTTCATGTGTACCTTTTGAGTGGCCATCTCCAGTCCTTGCTGTTCTTCTCCTTTCTCAGATTCTTCATTTGCTATCATGGATAGATTAATGCCCAAAGTTTGATGATTTGAGTCAGATAACATCTTAGCAAGTCCCTGTCCTTTAATCAGTTTGGTAGGCCTTGTGTCCAAATCATACTCTTGTATTTTTGCAATCCATCTTCCTCTTTTTCCTTCGCTATCCCCCTGAACAAGAATGTCTTTGACAGCTGTTGTCGGAACATATGCAGTAATGTGAGATTGAAAAACATAGGTTCTAAAAGCTTTAAGGGACTTTACTAGGGCATACGCCTGCTTCTCCAATATATTATATTTCAATTCAGCATCATGCAACACCTGACTGAAGAAAGCTATAGGCTGCTCATATCCATCGTCATTTTTCTGCAACAATACTCCAGCAATGGTATGGGGAGAAGCAAATGAAAATATCATAAATGGTTTTGTATAATCTGGCCCAGCTAGCACGAGAGCTTCAGTTAATGCCTGTTTTATTCTGGTGAATGCGTCTCTAGACTCCTGGGACCATTTTACTTCACTATCCTTTTTCAACATATCAGTTATATGCCTAACTATCTCAGCATAGTTAGGAATAAACCTTCTCAGAAAATTGATCCGGCCTAAAAACACCTGTACTTCCTTCTTATTCCTAGGTAAAGGAATACTGTTTATTACTTCAACTCTCTTAGGCTCAATTTTCACACCATCTTTAGTTACAATGTGCCCTAAAAGTCTGCCCTCATCTAATGCAAATAAAGATTTTTTAGGGTTGAGGGATAGGCCATACCTTCTGCATTTTTCAAAAGTTTTCCTTAAATGCTCAATATGCTCATCATCATTTTTTGAAAACATTGTGATATCATCAAGATATACCACCAAAAACTTGTCCTGCTCTCCAACAAAGGCTATGTCCATTGCCCTCTGAAAAGTAGCTCCTGCATTAATTAATCCAAATGGCATTCTGGCATACATAAATGTTCCCCATGGTGTTATAAATGCAGTTTTCTTCTGTTCTTCTGGAAACACAGCTACCTGATTATAACCAGAAAATCCATCCATTATTAACATTCTGGATGCTCCCACCACTTTCTGCAGGATGTGGTCCATCTTTGGCAGTGGATAATTATCCTTTAGAGATGCTCTGTTTAAATTCCTGAAATCCACACACAGCCTTATTTCTCCGTTTTTCTTTCGAACAGGAACAAGGTTTGCTATCCATTCTGAGTATCTCAATGGCACAATTATTTTGGCCTTCAGTAGCTTCTTGATTTCTTTTTCAATAGAGGGAAGCAGCAGAGGATTTATCTGTCTGAGCTTCTGCTTATAAGGCTTTGCATCTTCCCTCAAAGGAATTTTATGCTGCATTATATTAACATCAAAAGTTTTTAGGTCCTGATAGGACCAAGAAAATACATCTTTATAATATTGAAACAACTTCAAATATTTTTCTTTATATTCTTTTAGGACCCTTTTAGATAACTTTACAATTTTGGGATCAGCATAAGTACCCAGATTTAAATCTTCCACTTGATTTTCTTCTATCACTTTGTTTGGCTGCAATGGAATGTCATCCTTGTTAAATAATCTTTCTAGAGGCACCAGAACTCTAGGTATAACATTTCCTTTCAGCTGCAGCACCTTATTACCTGCTATTTTCTCTTCCCATCTGTTTTCTACAATATTTTCAACTTCTTCCTCCTCATTGTCATCAATCTCCATATTGGAGAATTCTCCCACTGTCTCCATGAATCTCTTCATCTTTTCATCATCTTCAAATACCTTCCAATGCTTTATATTATCTGGAATAGATGGTTTGTAACGTACCTACACTTCGTATCTTAAAAGTGGGTTCTGAGGAGGATGGAATGTACTGGCAGCTACAGCAAGAGAGTCTGCTATTCTGTTTTTCTCCCGGGGCATGAACTGTATGTTAAATGCTGAGAAGAAATTTTCTATCAGGTCCCACACTTCGTTTCTATAAGCTCTCAGCCGTGGATGCTTAGTTTGGCATTGATTTTTGATATGCCTTACCACCAGCTCAGAGTCTCCCATGACTTTTAGACTTTGGATGCCCATGTTTCTAGCTGTCTGTAGTCCCAATAATAGTGCCTCATATTCAGATACATTGTTGGTAGCCTCGTATTCCAATTTAAAGGACAGTGGCACCCATTTTCCTGCAGGAGAGATTAATAACACCCCAGGTCCATTGCCTTCTCTTGAATTTGCTCCATCAAAATGCAAAGTCCAAATTTCTGATTCCTCATCTTCTTTAGGCTGCTCAGCTTGGATTTGACCAAAAAGGGGCTCATGAGCATAATTTTGATTTTCTTCTAACATTAAACATGAGAAGTCTCCCTCTTTGTTATAAACTGGGGAATTCTCTGAGCAGTCAGCCTTGGTTACCATTTTAACAAATCTAGTCTCCCTGTATAATCTCCTCTCCTGGCCTCCAAAGACTGGGACAGTAGCATATGTTAAATCCAATTTGATTGACCCACCAATTTTTGTACCCCATGACCTTGACAGTAACATGCCAAAGCGGGCTGGGATATCAGCAACCACAATGTCCATGACCACACTCTTTGCTGGAATTTGGGCCAAATTGACCACTAAATCTTTAATCATTCCCAAGCATTTAACTCTTTTAGAATCAAATGAATATAGGTCTTTGTATGGTCTTGTAATTTGCAGTCCTAGTTGTTCAATGATAGATGTTGTGTCTCAATCTAGTCTCCTAAACTGAGTTCATTTAATTGTCAACCAGGATTTGTAAACTGCTGAAGTGAAATGTACCATATGTACCTAGGTGCTTGTTTCCTAGTGCGTTGTGTGTAGTGCTTTGTGATGTTTTGGTATTTTATGTTGATTTATGATGTTTTTGGTCTTTTGAAGTTTTGTGTACTCCAAGAGTTATTGGTTTCTTTTCAGGGTAGTTCTGTTGAGGAAGAGCTCTGTTTATGGTGATGGATTTGCAGAGATATTTCAGACCTTGAAATGATGTTATCTTCTGTTCCTAAGGTTATCGATCACTGGTGGTTTTCAGAACAAAAAGATATTTGTAAATAATGAAGGTTGTCTTATGAATCCTATCAACTAAAGTGATCTACTGTGCAAAGGGTGACAATGTGACTATGAGATGTAAGTGCAATGAATTGATTTAAGCATGAGCTTAAGATGCTTCTAAACTAGAACAATGTTAAACCATAAGCCATCATCAAACTTTGAAACGAAGTAGCTGGACATGAATTAAATGCAAAATGAAACTCCGGAGCATTCTAATTATCATGCACTATTCTATGAAGTTACACAATCGATTTGTTCATCATGAATGATATTTTGGAAAAGTTCCTTCTTGTGGAAGAGGTAGAACAATTTTGACTGTGGACTTGTATGCAATTGAAAGCAAATGAACTGAAAGCAAATGAAACTAAGTTGTCACATCACAGTCATTTCTTGAACTTCTTAAGGATGTCTTGGAAGAATTTCTTCTTGTGGAAGAGTGATTAGGACAAGTGCAACTGTGATAGTGAAGACTAAAAACTACAACTAATTCCTATGATACGATAGCTATTCATCATTCATTGTTATGATCTGTTGGAAGAATGTCTTCTTGTGAAAGAACTGGAATGAATATAACTACAGTATCTAGTTAAAAACAAATAAAACTCCTATCCTACAGTACCATAGTCATTAAACATTCATCATTTTAATTTATTGGCAAAGTGTCTTCTTGTGGAAGAACTGGAACGAATATGACTACAGTAGCTAGTTAAGAACAAATGCAAATTTAACTCCTATCCTACAATACCATAGTCATTTAAACATTCATCATTTTAATTTATTGGCAAAGTGTCTTCTTGTGGAAGAACTGGAACGAGTACGACTACGATATATAAAACAAAACAACTACTAATTCAATATGCAGAACGTAAAGACAGCTAGGAAAAACTTATCTAGTTTACGCTAAGGAAATCCGTTCAAGGGGCAGGGGCCCTCTACCACTTGACGGAATTCGACTTCACAATTAAATCACGCCTTCAAGATAATTTTGTCTGCTCCATTAACGATGCAATAGTTTGAACATAATGCTCTGTGTCTTAAAAGACGTAACACAGAGTTTACACAAAATCTAGCAGCAAATCTACACAAAATTTCTAAATAAGCTCTCGGCCTACTCAAGAGTTTATAAAGTAAATGCAAGTAACAATAATTACAATAATTTAGGAATGATGTCTTCCTAATCCAAATCATCTTAGGAGTCTTTGAGGTGGCTGCGTAAAGGAGAAAATACACCTGGACTGTGACAGTCCTAGTAGGAGTCTTCCTTCACAAATGTGTTCCCACGTGCATAACCGTACCCAGAATTCATTTCCTCTTCCATGACGAGCAACACACCATGTGGGCACGACGTGGATCATGCCCATATGCGTTTTTCCTCAAGAGGCCACCTGGAACATGCTCAAACATAAAGGTAGCTGCAGAATCGCCGGTTAGCTACAGAATGCCTGCATTCTGCAGCTAGTTCCGGTCAAAATGCTTAACAATGGAAACAATCACAAAATTCAACAAGTCAGTCATGTAAACCATTCTAGAAGTAATTTTAACTATTTTTATTGATCAATTGGGTTTAAAATAGAAATGGACAAGGGAAAATGAGGTAAAATGAGGTGAAGGAAAAGCACAAATTTGAGGCTCAACATACCCCCACTGCTGTCTCTTTGCATGTCCTCATGCAAATTATCCTATGAATTCTGAGGCTTCTGCAAGGACATCTAATCCCCTTCTTCTCCTTTGTCTGAAAGCTAGAGGTCTTCTGGGTTTCCTGATCACAAGTTTGAACCTAAGGTTTGTGAGTGCCCTGATCAACTTTTTGTTCCTTGTCTTCATCTTCTCATTGGTCCTCTCCACTTTGTCTATATGCAGGGATAAGGTTGAGTTCATGTTAGTCTTGAGCTTGATTTGATCTTTGAGAATTTCATTCTCATTTTTGATGTGTCTATTCAACAATTCCAACTCATACCTATCCCTCCTCAATATATCAATTTCAGTTAGTGGAGGACTGGGGGTTCTCTCTTCTCTTTCTGAAGCTGTTATCTCTAAAGTTTCCACATAATCATAGATTTCCTGTTGAGCAGGATCAATCTCAGGGGTGCCTTCATAAAAATCTTCATCATCATACTCTTCCATGGATGTTTCTTCATCTTCAATATTGATTACCCCTGTTTGTTTGATTGATGTTTTCTTCATTTTTCCTTTTAATCTGTGGCTTCTCCTAAGTTTAGAGGAACCCTCCCCTTTTTCTATAACAGATTCCTTGATTACCTTCTCTGCCTTGAGTTGACTCTTGATTCTAGTCAACTTCTCCAGAATGACTTCTTCACTTCTTTCTTGAACCGGTTTGTCAATTTTACCTGTTGGAGTCCTCCATCTCCTACTTCTCTTTGTGGCATGTGGTTCAGGTGATAGTTCTTTTGCTTCCTCAAAATGATTTCTTATTAAGAAATCATCCCATGTATCATTTGATTTAGATAGATGATGCTCAATTAAAATTTTGACTAACCCATGATGATACAGGGTTGTTTCCAAAAACTGAACTCTTCTCTGAACACAAGAAGCCATTTTCTTCAGACTTTGATACAAGAAATATGGTAAATTCAAATCTTCTGCTAGAAAATGCAACATTAGTCTCATATGGTAGACATAAAATGTCCCATATCTACCCTCACATGTAACAAATTTTTGTAAAAGAAGTAGTATATTCCTCCATTTGCTCTTCAATGCTGTACTGGGAATTCCCTTCTTGAACACACTAACATCCATGTTTGGTGATTTTAAGATTTGTTTCCATGAGTCATTATGGAATTCCCTATTTTTAAACCATCTTTCCCCAGCTCTGGATAATCCTATAGCCTCTGCTATAAAAACTTCATTAACAGTAAACTTAACATATCCTATTTCAACCTCAGTGCCTTGGAATGATCTAGCAAATGTTTTGGTGACTTCCTTATGGCAACCATTAAACTTTTCCAAGAATTGGAGCCATCCTATTTTTTGTAGCATCTCCTTGCATTTTGGATAACCTTCTAAATATTTTGATCCTATAGGCTCAATCCTTACGATGAAACCCATGATTTTTCACTATCAATTAACACTCTTCTCTATCCACAAAACAATGGCTTTTACTTTCGGATTAAAATGGCTTCAAGCTCTAAATAAAAATGGCTTCAATTTTGGAAGAACATACCTTTGAAATAGCTACAGTCTTAAAAATCTCTGGTTTGTATGCCTCTGTTTGAAAAAATGCCTTCGAATCCTCGGACTGATGTACTTCTGTTGAACTTTGGAATGATATGGAAGCAATTTCAATTTTCGAGCTAATGTGTCTCTGATAGACAGTGGTAGATGATTTCAAATTTCTTTTTGTGCAATACCTCCGTCTTTGGTAACAGAAGACTTCAAACTCAATCACTGAAAAACACTTCTGTTTCTAGTAACAACAGACTTCAAACTCAACCTCTGTCTCTGATAGCAAATGGTATGCTTCAAATTCAACACTACAACCTCTCTGTCTCGGGTAACAACAACTTCAAAACCAGTCACTACCACACCTCTGTCTTTGGTAATAACAGACTTCAAACTTCAATTACTACCACACCTCTATCTTTGGTAGCAAAGTCTTCAATTTTAGCACCTCTGTCTTCTGGTAGCAACAGGCTTTAAACTCTACACGGCCACAATTCTGTGTTGACAGTGCAAATGCTCCAAACTTTGTTCTCAGTAATATGCTCTCTGTTCAGTGAGTTCTCACACCGTTATGCTTCCAATGTACCTCTTCTATTCTGCTCCTGATGATAATAATGCTTCTGCCTTCGGAATGGAATACTGGCTACGGAATGACGTTATGGCAAATGGTCACGGCATAGAGTGGTGGAGTGAGGTGGAGGATTGTATTAATGATTTGAGGAGACGGCAGAGGATTTACGACGGCAGGAAAAATCTTCATCATTAAAGAACTTGGTTTAGAGTCGTGGGAATTTCAAATGCTTTGGCCGTTTCACCGCTCAAATGCTATTGGATAGAAAATTTGAATTGGAAGATTTAATACAAAGTCTGTAGAGGGTTTTGTTTGGTGTTTGATCAATAAAATAATTAAAACAACCTTTCGAATAATTCCACAACTAAACTATGCTAAATTTTTATGAATTGCCATCGTAATTTAAATTTGTTACATCTGCCCTTTATTTGATGTTTGTGTAGCCTTTGTCTTCTCTGCTCATCTTTGGAGGAATCTTTCACAATTTTCTTGATATTTTTGATTCATGAATTCACTGGATCACTTTGCTGTAATTCTGATGTCTGCTGGTTGATGCCTTCAGGGTTTACAGCTGCCAAAAAGACTGTCGGGCTGCAGAAAAGGTGATCAGCTGCAGAATGTCCACTGAGCTGCAGAATGTTCCTGTAGAACACTTCAAACATGAAAATGAAATGTTTCTGGAGAATGGGTGAAATGTTTATGAAAATGGATGAAAATGGATGATGGATTATGAAATGGATAATGGAATAAGAATGGATTCAGTTCATGGAATGAAGGAACATAAGGGCTGTACTGCAATTCATGGCATATTTTTTTTCACTTGCAGCAAGATATCAAATTCTATGTTTTGACATGAAAATGAAGTGAATGGAAGATGGAGTGAAATGAATGGAATGGAATGGAGTGAAATGTGAATGATGGATGAGATGAAGTATGGATGGATAGTGAATGGAGTGAGATGAAATGAATCATAAGTACTATGTCACTGAACTTATGATTTATAACAGCTGCTTAGAAACAAAAATGGGAAAAGTTAGAGTGTCAGAGAGACTCTGATTTTCACCCTATCTTTTCTGTATAAACATGCCAATCAGTGATTGGTTTTCATGTTTATACCTTTATTTTTTTTTTTATTTTTTTTTTTATTTTTATTTTTTTTCAAAAGAGAAATGCTTCAGAAAATTTAATCAAGTTGATGAAGAAGAGAGACTCTTCTTCATTAACTTCACATCATTGTCTCCTTGGAACTTCTTGACAAACTCTTCTCTTGAGAGTGGCTTGTGGTATAGCTTCGGTCTATGGCCATTCACAAGAAAAGTGACCTCCTCTTCATCTATAGTTCTGATTTTTACTGCCCCATTATCAAAAATTCGAACAATTTCATATGGCCCAAGCCAATGTGTCTGAAATTTCCCTTGAAAATTCTTGAATTTTGAATCAAACAAGAGAGCCCAATCACCCTCTTTAAATTTCTTCTCTTTGATGTACTTGTCATGCCATCTAGCCCTTTGTTGTTGGACTAGACTTGTTTTCTGAACTGCATCTTGTCTGATCTCATCCAATTCATTAATTTTCTCCAGTCTATGCTTCTGTGCCTCCGTTAGATCAAGTCCTAGCTGAACTGCCATCTTGAATGTTTGGATTTGGAACTCTATAGGAAACAAAACTTGCTTTCCATAAACGAGCTCATAAGGAGTATGGCCTGTTGTGTTTCTCCATGTAGTTCTATAGGCCCACAAGGCTTCAGGAAGCCTATCTACCCAATCTCTTCTATGTAGATGAACAATCTTTGTTAGGATTCCTTCAATGACTTTATTAGTGGATTCCACTTGACCATTTGCTTGTGGATGATATGGAGTAGATGTTCTATGTCTGATTTTTTACTTCTCCATCATTTGCTCCACTAGCCTTGATGTAAATTGAGCTCCTTGATCTGTAACAATTTCCCTTGGGACACCAAAACGAGTAAAAATATCCTCAAAAAGAAAAGTAACTACAGATGATTCATTAGCAACAAGTAATGGTTTAGCTTCTACCCACTTATTAACATAATCAGTGCAAACTAATATGTATTTCTTTTGTCTTGATGGAGGACTAATAGGTCCTACAAAATCCAAGGCCCATTTTTCAAAAGGTTCAATGTGTACCTGAGGTTGTAATGGCATCTCACTTGAAGGAGAAGGTTTCCCTACCCTTTGGCAACTGTCACACCTTTTGACATACTCTTTAGCATCTTTAAACAAAGATGGCCAATAATATCCTAAATTAAGGATCTTATAGGCTGTCCTCTTATCTGCAAAGTGTCCGCCACAAGGTTCATCATGACATGCCTTGAGAATTTCGGGCATCTCATCTTCACGAACACACCTTCTAATGATCAAATCTGGACCTGTCTTGTACAACTCATTAGCGACCCATGAATATCTTGCACTATCATTAATGATTTTTCTTTTATCCCTTGCATTCATAATTGAAGGAAATTTTCCCGAAACTAAATAATTAGCAATATCAGCAAACCATGGAGTTTGAGTAGAAACTGCAAAAAGATATTCATCAGGAAATTGATCTTCAACCGGAGTGTCATCTTTGATATTTTGAATTCTAGACAGGAAGTCAGCCACAGTGTTTTGTTTTCCAGGCCTATCTAGAATAGTAATGTTGAATTCTTACAATAATAACAACCATCTTATAACTCTACCATTAGTGATTGATTTATTCATTAAATATCTAATGGCAGAATGATCAGTGTGAATAAAAGTTTCATAGCCGGTTATATAGTGTCTAAATTTGTTAATGGCATGAACAACAGCTAAAAAATCTTTTTCAGTTACAGTATAGTTTAACTCTGCAGGAGTCAAATTTTTACTGATATAATAGATGGCATAGGGAATTAAATCTTTCTGTCCCAATACTGCTCCTAAAGCTGTATCGGAAGCATCTGTCGAGATATGAAAAGGTAACTTCAGTTAGGTCCCCTTAATATAGGTGCTTCAGAAATTTTGGTTTTCAGGGTTTCAAAAGCTAACTGGCAATCAGAAGTCCACTTAAATTCACAATCTTTGGTAAGTAATTTGAAGAGAGGAGATGCTATTTTGGTGAAGTTTTCTACAAATCTCCGATAGTACCCCGTAAATCCTAGAAAACTTCTTACATCTCTTTGACAACTTGGAATGGATAGGTTAGAAATAACTTCAACTTTCGCTTCATCAACTCTAATCACATCCCCTGAAATGTGGTGCCCTAAAACAATACCTTCAGTGAACATCATAAAACATTTTTCATGACTAAGAGAAAGGTTTGCTTCTTGACATCTTTTTAAGACCTTTTCCAAGTTTTCTAAAGCCTCTTCAAATGTATCCCCATAAACTGTAAAAGCATCCATGTACACCTCTACACAGTCATGTATCAGATCAGAAAAAATTCCTAATACTGCCCTTTGGAATGTTGCAGGTGCATTGCACAATCCAAATGGCAATACTCGGTAGGCATAGGTACCCAAAGGACAAGTAAATGTGGTTTTATCTTGGTCTTCAAGTGCTACTTGGATTTGATTGTAACCACTAAATCCATCCAGGAATGAAAAGTACTTTTTACCTGCTAATGTATCTAATACTTGATCTATGAAAGGTAAGGAAAAATGGTCTTTAAGAGTAGCTTTATTCAGTTCTCGGTAGTCAACACACACCCTCCATTTTCCATTTTTCTTAGGTACAATTACTAAAGGGGAAACCCACTGACTATCCGAAATAGGATAGATGAAGTTAACATTTAACAATTTTTGTAATTCTTCCTTGATAATTTCCCTAAGATTTGGATTCATCCGTCTTTGAGGTTGTCTGATTGGTTTTCAATTTGCCTCTATATAGATGTGATGAGTACAAGTCTTGGGACTTATCCCTTTCATGTCAGTGTATTCCCATGCATATGCAGAAGAATGTCTCTGTAATACTTTGACTAGTTCTTCTTGTTGAGATTTTTCCAGGTTTTTGTTTATATTCAAGGTCTTGCCTGGAAAAAATTCACTTGTAGAACTGCCAAATTTGTCCATAGAATGAAGAGACATCTGTCTAGATGACAAGAACTCAATATTGGATTTCTCTTGAAATGATTCTTGTTTTTGTTCTGGAGAAGATTCAAAATTTTCTAGAGTATTCAGAATTTGATTATCTTCACTAATTTCTGAAATTGTGAAGAGTGGTTGCAAATATTCTTCATCCTCTATCCATTGAGTGTCATCTAGATCTGTAGTTGTCCTAGCTGGAGGATATAAAGTGAATTTCTTTGTTGAACTTCCATCAGAAATATACATATCACCGGACCTACAACTAATAAAAGCATCAGCTGTAGCTAACCAAGGTCTTCCTAGTATAACAGGATGGCCTCCTAGATTATTCTTGGGTGTAAGGATCATGAAATCCACGGGGTACTCCCAAGAGTCTAGGGACACTGGAATGTCTTCTATTACCCCATCTGGTCTGATCACAGATCTATCTGCTAGTTGTAATAGTGTGGGTGTAAAGAGAAGATTAGGAAGTTTCAGTTTGCCCATGATTTGTCTACTCATGATATTTATTGCTGCTCCTAAGTCAATGAGTGTGTTTTGAATTTCAATTCCATTGATGTGAATTTTGACAACTGGATTTTCTGGGTCAAGGTACTTTGGAATAGTAGTCTTACCCATCATAATATCTGCTATTTGTCCTACCAGTTGAATTTTCTTGGTTTCTCTTATTCTTTTCTTTGTTGTCTTCATACTCAACTCCTTTATTGTTTTGGCTAAAATTGGGATTTCCTTAATGGCTTGCAATAATGGAATTTTAATGCAAACATTTCTCAATTCATCGAAGAAATCATAATTAGGCACCATTATTTGTTTTTCTACACCTTTGTCAATTTGTAATCTTTCCGGAAAGGGAGGTATAGAAGTAGATGTGGATGGTTGCTCTAATACTGGAGTTGGGCTTATTGGATCTTTTGTTTCAGTTTTTCAATGTTTTGGCCTTGAAAGGATGTTTCTTCCTCAAGACTCTTATTAACCCGTAGGGAGTCTTCCTCAGAATCATCTTGTTCTTGTATGATCACAGAAGGTTTCCTCTTCTCAAGTATCCTTCCAGACCTAAGTTGAACATCACTAAGGTCTAGAGGAGTAATTAAATAAGTTGGAAATTGTTGTCCTTCTATCATGTATGTATTATGAGGATTCTTATTATTGGGGTTTGGTATGGGCTGAGCTGGTAATTGATTGGATTTTTGAGGGAATGGTAATGGAAGTGGTTGATTTTGATGAGGTTGGTTCAGATGATGTTGTTGAGAATTTTGTTGAAGATTCTGAGGAAAATTTTGTGGATATGGTGGATAGGATGGTGGATACTGATAATATGGAGAGTATCTTCCATAGGGACCTTGTGATCCTTGTGCCCAAGCTTGAGATTGATTTTGAAATTGGGGCCAAGGTTGCTGCCAAGAATTCCAAGGTGGAGGTTGATTATACATTTGATCATGGAATCCTTGTGTCTGAGATCCCTGCCAAGGTCTTTTAGATACAAAGTTAAGAGATTCTGTGGAATCTGTAGGAGTTTCTTCCTGAAAAACAGCCTTGAGACCAGGAAGAGAAGGACAATTCTTGGTCTCATGTTTCTCGGAACAAATAACACAGGTTTCTACAACTTTTACATCTAGAGGACACTCTCTCAAGGCATGTTTCTTCCTACATTTGGGACAAAAGATTGCCAAGGCATCAGATTCAACCTTTTGCTTGTTTTGTATCTTGAGGGTGTCTATTTGTTCACTAAGACTCCCTAAGATGTCAGATTTAAAATCATCAAGCATGTGTCCTATTTCTGATCTACTTACTGTCCCAGAAGCAGAGTTACTTGCTCTTGCAAGAGCAGGATCTCTTGGACCTTTGACAGTTTTGGATTTCCCTCTGGAAAGGTTGATACATAACTCAGATATTTCAGGTAATGTGAGTTGTGATATATCCCCTTTCCCCATCATGTTAAGGATATCCAACCATTCATCCCTAATGGTTTTCAACAAAAGAGATTTTAAAGTGTCTTGATCTAGGTTTTCCATTTGTGCCCTTTTTATGTTGTATTTAAATCTTTCCAACAAATCTTCTAATTTTTCATCTTCTTTTTGTAACATCTTGAACACTTCTTCCTTATGATTAACCGGCATACAATAATCCAAGTATCTCTCTAGAAATGCTTGTTTCATGTCTTCCCATGTCCTAATGGAACTATTGCTTAAGCTCATAAACCACTTCAATGATGCTCCTTTCAGAGTTGAAGGAAATAATTTCAATTTTTGGGCATCTTGAAGGTAGTCATAAGTCCTACACAGTACTTCAAATTCGAATAAGAAAGTTTCAGGATCCTCAGTTTTAAGTCCATAGAAGTTCGGAAGGGCAGAAGGTGAAATGTTTTTCATGGTTGTATTGGTTTCTTCATCAAGTATAGGGAACCCAAAAGAGCTTCCTATTCTACCTCTTCCTCCATCTGCACCTCTACCTCCTCTTCCTCCTTCTCCTCTACCTCTACCTCTACCTCCTCCAAATGTGTTTTCTCCATTAACAACTCCTCCTCCTCCTTCTTCTACCATGGTTGACTCTCCTGTGGAAGTAGAAAGATTTGTATCCTCAACAAAAATTTTTGGATCCTCTTCTATGGCAGGTTCAATGGATGAAGTGGAAGGTTTCTCTAATGTAATAGGTGACCTTAGATCTTCTAGAAGTCCAGGATCAGTAAAGGATGGAAGATGGGTTTGAGTTGAAGGTGTACTAGTTTTGGATCTAGATGAAACAAGTGGTGTTCTAGATGTCAAACTTCTACCTCTGCTGCTTATAAATCTTCCTCTTGAATCTCTCTCCCTACGCATAAAATTGTTTTTGAATGCTAAGAAACAAAGGTTACCTAGTTTTCACTTCCCCGGCAACGGCGCCAAAATGTTGTGTCTCAATCTAGTCTCCTAAACTGAGTTCATTTAATTGTCAACCAGGATTTGTAAACTGCTGAAGTGAAATGTACCATATGTACCTAGGTGCTTGTTTCCTAGTGCGTTGTGTGTAGTGCTTTGTGATGTTTTGGTCTTTTATGTTGATTTATGATGTTTTTGGTCTTTTGAAGTTTTGTGTTTACAATGAAAGTGCCTAGGAAACTAATGAAAAGAAATTGGTGGTCAAAAACACAGTTGAGCCTAATGTATGGAATGGCAAATGTAATCAAAAATACTGAAGCAACATCTAAACTATGACTGAATAGAAACAAGAGCTTAATGATGACTTCTTAAACAAATGACACAAACTAGACTTTGAGAAATGATCACTTAAATATGCAAGTTTTCTAACTAAATAGTTAGACACTAATCATGATGCAACATTATATTCTAAGCTCATCTATTTCATGACTAATTCCTAGTTCTATTCTGCAATTTCAATTGAAGGTCAGAGTCTATACTCCAAGAGTCATTGGTTTCTTTTCAGGGTAGTTCTGTTGAGGAAGAGCTCTGTTTATGGTGAGGAATTTGCAGATATATTTCAGACCTTGTAATGATGTTATCTTATGTTCCTAAGGTTATGGATCACTGGTGGTTTTCAGAACAAAAAGATATTTGTAAATAATGAAGGCTGTCTTATGAGTCCTATCAACTAAAATGATTTACTGTGCAAAGGGTGACAATGTGACTATGAGATGTAAGTGCAATGAATTAATTTAAACATGAGCTTAAGATGCTTCTGAACTAGAACAATGTTAACTATAAGCCATCATCAAACTTTGAAACGAAGTAACTGGACATGAATTAAATGCAAAATGAAACTCCGGAGCATTCTAATTATCATGCACTATTCTATGAAGTTACACAATCGGTTTGTTCATCATGAGTGATATTTTGGAAAAGTTCCTTCTTGTGGAAGAGGTAGAACAATTTTGACTGTGGACTTGTATGCAATTGAAAGCAAATGAACTGAAAGCAAATGAAACTAAGTTGTCACATCACAGTCATATCTTGAACTTCTTAAGGATGTCTTGGAAGGATTTATTCTTGTGGAAGAGTGATTAGGACAAGTGCAACTGTGATAGTGAAGACTAAAAACTACAACTAATTCCTATGATACTATAGCTATTCATCATTCATTGTTATGATTTATTGGAAGGATGTCTTCTTGTGAAAGAACTGGAATGAATATAACTACAGTATCTAGTTAAAAACAAATACAACTTCTATCCTACAGTACCATAGTCATTAAACATTCATCATTTTAATTTATTGGCAAAGTGTCTTCTTGTGGAAGAACTGGAACGAATATGACTACAGTAGCTGGTTAAAAACAAATACAAATTTAACTCCTATCCTACAATACCACAGTCATTTAAACATTCATCATTTTAGTCTGTTGGAAGAGTGTCTTCTTATGGAAGAACTAGAATGAGTACGACTACAGTATATAAAACAAAACAACTACTAATTCAATGTGCAAAACGTAAAGACAGCTAGGAAAAAATTATCTAGTTTACGCAAAAGAAATCCGTTCAAGGGGCAGGGGCCCTCTACCACTTGACGGCATTCGACTTCACAATTAAATCACGCCTTCAAGATAATTTTGTCTGCTCCATTAACGATGCAATATTTTGAACATAATGCTCTGTGTCTTAAAAGACGTAACACAGAGTTTACACAAAATCTAGCAGCAAATCTACACAAAATTTCTAACTAAGCTCTCGGCCTACTCAAGAGTTTATAAAGTAACTGCAAGTAACAATAATTACAATAATTTAGGAATGATGTCTTCCTAATCCAAATCATCTTAGGAGTCTTTGAGGTGGCTGCGTAAAAGAGAGGATGCTTGGTTTGACATTGATTTCTGATCTACCTTACCACCAACTCAGAATCTCCCATGACTTTTAGACTTTGAATGCCCATGTTTCTGGCTGTCTGTAATCCCAATAAAAGTGCTTCATATTCGGCTACATTATTGGTAGCTTCATATTCCAATTTAAAGGATAGTGGCACGCATTTTCCTGTAGGAGAGATTAATAACCCCCCAGCTCCATTGCCTTCTCTTGAATTTGCTCCATCAAAATGCAAAGTCCAAACTTCTGATTCCTAATCTTCTTTAGGTTGCTCAGTTTGGATTTGACCAAAAATGGGCTCACGTGCATAATCTAGATTTTCTTCTAGCATCAAACATGAGAAGTCTCCCTCTTTGTTATAAACTGGGGAATTCTTTGAGTAGTCAGCCTTAGTTACCATTTTAACAAATCTAGTCTCCCTGTATAACCTCCTCTCCTGGTCTCCAAAGACTGGGACCGTAGCATATGTCAAATCCAATTTGATTGACCCACCAATTTTTGTACCCCAGGACCTTGACAGAAACATGCCAAAGTGGGCTGGGATATCAGCAACCACAATGTCCATGACCACACTCTTTGTTGGAATTTGGGCCAAATTGACCACTAAATCTTTAATCATTCCCAAGCATTTAACCCTTTTAGAATCAAATGAATATAGGTCTTTGTATGGTCTTGTAATTTGCAGTCCTAGTTGTTCCATGACAGATAGAGGCATAAGATTATGGGAAGCCCCAGAATCTAACATACAATTGTGTAACAGCAGGTCATGAATAACTAGAGACACATAAAAAGGAGGAGTAGAAGGGTCTGTCTCCTCAACATGTGGGCCAAAGACTACCATGGGTCTTTCTTCTTGAAGGTTTAAACTATCAGGCACAATTGGCACTTCAGGAGGAAGCATGAAGGAAGTAACTTGAGACTGATACACGGGTTGTTTTAATAATTCGGTCAGGGGGATAGGAATCTTAATTTTCTCAAGCTCTTTTTGCAGATTGAAAGTAGGTGGGGGATTTTCTATCACTGTTTCTTTTGACTCTTTGTTTTCAGCTGAAGATTTAAGTTCCTTTGGCACTGACTCAGCATTAAGAGGACTGACTATTTTTGAAGAAGAAGGAATCTGATCATTAGGCTGCAAGGGAGCATTTAGAGGACTCTTACCTTTTTCTATGTTTCTCTTTGTTGTTGATTCCTTCTGAGCAGGTGCTTCTTTCTGAGGTGGCTCCTCTTCTTGTTCTTGAGTTCGGGTCCTCTTCCTTGAAGATTTGAGATCATACTTTACATTGAGCTGGGCTTGCATGAAATCAGAGAATTGCTTACAATAATGGTCAATCTCCGCTTCTTCTTCTTCGTCTTGCAATGGGCATTCTATATCATCATTATTTGAAAAAGCAATATTTGAGTCTTCTAATCCATAAGCGGCATCTTCAGTGGAGTCATCTACTGGACCTTCCAGGTACAAGGTATGTGGTACCTGGTCTTGTTGTTCCTTTGTTTCTCTCGACAATATCTGCAATGGTGGTATTTTATACTGGGGATTGTATCCTCTGTTTGGAGCATTATAGAAATTCTTGGAAGCTGCATTTTTAGCCTCCAACTCAAGCTTGACCATCTTCTTAATCATCTTGCTTATTTCATCCATTTTGTCTGAATCCTTATCTTGATTAGAGGTGGAAACCTCTTCTTTGCCTCTCCTCCTAGTATCTTGTTCAATTTTTCCCTTCAGTTTCCTAGTGGAGGCAAAGTTCGCTTCCAGCTCCAGAGCATCTGACTGAGCTTTCTCTCAATGAGAATCCAAAGTTAAAATCAAAGGCTGCTATAAAAACTATCTTGGCAGCTGTTTCATGGGGCTTCATTTCAGGAGGTAGGCTCAAATATAACTTGTTGAATCTTTTAAAAAACTCTGACACTCTTTCATTTTGCTTCTTCTTCAAAGTATTAAATTCAGTAAGACACTGACCATAATCTTTCTTTTCTCCCCACTTTCTGAGGAAATTATTCTCTATCTCATCCCAAGTGGTCACAAAACGATTTCCCAATGTCTTGAACCATTTTCTGGCTTCACCTTCCAAAGATTGAACAAATAATCTTAAGACCACATCCAAAAGTTCAACATTTAATTTTTCTGCAAAAGAGCAGAAAGTCTCAAGATGTTTCTGAGCATCAATTTCATTTTCACCATTAAATCTTGGCAGAATCTTCAAATAATCCTGTGGCATATCATTTAGCACTTGGGGTAAATCCAGTGGAGCATATTTATTCAATAGAAAAGCAGGAACATTAGCCATTGGAGGAGGTGGGGGTTGTGTAACAGTCTGAGATACGAATGAAGGAAGGGGAGTAGGAGGAAGTGGGGTATGAATAACAATTGGAATATACTGTATGGAAGCCTGAGGCGTAGCTGGGAATAGTTCACGGTTAACAACAGCTACTTATGTAACTTCTTTAATTTCCTCAGCCTCGGGAGTAGGATGGAAATCCTCTTCAATCCAGGCACTTCCTCTACGTGGAGTTTCTGAGTAAAACTCAGGATTTTTTGTTCTGATCTCTTGAGAAGAAGAGGGCGGATAATCTTCAACAGAATATTCAGGGTTTTTAGCATGAGCTGATTTCCTCTCCTTCCAAACTCTTTTATGAATGATCTTCTCTGGGTCAGACACGTAAGGTGTCTTCGACTGAGATGTGTCTGACCTCAAATGTGGCTTACGAGGATCCAGGACTACCAATAAATTTATCAAATGAAGAACAGTGGAGTCGCCAAGGTGAGACGTACGCAACTCTTCAACTCTCTGTGCTCACCTAATTAGAGAGTGAATACAATTTTTCGAGGCCCAGGGAAACTGATATTCTCAAATTCGATCCCCGGCAATGGCGCCATAAATATTTTTTGGACAATTTTGTCACCCCTAGAGACAGTCTCGAGTTGCCATAGACCAGTGCCTAGGACATCTTAATATAGCAAGGAGCTCATCATATAGCTTGGGTTGTCAATCCAAAAGCCCTCTTACTATCTCTTGTTGAACAAGGAAATTAGTTTAAATGGGACCAATCTCTCTCAGAAGCTGATACAAAGATAAGAATAGTGTAGGAACATCTTGCAAAACCCCAATATAAAGGCATCAGACAGTTAAGAGACAGCTTGCTGTAAAGAGGGCCAGTTCAAATAATATATCATAGAAATCGAATATCAGAAAGTGGATGCAGTGAAGAAGCCTGAAGAAGATATTAGTGAACATGAGACTGATACCCAGATACACAACAAAATCACATATGGGCTTATCCAACTAAGAATCCATACATGACAATGGTGTTTTAAAAGCACCCTCCTCAAGTAACTAATATAGCAGAAAATGTGAATGAGATGAACATGGAACAGTATATCATGACTAGGCCTATTTAAAGAACTTGACTAACCCCAGTATGGGCACCAACTAGGATGAATCCTTACTCAAGATTAGTGAGCCACTCGCATTCTAGAGCATGATACAAGAAGATAAATAGCATGAAATGATATATTATATTAACACATAAGAGAAAATTACATACTGTGAGATACCAAAGACCAGAATCCTCATTACAGTTATAACTCCTCCTCACTGAGACCCTACGGGCTCTGAACCTTCATACAGAAGTGTTACAAAATGTATACAAAAGCCTTTTTACTGCATAGTTTGCTGATAGAAATCTGGAACCCCTCTAATGTCTTATTTCTGGGTTTTTATAGAAAATATAGATAATTCTCGAGAAGGAGGTAGATGGAGCACATTTAATGACTTAATTTGAACAAAATGGCGGAAAACATTCGTGCCCACTCTGTGAATGACTAAATATAAATGACTGTACTTTATAATCTGCCTCTAGAAATAAATGTTTGGGGATGAAGATCTCCTTATAAACAAGACACAAATAATAAAATATACAAATGCTATGTACTTGGCTGGAGGAGGAAAATCTGCTGTAATGAAACCTTGAGGTTGCTTGCAAGAATAAATGAACTGGGAAGAAGATCTCTTAGGAGACACGGCATAAGAGAAAATCTTCATGAACCTTCTGTACTTTCCTGAGAAGAAAATCAGCTTAAATATAATTTTTAGGGTATGATTTTTAATGTATTGTACCCTCGGCTTGATCTAGAAAATCTCTGGTCCGATACCCTTGTCTTTTAACACCAGATGTGAGCTCATAATCTTCAATGAGGTAGTTGAAATCTTTAATTTTTTTCTGATGTTCTTTGCAGTAACATTTATATCCCCATACGCTAACCGGCCTCTTTAAATTGTCCTTGGAGAGTTCGAAAGATTTTAAATCCAGCTCCTGCAATGGATGTCTTATCATGGTGGCTTTTAGGACCCTTCTTCATAATGACAGCTTCATTTGAATTGCCTTCCGAGATGTTGTATCGCTACAGCCAAAACTATGGATTAAAACATCTTTCCGTTGGTTGAAACCCTGAAAAATCCACCAACACATTAGAAAAACCAGGTAGAAGTGGGATGGACGAGGAGGTGTCGACGATAATGATGGTGAGGACATGGCTGGATGACAAGAACGCGCAGGGTGGTGGAGAAAATACGATAGAAGCTTTTGATAACCAGAGGGAACGCAAGTTTTCCACGTAAAATGGTTTGAATTTGGTGGCGGAATAAAACAATGAAAACTAATAAACACACATATATATATTCGGCAGGGGAGAACGCCACGGACACACGGGAATACGACACATGGGTGTACGAAGGACAGGTGGGTGGATGACGTGGCTGCGGGGTCAACAGACAGAGAAGACTGGATTCTGGGCTGTCAGATTTTTGAAGACAGATCAACGGCTCGAAGGCGATGGGAGCGGTGTAATGGTGGGCCACAGGACACAATGAACACAGGTTAACAGGTGAGTATCTTCGGAGGGTATCCGCCATGGGATTGAGGTCGACAGATCCAATGGCGCGGGTGAATTCCGATGCCCGGCCATTGTACAACCTTTAACGCGCGAAAAAGTGGTTTTGAACGCCGTACTCAGGGACATGCATCACGCGATTTGTGGAATCGCTGGCGTTTGGTTGAAAACCATCGGCTCGGTGGAGGTGGTGCAGAATTAACCGCTGGTTTTCTGCGGTGGGATACGGACGCGGGGGCCACCATTATTGCGTTGATTACGGGCCGTAGATCTTCAATTGAATCGGACGGCTATGATTTGGCCTGGAAGCATGAGGCGACAAGCTCTTTCTTGGTCAGGCGCGCGGTTCTTCCACTCAGGTCATATGGGGATTCAAGCAAAAGGTGATGCGGCTGTGTGGACTAGGCCCGATTTGTTTTATAAACGTGGATTTCAACCTTTTCACAGTGTATTTTCGGGTGGAAAGAGTAATGGTAGACCGACCATGGAGGGCCTTTGGCCGCGAAAGATGTTTTGAACAAACCCAAAGGAAACTGGTGGCCAAAATTTAAATAGGGGGGGCTGATATGCACAACAGCTATAATAGTAACATTCCTATTCCTCAAGTTATATTGTTTTTTCATATCAAAGATAGCATTCTGATAGCATTTCAAGTAATTAGATTTATTTTCATATTCACGTATGTCATGACTAGACTCATCATGTTCTTCTTTGGTTAGGAACATTCCTGACACATCTTCATCCAAACAATGAATGATGTCTTCTTGAAATTTAGGTTGTGTTTCTTCCTCATCCACTAGATTTTGTTGAAAAGGAGGTATAACCTGTTGATCAGGTTGATTTCTACTAGTTTTGATGCCTCCTAAACTGAGGGTTTCTAATCTTTGTTTCTTGTTTTGTAGCAAGTAGAGGATTAGCACCAAGAGAAATCCTATCCATAAGCCTCTCCATAGTCTTCATCATGGTATCAAATTTCACATCCGAAGATGAGGAAGGTTTCTCTTCTTATTTTAATCTATTTTTTCCCATTTTAGACCTCTTGGCTGCAGCCATATTTACTTCAACCTTCGTAGCATAATTTTTCATATCGGCCAAGGAAGCAGATTCTCCCTCTCTTAATAAAGTATAAAAATCATAGTCAAAAGGTTCAGCATAGTGTAATTGAGAAGCTCTTGGAGGATTTTTAATACAATTAGGTACAGAATTGTAAACCTTATTGAATCTTTTAGATAAATCTTGAATTAATTCATCTGTGGCTTTTTTCAAACTATTATATTCAGTCAATGCTTGAATAGGGTTCACTTTACAACCCCACTTTTTCAAAATTTGTCTTTTAATTGGTCCCAATTTTGTAAACTCCTTGGGGAAAAATCATTAAACCATTTTTTACCTCACATGTAAAACTCTAAGCAAACAACCGCAATTTTCACATCATCATCATCCACTTCTTCTTGATCAATGAAATCATTAAACTAGTCAACATGTTGCTCAGCAGTAATATCTTCTTCACTCCGAAAAGTTTTAATTCTAGTAGAATACCCCTATGGAAGGTCATGAAGTATGGTAGGTAGGACAAGAGGTGCATACCTAGCTGGACCTGCAGGAGGAAGAACTCCATCCATAATGATAGGGACTATGCTAACTGAAAAAGAAATGGATGGAATTATATTTTGACTAGGGGGGGAATAGTGAATGAGGATGAGATGCTAGGAGATTTTGAGGTGGGAATTTGGATTTTAGAAGAAAAATAACTCCACTCAGGAAAAGGGACACCATACCTTCTTCTTAACAAGAAATCAAAAGGATCTAATTCTTTTAATTTTCAAATGACTCTGGTTCTAGTGACAATTTTGATGTAACAGTCTCCTAAAACCTTTATTTTTCTTATTTTGATACAAGAGATGATGTATAAATTCCTAGTCTTTGTAGATCTAATATAATTTCAGTCAATTCATTCTCATATTTAGACCTAAAAATTGCTTCTTCTATATTTTCATCAAACTTTTTTTCTTCAAAACTTTGAACAACCTTAGAGGGAAAAGATGAAACTCTTGAATGATATGGATTATCTGATTTTGATGAGCTTCCAATACCTCTAAAATTTTTTTCTGGATTATCAACTATCTCAGGTGGGTTAGGATTTGGATTGATACTTGTATGAATCTTCTTAGAAGCCACCTTTAAGATGAGAATCTCAGTGCAGTCACCAATGTAGAATGAAGCTTTGAATGTTTCTGAGCTCCTACTACCTTCAAGAGTTTAGTACTTTTTCTTGAGCACAAATTTTCGAGAAAATGTACCTTCAGGCTACCGGAAGACATACCAAAATATTATCACAAAACTGAGCTTGATTGGGCTGCTCAACAGTCAATTCAGTGTAACTATTTCAAACCACTTACAGTTGGAAGTTAGCCCTTCCAACCAAAGAGCGCTCTCTCAAGAAAATGTATGATATTCAATAATGAAGCTTAAAAATAAGATGGCTAACTCTCAGATGTCTTTTGGATATTTTCTTGCAGGTGAAGGATGTGTGTTAATAGCTACCATTGGGCATGGAGTTAGTGTGAAACTTAATTGCATAAAAAAAAACAACTTTCATGGAAGTTGAGGCATGTGAACTCTTATAAAATAAATAGTACAACAAATAAGATGTTTAAAGAAACAGTTGCAGCATAATTAACTATGAATTCCAAGTGATTATACATGAAGTAAAATGAGTTGAATTTGAAAAGGTAGATAATACAAACACATAAGAGTTCATACAAAATCTCAGGTCTAAAAAAGGCTTTCTGCAACTGTATATTACTGAATAGAAAATATTACAATAGTAGCATAAGTCATAACATTGATCAACCCTCTCTAACTCTAATATCTCCCTATTTATAGAGTTAAAATCATTTTACATGAAGTCTGCCACCTAGGCTAGACTCTCGAAACTGTTGAAGATATCTAATCCAAAAAGGAATTAATTTACGTGGAGAGAATATAGGGATATTTTTGTTTAGAAGGATTTTGAAACCTAATAGAACTCTAACACCATTAACTTCATTAAAACCCATACATGAAGATGCTTATCGAATCAAACAGCTTTGTCTGGGGTGGTAATGACCATGACTAAGTGATGAACTACCACACTAGAATCTAGGCTCTGCGGCTCGAAATTTTAGGATGTGTTTTTGTGTTTGATGATGTGGCAAAAATGATGAGCTAGTGTGAAAAATCCTAAATGTGGATTCCTTTTGCAACAAATCTAAATTACTTCTCCTATTATTTTCCATAATTATTTCATTGCAGTGAAATATCAAAGTAATTACTGAAGCAATCTACACAAATAATGTTGCGGATGTTGAGATTCAACAAGATGATGAACTTAGTGAAAATTAAGCACCTTCACTAAGTGGGGCCCGCAGGCTATTTTTAGGTGTATGTCTATTTTTAGACATGGTGAGCATATTCTATAAGTTGCAAGATGTTATTTGTAGATGGTTGGTAAAATGTGAAAAATAGATGAAATTCTATTTTTAGAATATTGGGTGAAGTCTATTTATAGATCGTCAATCTAAAAATAGATGCATGTCGTTTAATATTACCTCTTAATAATAATCTAACAATAAACAACAACTTATTCTCTTAGAGCACTTTATTTCAGTAAACAGATTTGGAAAATCAGTGGGCTGAAGAAATTACGCAATTCCTAGGGTTTATGGTGGTTTGTGCATGGAGGACTCAGTTAGAACTGAAGTGGAAAAGTTATGACAGAGTTGGAAGAGTAGTTACAGGAGTTGTTATTCAGTTTAACTGAGTTAATGGAGTTAAACTCAGTTGAGCTAGTTGTATCCAGTCTAACTGAAAGATACACTAGAGAGAGTTTAGTGAATTAATTAGTTAATTAATTCATAGCTAATAACTCACTAACAACTAAACAAATACAGCAATTAACTACAGTGCGTGTCAGTTCCAGTGGAGACCCAGTGGAGAGATAGATGAAAAGGTGAGATGAACTATCCGTTGTGACTATAGTGATGCATTCAATGCATATAACACACATTGGAGTTGCCAATGAGGATTGCGCAGTCAAGGAAAGGCCAATTCGAATTCATTCAGGGGTCTTCTTCAGCAGGGATTGCGCAATGGAGGCAGGCTGTCAGGAGGCAAGGAATTGGTGCATATATATGCAAATTTCTGCATGACAGTGTGTAATGATTGTTGATTGTACTGGGAGGTTGATGTACTAAGCTTTGTATGAGATTATTACATGATTCCATTGATATGCATAATATATGATAGTAGGGATTTTTAGCTTTAAGCTTTCCCGTTAAACAACTGTGTTATGTGCGATTAAATTTATTCACATGTGTTTGCAATTGAGTTTTAAATTTCCGCAAGTTTAACAGAGGAAGGATTCTGTATTTTGCAAGAAGATAAATATTTTGAGATTAGGAGAATCCGGTAATACATCAGTATTAATAAATTTCTATAGCAGAATAAATCTAAGTGCTTAAACACACTGAACAAAATACAATGAAAAACATCCACATTTGACGCAATTAATTTTTGGACTAAGTCCCCGAAAAAACCCAACTTGCGAAAACCGGTGCAGCAGATATGAGGGTTCTGTATTATTAAGTAGCAGAATCTTGAGTACAACTAGGGTGCGAATATCTGGTTCACCCTTCAGATAAAATCTCGGCAAAAGAAGAATTTGAGATATACCTCACTATGCTAGTCCCTGGTTGATCTGGTGCAGCGCTGGTTAAGCCCCTCTCTTCCTCTGCGTGATGCCTACACTAATACTGTGTAAGCCTGTGTGGGAAAGCTAAATAAATACATCACCTCTCCTTTGCAAACAATCAAGCTGATCTGAAACTGATTTTTGGCCCTCCTAGCTTAGAAACCCCAGCTTCCAACTATCTCCAGACTAAATCTAGAAGGTACTAAGTCACTTCTGCATGATTCCCTTCAGGAACTGCATCACCCCTGTATATGATTATGTTGCCTCTTTTGCGTCATTGTTTCCTCTCTCTCTGAAATTTACTCCAGGTCCTCTTGACCAGTTACTACATCTTCCCATCTCTAGAACTGATCACTGAATCGAAATCACTTAGAAAACCCTGCTCTAGTGATTATATCTTGATAAAAAAAATTGTGTCTCTCTCACAAGATCGAAAATTCCAAAATTCTCAATGTGTTTTCCATAGGCCCCTCACCCTCCTTCTTATAATATTTTGTTGACCCTTCAATGAATAAGATTAAAACATAATCAAGGGCTAATATTAACTAGGAGATGATACATGACTTTATCTAGAAGATTCACACTTAGTTTAATTACTACCTTTTAATTAATCAGTTTCCCTGAGTTTAGACATAGGAAAACATTAAAAATGATTAATTAATTTAATTAAATCATCTCTAAGTGGATTTTTCCAAAATCCTTTCTGGGTATTATGGAATACATGTGTCTTAGCCTATATAAAAAATTACAAGGCTAGAGCACATACGATGCTACCATAAATAAACACTCCCTCTTAGTGAGAAAATTGCTCTAGCAATACAACTCTATGTGCTGCTCTGACTTTTGTAACATCTACTATTGTGTTGTTGATGCTGCGCACCAACACTGCACAGAAGTTGCATCTATACTACTACTGACTCTGCATGTTGCTGTCAATTACTACTGTACTGCAACTCCCTCTGAATTCTGCAACCATGTTTTTGCACTGCGTGAGCACTACTCTACACTATGCTGCACCACTTTGCACTATGTTGTTGCTGCTCAACTACGACTACTGCTGCACTGTTTTTAATTGCAACAGAAAAACATCCGAAATTGGGCAAGTAAAACTTCATCTTGGATAATAATATTTTCTGTTGCTAACTTCTACACTAGCTCTCTAAATATACTGCAATGTTGCTGCTTTGCATTTCATTGTTGTTGCTCAAATTCTACTGCTCCTACTTGTCCTCTACGCTGATTAGGCTCTATTACTGCTAGCCACTGCATTTTCCCTTCATCTTCTTCTGCAACTGTCCATCCTGCCACTGTATTAAGGCTCCCATAGCTCGTATGTGATCCAAGAGTTTAGAAATACTCAAGGATCCTGCCACCTGTATATTCTAGATCTACAACTCCAAGTTAGCCCACTTCCCTCCTTTCAGAATATGAGCTAACATAGCACAATCAGCTTCTGCCTCAAACTTGGTAGCTCCGGCTTGAGGATCTTGCTTCTCCTCCTTGTCCTTTTTCTTAAGAGGACATTGTGTGGTATAATGGCCCATTTCCCACACCTAAAGCAGTTGATCTTGGACAAATATTTCTTCTTCTGCCTTTGTTTCCCCTTTTATGCAAGGGTTGTGTTATCTTCCTCCTCGTTCTTGACTTTTGAACTATTGCCACCATCCTCAATATGGATTTTGAGGAGATCTCTCCTCATATCTTCTTGCTACAAGGATTCCCACATCGCTTCCCATCTTGTGTGCTTTTCTCTACCCAAAATGCTCTGGAAAAATACCTAATAGTCTTCTGAAACAAATTTCAGAGTGAGCTTCACTAGCTTTGAGTCTCTAGGTGTTGACCCCACTGCTGATAGCTGGTCTTCGTTATCCTGAATTCAAGACAGAAAAGAGTCAAAATTCTCTCCCTTTTTCATCCTAGTGTTATGCATCTTCTCCTCCAGATACATCTTCTGCTGCTCGGAAGATCCTTGATATAGCTTTTCTAGCCCTACCCACATTTCTCTAGTAGTGCTCTTTGTTGCTATGTGGCGTATGATGTGATCCTTTACGCCATATAGGATCAATCTTTTGGCTCTTGCCATGTTATTCTTGAATTCTCTCAGATGTGATGCATCCAGGAGCTCTGCAACTGCACTGTCAATGAGGGCCTTTAGATCATGCTCATCAAGGAGAAACTGAATCCTTGACTTCCAAATAACATAGTTGGAGGCACCCTCCAATCTATCTTGGTCACGCAATCCATTGCTGGACATCTCCTCAACTGTCGACTTCTCCCTCTAACCCTCTGCTCAGCTAGACTTATGCATGCCTTGAGGAGTAAGTCAATGCTTCTGTTGCTACAAGGGAAAAAACTGAGTTTCTTTGAGTAAGAGAACTCTCTGAGGTCAAGAAATCCCCAATTGTGTTTTTCGGAAATTCTCTGACGCTTATGCACCAACACTCATTTTTTTGCAGCTGATGTGTCCTTCAAATGTGTTGGTCTGCTACGCTGCCTCTTCTGCAACTGAAAAAAAAAACTTACCCCTCTATCAACTCTCTCAGAGGGAGTTCTTTATGTGTTGGATTTCCCTCCTAGCCTAGACTGTGTAACTACAAGGGTAGTCTATTGTTGCTTATGCAGTTCCTAGTCTCTTCAGCATTGATCTACTAGTTCACTCTTGTTTCTCCTGCAATTCAGCTTGGATAAGCTCTGATACCATGTGAAAAATCCTAAATCTAGATTCCTACTGCAACAAATCTAAATTACTTCTCTTATTATTTTCCATAATTATTTCATTACAGTGAAATATTAAAGTAATTATTGAACCAATATTCACAAATAATGCTCCGAAATAAATCTAATTGTTGAAACAAAATGAACAAAATATAATGAAAAACATCCACATTTGACACAATTATTTTTTGGACTAAGTCCTCGAAAAAACCCAACTCAGGAAAACTGGTGCAGAAAATCTGAGGACTTTGTATTATTAAGCAGTAGAATCTTGAGTACAACTAGGGTGCCAATATCCAGCTCACCCTTCAGAGAAAATCTCGATAATAGAAGAAATGTGAGATATACCTCACTATGATAGTCCCTGGATGATATGGTGTAATGTTGGTGAAGCCCCTCTCTGCCTCTGTGTGATGCCTACGCTGCTACTGTGTAATCCTGCATGGGCAAGCTAAAGAACTACGTCACCTCTCCTCTGCAAATGATCAAGCTGATCTGAAACTGAGTTTTGTCCCTCTTGGCTTAGAAACCCCATCTTCTAGATATCTCCAAACTAAATCTAGAAGGCACTGCATCACTTTTGTGTGATTCCCTTCAGGAACTGCGTCACCCCTCCAAATGACTGCACTGCCTCTTTTGTGTCACTACTAACTCTCTCTCTGGAATGTACTCTTGGTCCTTCTGACCAGTTACTACATTTTCCCCTCTCTGGAACTGATACTGAATTGAAATCACTTAGCAAACCCTACCCTAGTGATTCGATCTTGATAAAAAAACTTGTGTCTCTCTCACAAGCTCGAAAATGCCAAAATGCTCAATGTGTTTTCCATATGCCCCTCACCCTCCTTCTTATATTCTTTCTTTGACCCTTCAATGGCCAAGATTAAAACATAATCAAGGGCTAAGATTAACTGGGAGATGATCCATGACTTTATCTAGAAGATTCATACTTAGTTTAATTAATACCCTTTAATTAATTAGTTTCCCTAAGTTTAGACTTAGGAAAACATTAAAAAACGATTAATTAATTTAATTAAACCATCTCTAAGTGGAATTTTCAAAATCCTTTCTAGGTATTATGGAATAAATGTGTCTTAGCCTATATACAAAATTACAAGGCTAGATCACACCCGATGCTACCATAAATCAACACTAGCATCCCAATCACCTCCTTATTGAGTGGCCTTAACAACAAATGTCTTCACGGATACACTTCAACATATTTTGATGACTCATGTGCTCCCAAGAAACATTAAATGCTACAAAAACATCAAAATTTCCCCTCGCTGCAAAAACATAGCATTTTACGGAAATTTCATAGTGTTTTCCATATGGAAATTTCTGCACCCTTTCTGACTTTTCTACTCATTGGAGGGTCTTCATTAGGAAAAATGACTTAAACACACGCGGTTACCCACTCCTATTATGATAAATGTTGGAAATTATAACTTAAAATATTCTTCAGCGAGTTCATGGGGAAAACTCGACTTTAAGCCTGGAGTATGCTACGAACTTGCCTGACATTTCCAAAATTTGAAATTTCCACTCTTTACCTCGAAAAACTTGTCTAGAGCTATGTTAAATGATGTCGCAGAAAATGTCTTACCCTCTTTCAAGAAGCAATAGGGTCATCCACAATTATAATTTTCAATCACTTTTTCTTTAATTCTGTCTACACCATTTCCATTTGAATTTCTAACTCTTTGACATGGTTTTTCATCTTTCTCCTCTCTGCTTGCAACCACCTAGTTCTCCTCATGGTATGCTTAATCATCGTGTGCAGTGTAAGTGTTATTTTCAACATCTTCCTTGACCCTTCTTCCATGCCATCCTAAAAATCAATTTTCTTACTGACTTCCTTCTTGAAATTTGTGAGCTCCTTATTTTCTTGTTTAAAATCCTCCAACTCTAGTTTGACTTCTAAAACTTCATCTCTTGCTTCCTTAAGATTTTCTCTAAGAAGCTCCAATTCAGACTTCTCTTGGACCTTCTCTTTTCCTCTCTTTGTCTTGATGATTTCTGCAACATCTTGGGATAACTCGATGATCTCTTCCCTTATGGGTTGCTACTTCTTTTCTATCTCTTTATGTAGCTTATCAGACTTGCCTCCCTTTGAGAGTCATGACCTAGTGAAAGGTTTCCTAGTATTAAAGACAAAACCTAAATCCTCACTAGAAATATCAAGTTTATTTGTTGTAAGAACCTTCTTCTTCATTTTTTTTCCTTTAGCCTTCACAGGCTTTACAATAGGGGTTTCTTCAATATCAATGGCCTACAAAATGTCTTCAAATTTACCTTTCCCCTCTATTTGACTCCTAGTGATTCTCCTATGAGCCCTTGTACCAATCTTGAGCTTGTTGCTGGTAGGAGTTTGCTGAGGTGCCATTATCTCCTACAACTGTTAAATATCTACCTCCATTGGCTCTACTGCAGGCTTCAACTCTACCACAAGTTCAACCTCTACTTCATCTATTGGCTCTTTATCCTTCTTGGGAGTGTTTTTCTTTGACTTGGGTGTCTTTCTTGGAGTAAGAACATCTACATCAAAGCCACTTAAAAATAGAAAGGTAGCCCAATCCCTATTCAATTTCTTCAATTCTTCCATAACTAACAACTTGATTAAGCCATGATGAAATATGGATGTGTCAATGCTCTCAGGTTTGGCTTGTACTTTGTTAGACATCTTGCCTAAACTTCTAAATAGAAAGAATGGAATATCTTGAAGTTGTTTACCTGCGAAATGCAGTAAGAGTCTAAAAATATATTGGTAGATATGTGAAATCTACCTTCACGGGTAAAATATTTTTGGATTACCATCAATAGCTTTGAGTATTTTTCCTTGAGGTAGCTCCTGGGTATCCCTGAGGTCATATCAACTCCTATATGCTCCTGATTCATAAATTCATCACAATTTTGAAGCTTAAATTTGGTTGCCTTGAACCATTCTTCTCCAAACCTTGGAATTTATGTTGCTTGTGCAATGGTCTCAAGAGAAATAATGAAACTTAAGATGCCCACCTTTGAAGTTGTGCCAACAAATTTTACAACAAAATTCTTCAACACTTGTGCATGGTACGCCTGCAATTTTCGGAAAAATCTCATACAGCCAGTATTTTTGAAAGCCTGTGCAAATTTTGGGTCTTCCATAACTAGCTTCAAGTCCATGGGCTCGTATGTGACTACAGAGCCTCCTTTTTAGTATTTTTATGTGAATTCATGCCCTCCAATATAGCGTCTTCCTGCTTCCATTATTGACACCTACAAAAACTATATAAGACAACAAGTTGCTTTTTTGACAAAGGTGGAAGCTAACCTAAGACAAAAAATAGACCAAAACTAAAGTGAATATTGTTGGCACAAGATCAAGCAACTTACAAGGATGAAAGGTAAGTTTTGTTGTTCGAATTAGATGAGGCTAAATTAGGAAAAAAAAATTACGAGGGAAAACATAATGATGGATGTGTAATGATTACCAAGCATGAAATATGACGAATGATGAATAATAACAATTATATACCATGATGACAAACTGACCTCTGACCACTAAAATTATTACAACATACCAATCCCCTCACTGTTAGCAGAAAAACCCAAGTTTGTAGCAATTTCAGTTAGCGGGATGAAAAATTTGCTACAGAACTCTAAAGTGAGTCTATAACGAACAGAAGTTGTTTTACATAGAGAACGCTGCAGAATCAAGAAAAAGTGCCAAGTGTCAAAAAGTGACTCTATTAACCCATACATTCAGATTTTTTAAATTTTACGTTGACAAGACCTTAGCCACATGACCAATGACCACTTATACCTTTTAAGATTATATACAAAACATGAAATTTAATCAATTTCATGACTTTATTTGACCATAACAACCTAACCTTACTCAAAAAGACACTCATATACCAACCTAATTGTTATTAAGGATAAAAAATACCATGGCTAAGGCCCTTGGTATTAATAAAATAGTGCGCCATCATGTACGCGACTTTGCTTCGTCATACCCGCTTGTGTACGTGACTTGGCCTTACCTAACCCATGTATATTTCTTCAAATATTCAACTTCATAAAATTTTGTCTCTCACCTAAAAACCTCTATCCCATCATTCTATTATTTTTTTCCATCACTTTTCCACCTCTGAAGTGATATGTTAACTCATCCTTTTACCATATATTTGTTTCGTGACAAGTAGGTTGCCATCAAGGACAATGCATGCATCATAATTCCAGCAATCTCCCGCCTTGGGCTTGATGGAAACCATGTTTATGTTTAATCACCATAACTTGAAGATACCTGAAAAACATATGTCACAAACCTCAAACACCAATATAATCTCCCCATTTGACATCAAGGGAAAAGGACAGACCAATGCTCCCCCTAAGCATATGTTGAATCTTCAGAAGAATTTATAATAAAGTACATGACTCTATGACTTAGCTGAAACTGACCTTACATTAACCACCCAACCAAGTAGAGTTACACTTCCCAACATGGGATTACATATATGACTCAATTACCGACCCAAGTGGGTTTACATAATCATCAATGAATAATTACATCATGATCTTTACATCAAATGAAAAATATGACACTTATAACAAACCAAATAATCTTGACAAAGAGACATTCTTATAAAATAATGAAACAAAGTATCATCCATGGCAGTAGCATCACCATCTCGAAAAACCTAGATAAAGTCTTCATATATGCATCATCGATCAACCTTATGAACATCTTCAGAAATGCCTTCAACATAATGCCAACAATGCATCTTCAACAGTGCCTTAAACATAATGCCAGCGATGCATCTTCAACAGTGCCTTAAACATAATGCCAACAATGCATCTTCAAAAGCAAGGTTGAAACTCCCCTTAAACCTGTGCTACATGTTCTTTGATGGATCATCAATCCAAGCATCAAAGTATCTTCATAAATCATAAAAAGCATAAATGACATTTTGTACCAACCCCTAGTGCTCAAAACCAGTTATAAATAATAGCCGCAAACTATAATAAACATCTGATCAGTAAATAGCTAACAAAAGCATATCAAAATATTTTCTTGAGTTGGACCCAAGATTTTTCTGTTCAGGGATATATATACGCACCTATCTGAATAGAAATTCATGTATATACACGACTATAGTTCATGAAACCCGAATACAGAAAGAAAACGTATGAACCATCATATGTGCAAGAGTATATTTGATCAAGAGTAAGATGAGGTAGAGACCACTCCCAATTTTTTTCTGAGATATTCAAATGCTTCTCGTGGAAGAGTTTTAGTAAATATATCATCAATTTATTCTTTGGAGGGAACATACTCCAATTTAACCTTTTTTTCAAGCACTTTTTCTCTTAGAAAATGGTACTTAATTGGAATGTGCTTGGTTTTGGAGTGCATAACAGGATTTTTAGAAATGCTAATACCACCGATATTATCACATAGGATGGAAATGGGTGGAGAAAATTTGATTTAGATATCCTGTAAGATCTACAACATCCAAAGAAGTTGTGTGCAACAAGATGCAATAGCCACATATTTTTCTTCTGCAATATCTAAGGCAATATAACTTTATTTCTTGATGAACCAAGATACCAATCAGGGCCCTAAGTAAAATGCACCTACACTAGTTCTTTTCCAGTCATCAACATTTCCAGCCCAGTCCACATCTATGTATGCATGAAGGGTAAGATCTTCATATTTAGGATACCATAAGCCAAAGTCTTGGTTTCCTTGAAGATATTTGAATATTCTCTCAACTGCCTGAAGATGTGTTTCCTTTGGATTTTCTTGGAAATTTCAAACAATCCCAAATGCATGCATGATATATGTTCTGGTACCTATTACATAAAGAATATTTTCAATCATAGACATGTATTCTAGTTGTTTTACTGTGGGAGATTCATCATGTGAGTTGAGACTACATCCTGTCATCATAGAAGTACATACTAGTTTGCAGTCTTCCATTCCATATTTCTTCAGAATCTTGTTGAGATTTTTTTTTTTGTGAGAGAAAGATTCCATCATTTAATTTTTTTACTTGTAAAACAAAAAAAAAATTATTTCCCCAGGTAAATACATTTCATATTCTTGTTTCATAACAGAGTAAAATGTTTGACTCATAGATTCTTCATTACTCCCAAAGATGATATCATCAACATAAAAAATATGATGCTATTGTAGTTGAAGATAAATAGCAATGCTCATATACTCAATTTTTCCAATTCATAAAAGCTTATTTAGATCAATTTGAATAGTGTATGCCTTCCACAGCAAAAAAAGAAAAGAAAAACTTGATATTACATAGGCTCATTAGCAGCTGCAACAACAACTAACTCAATTCATAGAGTAGCAAGATTTGTTCCAACAGAAAAAGGACAAGATTGATTAGGAGTTAGTTGATGTAAATTTAAATCTTATTCAGATGGGGCCTACTCTCATGGAAATTAATCCTAACCTACTTGAGGACATATCATCTTATGAACCACTTTAGTGCTTGGATTTTATTGAAGATGCCTAGATAGCTTTGGCTTCTGAAAATAAAAATTTGAAAGCTATTTTTTCTAAATTATGACATAGAATACCTAATCAGACACAAGAATTACTTCATTGGATCAACCTTGTACTTGATCAAGGTTATACTCTTTGGTCTACTCTCCAACATCAATTGCATGACTCTCAAGATATATCATGAGAAGTGCAGTAATGGTCGGGAATCTTTTCCATGTGTAACCAACCGTTGTATGAGTTGTGGGAGTAGATAAATAATTTAATGGAATGTTTTCTTTCTCTCATTGATCCTTCTGAGTGACTGGACGTTTTTCCTCAGATTCAAGACAACGATACTCAAATTTCTGTGTTGGAGGATGAATATGACAAGGATAAAAATATCATTCGAGATCTCAAACCTAATTTTCAGGAATAATATTTTCAGTTAAACCATCTCAATTATGTTGCATATATAGAATGGAATAGGATTTTCTTGATTCTCACCTACATGCCCCAGATGTCTCCATCACTCAAAATTTTTTTGATCATGTCAATACCCTATTTTATAAGTGATGGGACCATTTAGATGCATATATCTCCTTCCACCAATTAGCTATCCAAATTGTTCCTAATTTGGGTCCTTCATTAGAGGAAGAATCATTTGTGCAAGAAAAATATCGACTCGGGGGCGAGTCCATAGGTTGTGGTCGAGGCTTGTTGGGTCCATTTTTTTATCAATTTTGAGACAAATTCACTTGCAAAAAGAAGAGAGAAAGAGTGGAAAAAGAATAGCTAGATGAAGTTTTTATTTTGTAAAGTGTTAAGTGAGTGTGAAAGCAATATTGATAGTATCAAAGAGAAAGGGAGTTAAATTGATTTTATCAAGGCGTGAAGTTAACTTTGATAATGTTACAAGAGTTAGATTGATATCGTCCAAGCGCAAGGGTTAAGTTTGATGGTGTCAAGGGTCAGGTTGGTTGATGATAACAACAAGACAAAGCTATATAGGAATATAAAAGGTGACTTGCAGAGACACATGGAGAGGATGAAGATTTTGTAGATGACTATAGGATGGTTCTAGTTTTCTGAAAACAACATTCCTTCAATATTGTGACTTTCAGAAATCTGACTGCCTTCATTATCCTTATAAAAAAAATTTCACTATTCCTCAGTTTTCCATCTCAAGGTTACCCTATTGCTCCTAAAAGACTCCTTATGGGCTTATGCCTCTCATCTTCATCCTTTTTTCCCTGCCTATGACCTCATTACCCTATTTTCCTCTTGTCAAATAGACTCCATCCTCCCTTTAGGGTTTCCTAGTGATGAATCATTCCAATGTCCCTTTGGGCATAATAAGTTGTAACAGTACTCTGTTTTTATGTGAAGATCTCCAAGTCAAATTTTAGTAAAGATCAGGTCAAAGAACACCCCTACTAGGTCATTATGGTTTTTCCATTTTTTAATGTCATCCTTGGATGTTTCAGGCACAAATTTTCCTTTTCTAGAATCTGGATCAGATGTAATAGAATGTCAAGACATGGTTATTCAAGAAGGGCCTAAAATATTTCCAAATAATATTATCTTTTCAAGTTCAAAGTCTGCACATGAGGGAAAAGGACAAACTTTGGCACTTTTGTAGGAGTGTTGAAGGTTGTTGTAAAGAACTACAGACACCTAGGGTTTGCTATGAAAGAGAGGCATAGGAGCAAAGGATCCATATGTTAGGTCATATCAGAAATTATGAAGCCATACCAACTCATAAAAATCATGCCTCCATCATTTTCCAAGGATTCATCCCAAGATTCAAGCCATTTGTCACTATAGGGTCGGTTTTGCTTCAAACTATGTTTCTGACCAAAAAGAGATGAAATAAAAAAATTGAGATATTTTTTTGTCCCTCATAGGTCAAGGAAGAAAAACCTCCTTCAGTTTTTACACAGTTATCATGGTTTGGGAGAAATGCCAAATTTACAGGTGCTACATGAGGTTTGTTGCACTTCTATAGTGACCTTTGGAAAATCAAGTTTTCTCATATCTAGATTGTCCAAATGACTTTCGTAATGAGTCAAATGAAAACAAAACTGGAAGAGATTTCCAATGAGCTATCATGAGCTTGTTTCCCTTAAAAATGATTTAATGGATTCAAGCCAAATAAGTTTATGGTATGCCCTGTCCTTTGGTGTAGCTTGAATCATTGTTTTCTAGGCTTTTCTTTGAAGTTTGCTTACTAGGGTTTAGGCTAAAGAATTTTATGGTATGCCCTATCCTTTAGTCTATCTTGAAATGGTTACTTTGAAGGTATTTATAGTTTTATTAAGGAATTTAGGAGTTCCCTGCTCTTTAATCATTACTTATGTGCTGTCTTGAATGTTTTCTTTCTCTGAAGGTAGATAGCTAGAGAAGTTAGGAGTTCCCTGCTCTCTAGGGTTTGCTAGATATTTGTTTTAAAGTGTACTTGATAGAGCTAGGTCAAAGAAGTTTATGGTGCGCCCTGTCCTTTGATTCTTTTTTGATGTATAGTACTCTTATAGACTCTTCTTGTTATAGTTTATGTTAAAGGATTCTTAACTACCCTTTAAACCTACTACATTCACAACTTATTATTCATTTCACACTCACTAAACCTATTTAGATCCATTTGGCTTTGTTAACTTGCCCTATGAAACACCCTTGACCTATTGTTGTACTTTTCAAGACCTTTTGCAGACTCCATGGCCCAATGGTTTAAGTTTCTCTTACTCTATCTGTTCTTCTTGACAACCAACCCAACCAAAAAAAACAAAACAAACAAACCCTATCAATTTAACTAGCCTAAAATCAGCATCCTAAAACAAACAAGTTACATCTTTTACATAAATATAGAGAGAGCCCTATCTAATTCCAGGAAGGCTAGGTCCTAGGACTCAAAAGTTGGTTTGATGTTACCCTTGTACAATTGGTCTTGCTAATCTGACAAATTACAGGGACCTAATAGAAGAGAGAGGTTGACATGTTGTAGGAATTCATATTCATGTTATGATCACATGTTCTTGTATTTGTAATTAAGGCTCTGATGGGATTGATGTATCATATATAATTGTAACTTGCATATCGATGCTTGTAAGATATGTTTATACTAATGTTAATAAAAGGAGACATTTTTCAAGGAGATTTATTATGTAATGTGAGTGATTATTTAACTACTTAAAATTTTCAAAATTCTTGTTTAACTTCATGTGTAATGAATATTTGGTGTTATCTATAAAGTTTGTTGTCTTACATAAATGGTAAATGTATTCACTCACCCTATAAAACTTGTCAATACACTTAATTCTGGGAAATTCTTCGAGTGAGACATTCTTCCCTTAAATAAAATTGAAAATTTCACTGCAGTCTAGACTATACTAGAACTGTTTTTTTAGCCCCTTAAGTAGAACCCTAATCTTTGCAACAATTTTCACCAACATAAATGGAAAGATTAGGTGGTGATCTACTTTTTCTTTTTCAAATTTGAAATTTTTAACTATATTTATTCCTAATAATTCATTGTAAAACCAAATCAAATTTATCTAATAAAATTTATTGACGAACCAAAAAATGGGGATATAATTTTGAAACATTGTCAAAAATATTTTCAATTTCATAGAATTAGTTTTGATTTTTATTTTGTTAATATCTTGGAAAAATTCATAATAAAAATACATAATTAATTAGAGTCAATGACTTTTTACCATTGAGTAAAAAATATAGTCCTTATTGCATGTAGAAATTATACATTATGCATGTATATTACTGGATTCTCCTAATCTAACAATGTAATCCTTATGCTAAATATAGGATCCTTCTACTTAATAATTTGCAAAAATTAAATCGCCAATTGCAAACACATGAAGAAAAATCAATCACACATAACAAGATGTTTTACCGGGAAAGCTTAAAGCTAAAAACCCCAACTATAATACATTATGTATATCAATGGATCATGAAACAATCTCACATATCTCATACAAAGCTCGGCTCATAGAGCTCTCAGTACAATATGCAATGGTCTCACACTATCTTACAAAAATTCGCACCTCCATGCACCAATTTTTTGCCTCGTGATAGCCTGCCTCCACTGCGCAATCCCTGCTGAAGAAGAACCCTGAATGAATTCGACCTTACCTTACCTTGACTGCACAATACTCATAGGCATCTCCAATTTGTGTGTGGATGCATTGAATGCTCCACTATAATCATAACAAATAGTTCATCTCACCCTTTCACCTATCTCTCCACTGGGTCTCCACTAGATCTAACATGCAAGTAGTTAACTGTTGTATTTATTCAATTGCAAGTAAGACACTACTTGTCAATTAATTAACTAATTAATTCACTCATCTTTCACTAGTGTATGTTCAGTTACAACTAGCAAAATTGAGTTTAACTCACTGAACTGAGTTAGACTAAATAACAACTCACATAACTACTCTTCCAACTCTGTTACAAATTGCCACAATAAGTAATAACTAAGTCCTCCATGCATGAGTCACCAACCACCCTAGGAATTGCGTAATTCCTTCATCCCACTGATGTGCCACATCTATTCACTGAAATCAAGTGCTCTAAGAGAATGAGTTACTATTTATTGTCTGATTATTATTTAAGGGCTAATAATAATCGACATGCATTCTATTTTTAGATTTGAGATCTATAAATATACTTCGTCCATCTTCTAAAAATAGAAACTCATCTAAAAATAGATTTTTCTCAACCATCTAGAATCATCCTCCTGCTAATTTTAGATTTTTCTCAACATGTCTAAAAATAGACATACACCTAAAAATAGCCTGTGTGGGCCCCACCTAGTTTAGGTGCTTATTTTTCACTAGGATCAAGGATGATGTTTTTGGATGCCACTTTCACTGTTTCTTGTTGCAAACTTCAACACACCCTCTCAAAAAGAAAGGTATGTCTTTGCATGTGCCCTGCAACTCCATGCATCCACCCTGCAATACTTTCATGCAAAAATTACGAAATTGAATAGCCTCCAAACAACTCAATCAGTATAATGCATCTGTCATTAAAGTCTTCTGACATATGCTTAGCTACTGCACATTTCTTCAAGAACCACTGTGCTATTGAAATTTGTGCCCATGCACTCTGCACTTGCTGTCAACCTCTAGTATCCGACATTATCACTTTTATATGACTGCATCAATCCAACTGATCATGCTGCTAATGTACTGTGGGCTCCTCGTAGCCAGGTTTAATTAATGAGATCCACACCATCTCAATGAATCCTTCCTAGAAATTTCTTCTTAGGATTATTCATGCATGTCACCCCACCTCTCACCTGGTGGTATAGCTACATGCACTCCCTCTACCCATCTGGCATGAAATTTCTCTGCATGAGTGGTTGCTCCCACTCCATGATCCTCATCTTGTGGCTACTCCACATCCCGAGGTTCACTCTTACCTGCATGCAAATCTAGCTCCCTCTCAAGAATCAATTGCATGTCTTTCTCACACTTCCCAATAGTAGGAAGCTCCGTATAAATCCCATCTACTTCAAGTCTGTAGAGATTATTAACTCGAATCCCAACCTTCTTGGCTTGCCCTGTTTCTTTGTGTCGCAAGAACACTTTTCCTTCACTAAAGACAACATCATAGCCTCTATCCTCTAACATTGTGACTGAGATTAAATTCTTCTTTAAACTTGGAACATGAAAAACATCTTTTAAATGAAAGAGTTTCCCTGACGCCCTCTGAAAGGTAATGGTACCAATTTCGGTCACACTATATCTTCCATCGTTGCCCAACTAAACTTGCATTTGGATATCTTTCTCCACCAAGTCACTGAACAATTTCTCATCTCCCGTCATGTGAAAGGAAGCACCACTATAAAAGTACCACCACGATCCCAATGCACTAGACACCATGCATGCGATCAATGAGAAGTCAAGCTAAAATTTTGAGGAAAGAGCCTCACTAGCTGCAGCTCCAGCAGCCATCGTGTTCTTCGTATGTTGACAAATTGTGGCAATATGTCCAAACTCGTGACAGTGAAAACACTTCACTTTGGACATGTTGTGCTCCTTGCCATCTTCACCGGCCTCAGATCTAGAATGGAATTTCTTCCCATTATTCTTCTTTGCCTTGGCAGCCAAAGCACAGTACTCTTCATCATCATGCTTTGATGAATATCCATCCCTGGTGTTTTGCCTTATCTCCTCCTACACTAGATCCAACCAAAGTCGCTCCCAATCTGGCAGTTTTTCCCGTCCTTTGACAGAGTCTTCATAACTTTTCCAAATCTTCGGAAGTCCAAGGAGAGCCAAGCTCACCAAATCATCATCCACAACACTTAATCCTACACTCCCAAGCTCATCCCTACATTGGAAAAACTTTTTCAAGTATACTGGAATATTGTCGTTCTTCTCCATCTTGATTTTTCTGAGTTTATCCTTCAGCGCCAACATCCTATGGTCGCTACTGCTTTGGAAAAGATCTGTCAAATCCTTCCACATAGCATATGGAGTGGCTATTCCATGAAGGCTTGACACAATATGGTATTTCACACCTCCCAACGGAATCCTCCTCACCCTTGCTACTTTGTTTTTCCATGCGTCAAGTATTGCAGCATCCACCGAAGTCGGCTTAGGAACATCGCTATCGATGAACTCCTTCAAGACATTATCTTCAAGAACCATCTCCATCCTATCCTTCCACACTATGTAGTTCAAGATTTCCTCGAGTGAAAACTCCAACCACAAACCATTGAAAGCCATTTCAATGTATACTCAACTGTAGCACCAAGAAATTATTGCAGCAATTTCGAATTGTTTCCACCAACCAAAACTCAACACTGCTTCACTATTGCAATCTATTCATCTCTGATACCATGTAGAAATTATACATTATGCATGTATATTATTGAATTATCCTGATCTAACAATGTAATCCTTATTTTAAATACAGAATCCTTCTACTTAATTCTTTGTGGAAATTAAATCGCCAATTGCAAACACATGAAGAAAAATCAATCACACATAACAAGATGTTTTACCGAGAAATCTTAAAGCTAAAAACCCCAACTATCATACATTATGTATATCAATGGATCATGAAAAGTTCCCATATATCTCATACAAAGCTCGACTCATAGAGCTCTCAGTACAATATACAATCGTCTCACACTGTCTTGCAGAAATTTGCACCTCCATGCACAAATTTCTTGCCTTGTGACAGCCTGCCTCCACTGTGCAATCCCTACTGAAGAAGAACCATGAATGAATTCGGCCTTACCTTGCCTTAACTTTGAAATACCCATAGGCATCTCCAATGTGTGGATGTATTGAATGCTTTCTATTATATTCACAACAAATGATCGATCTCCCTTTCACCTATCTCTCCTTTGAATTCTCACTAGATCGACATCATAGTAGTTAAGCTGGTGTATTTATTGAGTTGCAAGTAAGACACTACTTGTGAATTAATTAACTAATTAAGTCACTCTGCTTTCTAGTGTGTCATTAGTTACAACTAGCCTGATTGAGTTTAACTCACTGAATTGAGTTAAACTAA